>CM044550.2:1856017-2168517 GCA_024416835.2 Perccottus glenii | reverse complement strand
AGTGTTTAAGGATTTTAATACACTTTTGTTTGGTTTTGTGCTGTTTTTAAAAAGTAAAGTGCCCTAGGACCAGGATGGTGGCCTTTAAATAAAATCTTATTATTAAAGTTTATTACCTAATCTGCAGTAAACGGTTGTTTGGTCAGTGTGTGGGCGGGGCCTGAGCATATGTGGGCGGGGTTTGACCCTTTGTGGTCTGTCGTCCCTGGACAGACCTTGATGTTGCTGATCCTGTGAGTCCTGGTGCAGACTCTGAAGACCCTGTTGAACCCATGCCTGGATCTCCGTAGTACGGACTCCGTAGATTATGGGGTTGACGGAGGCTGGCAGCAGAATGTAAACCAGGCCCATGATGGTGTTCACGTCCGGATTTAGGCCGAGGCGCAGGTTGTGGGAAAGAAAAGCCACGCTGCCGACCAGATAAAACACCAGCAGGACCATAAGGTGGGTCCCGCAGGTGTGCAGGGCCTTCCAGCGCTCCTCGCCCGCCTGATAGACCACGCTCAGGATCTTCAAGTAGGACAGCATGATCAGAGGGATGTCTACGCCCACGAAGCACACGATGACGGCGACCCCGGCCCCTCGACTGGGCCCAGTGTCTCCACAACCCAGCCCCACCAGAGCCATGTGGTCACAGTAAAGGTGATCGATCTGACGGCTCCCGCAGAAGTCCAGAGAGCCGGCCAGAGCCACCAGCGCTGCCATGACGGAGCCAGAGCGGAGCAAAGTGAAGAGCGTGAGGGCCAGGAAGAATCCACCGGTTCACCAGCTGTCTGCAAACAGGAAATATAGTACAATATCAAAATAAACCAACGTTAGTAAGAACGATCGCCAGCTGTTTGCAGATAAACAAGATTGAATTCCACACATAGACACCATCAGACGCTTTTATCCAAAGGTTCCATTCACCAGTGTTACAGCTGGAACACCACTGGAGGAAGGTAGGTTAAGTGTCTTGCCCAAGGACACAGTGACAGTATGAACTGTGGGGAGAGCGGGAATCAAACCGCCAACCTTCCAATTATAGGATGACTGCTCTACCACTACACCTACACCACTGGGACTTGTGGCCCCCTAAAAGGGTGTTCTGTTCTGTTGGGCAACCCTCCCAGAGGCAGGACCATCAGAACCACCCTCCTCTCCACAGCTGCAACATACTATACTTCATTTTATATTCTATAGAAATAATTTTATATTTTTCTATACATTTTACGGTGCATTGCACTATGTTTAACTCCTGGACCTACCTGTACTTGAGCGGGCGGCAGATGGCCACGTATCGGTCCAGAGCCATGGCCAAGAGCAGAGTGGACTCCAGCGATAACAGGAAGTAAGTCAGGAACATCTGTGTGAGGCACTCGACCAATGACACGCTGTAGGCGGGGTTTAGCAAAGCCAATAGGGCGTTAGGGATGATCACCAGTGTCGACAGCATGTCCACAACGCACAGAGCCCCCACCAGGACATACATGGGACTCCACAGTGCCTCCACTCTCCCAAGGACCAGCAGCAGGGCCCCATTCCCGAGCATCACCAGCGCGAAGACCGAGGCCAGTGGCAGAGCGACGAGGCCCCGTTGCCACGGCAGGAACGGGAAGGACAAGAAGTGGAACTGCGATGAGTTTATCATCGAGATAAGAAGTGGAACTATAATGAGACAACTGTACAGATGTCAGTGAGGAACAAGTTCAATTGTCTGCAATAGATGAAGTGAGAGGAAGAGAATGTAAAAGAAGTAGATTAAAACAAATGATATTAATGTGTGTTCAGGAGCAAGGCCACACCTCAACTACAGCTCAAACACACCTTAGCAATACCTTAACCACACCTCTAATTTTTCCAGAAGTCTTATTTATACCAGTTGTTCAACACTGCCTGTTTCTGTTCTCTTGACCAGACATACAGAACAGTATTGCTGAGCGGATTATCAGTCCCTCCCAACAGTTCAGTTATTCACTAATTCAACAATCTTCAAGCCAAAGAAGCTTTGTGCTTTCTGTGGCATGCATCGTGGAGTGACGTGGGCAGACTCAAGCAAGCACACGATGACACACACTAACGAGATCTCACTGAGACCAACTTCGTAGCCTCAGCCAAAAAGCTATGGCTCTGTCTACAGGAGATTCCTCAAGTACATCCAGAGGTGTAAAGAGTACCTGAAAGCCATACTTGAGTAAAAGTACAGATACCTTACTGTAAAAATTACTCCACTACAAGTTACAAGTCACCAATTTAAATACAATTGAGTAAAAGTCTTAAAGTATCCCATTTTAAAAGTACTTAAGTATTTTACTCGTACTGAATGTTGGCTCAAAGATGCACTTGACCTCA
Organism: Perccottus glenii; assembly: GCA_024416835.2. Lineage (NCBI taxonomy): Eukaryota > Metazoa > Chordata > Actinopteri > Gobiiformes > Odontobutidae > Perccottus > Perccottus glenii. The sequence goes on along the minus strand of CM044550.2, from coordinate 2,166,186 downwards.
AGACAAAGAAATATTGTAGGTCAGTTAAAAAGAAAGTTTATTTATGAAGTTTTAATTCCTAATATAGAAAAAAATTGAACACCTCAATATTTCGACACGGCAGAACAAAAACACAGATTAAACCAGTCTGTCCAAGTCAAGTGCTCAAAAAAGGCATACGTAAAACATTTTCAAAAAAGGTATTTTCAGTAACAGGACAAACAAAACAAACTGCATGAAGAGCTGGCTTCAGCTTCATCAGTGGCTGCAGCCATCGATCATTTTTGTGAAACACCTGGCGTTCGGCAGGCTGCTACGTTCACAACGGAGTAACGCATTTAGGCAAAAAGCATCCAGTACCTTCAACAGCCTGCAGATGGCGGTAAGAAACAAAGTTGACTTGACGTGCACAAACACAATGTAGTGAGTAACGCTACGTGTCCGTTCAAATGTAGTGGAGTAAAGAGTACAAGTATTCAATCAAAACTGTAGTTGAGTAGAGAGTAAAAGTTGCTTATATTTTTGATACTCAGTACAAGTACAAAAGAACTCCCATAACATACAGTATCTGTCACAGAATTACTCTTAGTCTTTACTAACTAGCAGGTTTACTCTAACTTCCAACTCAACACAATTGATCTTTGAGGTTCATACACAGCTGGGTGAACTATCCATCATCTCATACCTTTATACGGTCATATTTTAATTCAAAAACATGTCAGCTCTACATAGTGCTCTTCAACAAGCTCACATTGCAAAATTGTTGTGGTGTAAAAAGATGCTGCATTAAAGATGAGTCCAAATCGTGGATCTCATGTATTAACAATTTAACAAACTAATGCTATATGGCACTTAACATGGAAACTCATTAAAGTAATTAAATAGGTTCAGGATATTGCACTATAAAAAATGTAAGTATAATATCATAGCTAGGAGTAAAAATACAATACTGTGGCATGGACCTGGATAAACTGCCAGGTAAGATTAATATCACAAAGTAATATAATTACTTTGCAGAAGGAGTAGGAGAGAAGTTTCTTTTACTCACAGTTTAAATATTTATCAAAGGCTTCAATCCTGAGGCTCAGGAACAGCCATCATCTGCAATAAATACTGAAAGAATCATGATAAACTCATACAAAAGCTATACTAGAACCATCTGAAAGAAAAACTCAACAGAAACAAGTTTATTCAGGTTTAATTCACACCTGCATCAAACAGAAAGAGCCGGAGGAGGATTTAAAAATGACATTTGGGATTTTGGATCATTATGAACAAAATATGTATGTGTATAATATACCCACAACACTATGAAAACATAATCAGTATTATCCACAAGGATGGCAGAAATAATAATAATAATAACAATAATAATAATAATAATATAATATATATTTTTTATCAGGTATATTACATTGAGATTAAATTAATATAACGATTTAAGGACAATTCTTATTCAAGTGACTCGTGATGAGTTCACGGGACATTTGTTTTCTTAAACAAGAAACACAATTTCCAGATACTTTTTCACAGATTTGACAAATGACAATGTTAATCTCTCACCAGTCACATTGAGTCTTTGTGTCCCATTTATGCTCCATCAAAGACAAAAAGAAGGGTCACAGTCTCCATTTCTGCTTCATTCTGTAAAAAAGTATTATTTATCTCAATTCCTTTACTGTTGTGGTACACACCTTTCAGGACAAGGCTGGATGAACAGAAAAGGGGAAAATGTCAGATTGTAAAACTAAATATAGCAAAATTGTTAATATTAATTAATTAATAATAATTACTTCTATTAATGCACGTGGTTAGCACGGGTGGTTAGCACGGGTGGTTAGCATGTATGGATGGATGCATGTATAGGTCAATTGGCAAATCTTAAGTGTCTCTAGAGAATGAATGTGAGAGTGAATGGTTGTGTCTGTCTGTGTCTGTCACTGTCTATGTCTAAATGTCAACCCTGTGACTAACTGGCCGTGGTCCAAGCCCAAAGCTGCTGGGATAGGCTCCAGTCACACAAAACCCATTACATGACCAAGCGGTAGAAAATGAATGAATGAACAATGACAAAAGAAAAAATTAAATAGAAACATTTAGTCTGATGATAATCTTGCCAAAATAACATAGAACTGCAAAACGTAAAACAGCTGTTTAATTTTAAAATAAAATACAAGAGACTAAACTATATACAGTTAAATAACACAATATAAAATATACAATAAATGCCCATTAAACGCAGAGAGAAAAATAAATCCAAGTCTAAATCCAGGAACAGGTCTCACCTGAGGCTGGCTCAGCTCCTCGTTAAAGTCTCTCTGTTTTCAGTTTTATTCTGACACTAACCTCAGGTCCCAGCAGATAATACTGTGCTGTGATTGGACGGCACTGTGGTGATGTCACAAGTAATTTATAATCTGCCCAAGAAACCTTTCAGTTCAGTTTTACTCTGAGGTTAAAAGCCTTCGTCTAACGTTGTTCGAAAACATTTTGTTTCTCAAACAGACTTCATCCTAATGACCTGATAACTTCCAAAGTGAGTGTTTCTCAAACTGTGGGATGTGCTTCACTGCTCTTTCAGTCAGGACCAAAGTAGATTTAGAATGATTTATGCAAAACATTTTTGGGGTTTTGCATATGTTTCATGGGTTTTTATCTGTTCATAAAATGAAAATACTCTCTTCTTAAACGTCTGTTAAACTCAAAGGAGAATACCTTTTGGACCTCTGTATCTTTCTCCAAAACAAAAACAGTTCTGACAGGCTAATGTCAGAGGGTGTCTTACACAAAGGATTTGACCAGATTCAATTCTCTCAATTCAATTGTTGAATTGTCTGGAGCAGATAATGGAAACTGTAAGGTCCAGTTGAATCTGTAATGATCAGACTCCCTCTGGAGTCTCTACTCCCCCTGGTGGCCTCTTTTGTGACTCCCTACTGGGACTGGGCCTATGCTGTCCTGTTTCATAATTTTATATAACGAACATGGGAATATATATATATATATATATATATATATACATATATATATATATTAGGGCTGGGCAAGTTAACGCGTTTTTATCGCGTTAACGCATTAATGAATTAACGCCGACAATTATTTTATCGCGCGTTAACGTCGGCCGATTAGTTTAGTGAAAGACGAATGACTGCACGTATGAGCCGCCCTCATCCAGTGCTTTAAGTGGGCCGGTACGCACCTGTACTCAGTACCGCCACTTCTCCGTGCGCCCAGAACGTGCTTTTAGCGTACAGGTACGCTCATTTCGACATCTGTTTTAATAGAGGTTTTAATCCTTTGACTGCTCTGCTGCTTTCCAGAGCGCCCTTCACAAAGCACGCTTCCTAATTCGTCCCACCAAGAGCAGAGACTACATTACCCATACACCCTTGAGTTTGGCAAGTGAAAGGGAGGGTGTGTGAAACGCAGGAACTGCATTCACATGCTCTGACTGTAATGAAAACACAAGAGAGACATTTATATTGTTTATATTGTTATAATGTTATGATTGAAGCTCTGGACATAACTTGTTTTTCTATAACAAACTAAACAAAATATTAATGCCCTGTCAGTGGCAAATATTTTTGGTTTTAATATTTAATTTGATTACATTAATGTTTAAGTTCAGATTTACAAGAAATGTTTTAACTGCTGTAAAAAGCACATTATTTGTTTAAAGTGTTGTTTAAAGTGCAAACCAAATGTTATTGCACTTTTGTTCATATAGCAGTTCTTTTAAAATGTATGCAGTACACTAATTTTGAATTCATTATTAAATTTTGTGTATAATGCGATTAATCGCGATTAATCACGGAACATTGTGCGATTAATCGCGATTAAACATTTTAATCGTTGCCCAGCCCTAATTTAAATATTGATGATAACAAGCTTGGGGGAAAACACAATTAATTGCAATTAATTACAGAAAATGTGCAATTAATTAGTTAATTTTTTTTAATCGATTCCCAGCCCTAATATATATATATATATATAAACTTTGTCCTTCACCCTCCGCGGGTGGTCTCTCATCCTTCGAGCTCGGGTCCTCTACCAGAGGCCTGGGAGCTTGAGGGTTCTGCGCAGTATCTTTGCTGTTCCTAGTACTGCACTTTTCTGGACCGAGATGTCTGGTGTTCTTCCAGGGATCTGCTGTAGCCACTCTTCCAGTTTGGGGGTTACTGCCCCGAGTGCTCCGATGACAGGCACCACTGTCGCCTTCACCTTCCAAGCCTTTTCCAGCTCTTCTCTGAGGCCTTGGTATTTCTCTAGTTTCTCATGTTCCTTTTTCCTGATGTTGCAATCACTTGGTATTGCAACGTCAACCACAACGGCCATCCTCTGCTGTTTGTCCACCACCACAATGTCTGGTTGGTTCGCCATTACCATTCTGTCAGTCTGAATCTGGAAGTCCCACAGGATCTTGGCTCGGTCATTCTCTACCACCTTTGGAGGTGTTTCCCACTTTGACCTCGGGTTTCCAGTCCATACTCCGTACAGATGTTCCTGTACACTATGCCAGCCACTTGGTTATGGCGCTCCATGTATGCTTTCCCTGCCAGCATCTTACACCCTGCAGTTAAGTGTTGGATTGTCTCAGGGGCCTGTTTGCACAGCCTACACCTTGGGTCTTGTCTGGTGTGGTAGATTTGGGCCTCTATTGCTCTGGTGCTCAGGGCCTGCTCCTGTGCAGCCATGATGAGTGCCTCTGTGCTGTCCTTCAGTCCGGCCCGTTCTAGCCATTGGTAGGATTTCTTGATATCAGCCACTTCAGTTATGTTCGGTGGTACATCCCATGTAGGGTTTGTCCTCCCATGATGGTCCCTCCTCCAGCTCCTCTTCCTCTGTTCCCCATTGCCTGAGACATTCACTGAGCACGTCATCTGTTGGGGCCTTATCTTTGATGTACTTGTGGATCTTGGATGTTTCATCCTGGATAGTGGTTCTCACACTCACTAGTCCACGGCCGCCTTCTTTATGGCTAGCGTACAGTCTCAGGGTGCTGGATTTGGGGTGGAACCCTCCATGCATGGTGAGGAGCTTTCGTGTCTTAACGTCTGTGATCTGTATCTCTTCCTTTGGCCACCTTATTATTCCCGCAGGGTATCTGATCACTGGCAGGGCGTAGCTGTTTATTGCCCGTGCCTTGTTCTTGCCATTGAGCTGACTTCTTAGGACTTGTCTTACTCGTTGGAGGTATTTGGCAGTTGCTGTTTTCCTTGTTACCTCTTCGAGGTTGCCATTTGCCTGTGGTATTCCAAGGTACTTGTAACCATCCTCAATGTCTGCTATTGTTCCTTCTGGGAGTGAGACCCCTTCTGTGTGGATTACCTTCCCTCTCTTCGTCACCATTCGACTACACTTCTCAAGCCCGAATGACATCCCAATGTCAGAGCTGTAGATCCTGGTGGTGTGGATCAGTGAGTCGATGTCCCGCTCACTCTTGATGTCATCCATGTAGAGGAGGTGACTGATGGTGGCCCTATTCCTGAGTCGGTATCCATAGCCAGTCTTGTCGATTATTTGGCTGAGGGGGTTCAGGCCTATGCAGAACAGCAGTGGGGATAGAGCATCTCCTTGGTATATGCCACATTTGATGGATACTTGTGCAAGTGGCTTGCCATTGGCCTCAAGGGTGGTTTTCCACAGCCTCATTGAGTTTGCAATGAAGTCTCTTAGAGTCCTGTTGATGTTGTACATCTCCAAGCATTCAGTGATCCATGTGTGTGGCATTGAGTCATATGCTTTCTTGTAATCAATCCAGGCAGTGCACAGGTTGGTGTGTCGGGTTCTGCAGTCTTGGGTGACTGTTCTGTCAACCAGGAGTTGGTGTTTAGCTCCTCTGGTTTCTTTGCCGATGCCCTTCTGTGCTTTGCTCATGTATTGATCCATGTGCCCACTTATCTTAGCCGCAATGATGCCTGACATGAGCTTCCATGTTTGGAGAGACAGGTTATTGGCCGATAGTTGGATGGGACTGTACCCTTTGTGGGATCCTTCAGGATCAGGATTGTACGCCCTTCGGTAAGCCATTCAGGGTGCGTCCCATCCCTTAGCAGCTGGTTCATTTGTGCTGCAAGGCACTCGTGGAGTGCAGTGAGCTTCTTTAGCCAGTAGGTGTGGATCCTGTCAGGGCCCGGTGCTGTCCAGTTTTTCATACCTGAGAGTCTTTCTTGGATGTCTGCCGCTGTGATGGTAACTGGATTCTGTTCAGGGAGGTTGCTGTGGTCCTCTCTCAGAGCCACCAGCCACTGAGCATCGCTGTTGTGTGATGCCTTCCTCTCCCATATACTTTTCCAGTATTGTTCAGTTTCCAGCCTTGGAGGGTCTGCTCTGCTGTTATTACCCTGCCATTGAGCGTACACTTTGCAGGTTGAGTTGCGAACAGCCGGTTTATTCTTCTGGCTTCGTTCTCTCTTGTGTACCTCTTTAGGCGGCTGGCCAAGGCTTGGAGCCTTTGCTTGGCAGTTTCAAGTGCTTCAGGTATGGGCATCTGGTTGTACCTCTTGGGTACCTGTTTTCTCATTGCACCTTTCTTGGCCTCTGTCAGTTGGCTTACTTCTCTACGTGTCTGCTTGATCTTAGCCTCCAGCCTTTGTTTCCATGGTGGGTACTGTTTCTCATGGCTCCCATGGTTGCTCTTATAGCCAAGCATCTCGAGGATCACTGCTGCGGAGGTGTATAGCAGCTCATTGGTTTCAGTGATGGGTGTGGTAGGGATCGCACTCAATGCTGCATTCACATCTTCTAGGAGACTTTCTGATGGTACTTCACTTAGCCGTTGTAATTGGGTTGCCTTGCATTCATTCTCGCCATGATCTTGTCTTTCAGGTCAGTCTCTGCCTCGTTCAGTGTTATTTCACTTGTTGATGCTTCATACCCAATCTCCGGTTGGGGAGCCCCCGTTGGCTCCCCTCTGACCTCTCGTCCTGGCTCCCCCTTGCCGTAGCATTTTTTGTGTTGTATCTCGTCAATCTCAAGTTGTGATAGCAGCTGCCGCTTGTGGATGTTGGAACACTGAGCTACTAGTTGGAGTTAATAACCTTACAAAAGCTTTTGTGGAGTTGGAGTCAGGTTTTAGCACACCTGGAGTCTCATTAAGAAAATACGTTTGGAGGTGTGGACTACAGCTACTTTGACTGATACAACCTCTCAAACGTTTGGAGTTTGCTCTGCACAAAAAGAACACGTTTATGTGAGCCATTTCTTGTCAAAAAAAACTTTCAGAGGAGCAATGATCAAGAATTAATCAAGAATTGTTGCTTTACATAAAGCTGGAAAGGGTTACAAAATTATTTCAAAGACTTTAGAAATTCACCAGTCTACAGTTAGACAAACAATCTATAAATGGAGACGCTTTGCTGTCTGTTGCTACTCTACCAAGAAGTGGGCACCCAGTCAAAATGACACTAAGAGCACAGCAAAGATCATCAATGAGGTAAAGAAACAACCCCAAATGACAGCCAAAGATTTGAATGCATCAGTGGAACTTGCCAACATCTCTGTTCATGAGTCTACAATACGTACAACACAGAACAAGCAGGGTATCCACGGCGGGAAACCACGAAGGAACCACTGCTTACTAAAAAAAAAACATTGCTGCATGCCTGAAGTTTGCAAAAGAGCACATTGACACTCTACAGTGGTATTGGCAAAATGTTTTGTGGACTGATAAAACTAAGATTGAACAATTTGGAAAAAAACACAACACAACATCAGGCGTAGAATAGGGCATGGCATATCATCATGAAAACATCATACCGAATGTAAAGTCTGGTGGAGGAAACATGACTTGGGCCTTCTTTGCTGCATCAGGGCCTGGCCAGCTTCAATCATTGAGGGGAAGATGAATTCTCAAGTACGTATATCAGACAATTCTTCAGTATGATGTGAGGATGTACTAGGGCTGAAACTGTGTAAATGCAAAAGGACAACGACCCAAAACACCGGAGCAAGTCCACAACAGAATGGCTTCAGAAAAAACAAATCGGCCTTTTGGAGCGTCCAAGTCAGAGCCCAGAACTCGACCCAATAGAGATGCTATGGATTGAAGAGGGCCATAAACATGAGACGTCCAAAGAATATGACAGAGCTAAAGCCATTCTGCAGGAAGAAGGGGCTCCTCAACGATGTGCAGGTCTGAGCCACAGGGGGGTTATTAATTCTAAGGGTTCACTTACTTTTTCTACTGCCATTTTGAATGTTGAATGAGTGTGTTCAATAAAGACATTTTTAGACACATTATGTTTGTCAACACTCTAGACTTAGATGACGATCAGATCACATTTTTAGACAAATTTATTCAGAAAACCATGGACATGTCTTTAGAGGTGGGGGAAACCAAAGTACCTGGAGGAAACCTACGCAGACATGGGGAGAACATGCAAACTCCACACAGAAAAGCCATGCCCTGGGAATCGAACCCAGGACCTTGTTGGGGCAGGATTGCTAACCACTCTGCCACTATGCTGCCAATGGTTAATGGGTTATATGTCTGTAGGAGTTTGTATAAATACTGCATCAAACAGAGAACAGAGAGTGCGTGGGGTCAGGGGTCGGTCTGTTTGGGTTTGTACAGAGTAAAAATCACAAAGCACAGACTTAAGTCCTGGTCTAAACCGTGTCTTCAGCGTCTTTAGTCTGTTTGTGAGATGTTAATGGGGCAATGGGGTTGGTGGACTTCAGCGTTTCTTGAGCATCTTCAGCGTGTTGAGTATCTGAGCTCTGATCTCCTGAGTCCTGATCCCGAAGGCGATGGGGTTGGAAAGGCTGGGCAGGAACAGGTAGAGGGCGCTGAAGAACAGACGGACAGCGATGGGGAGTTTGTAGCTGATACGGTACGAGACGAAGGCCACCATTATTACACTTAAACTGGTCGTCATGACGATGATGTGCGTGACAACAGTGTGCGTCGCCTTGGAAACAGCTCGGCCGCTCAGAGCCGAGACCAGGATCACGACGTAGGACGCGGCAATGAGCACAAAGTCCAGGACCGGGACCAGACTGATGGTGAGGAGTCCCAGAGCAGAGTTCAGACTCGTGTCTCCACAGGCCAGTCTCACCAGAGCCATGTGCTCACAGAAACAGTTCAGAACCACAGAGTCACAGAACTGCAGCCGGCCCGCCAGAACCACCAGCACCGAGATTAGCACCACATTCCTCAGGACCAACGGCACCACGAACCACAGGAAGAACCGTTGGGACATCCTCTCCTGGTACCGCAGCGGAGTCACGATGGCAAAGTACCGATCCAAGGCCATCCACAGCAGAAAGGTGGACTGGAACGTCCCCAAAAGGTGGGCCACGAAGATCTGCAGCAGGCAGCCACTCAGGGAGATCTGAGTCCATCCGAAGAGGAGACTGAGCAGGATCTGGGTCAGGAAGAAGAGCGGCAGAGCCCCGTCCACACAGGCCATTCCAGCGATGAGGAAACACATGGGCGAGTGCAGGCTGCGCCGAGACACAATCACAAAGACCAGCAGGAAGTTAGCTCCCACCGACAGGAAGTAGAACAGAGAGAAGGGCACAAACAGAAGCGGGCGCAGACGACCCAGCTCCGAGAAACAGCTGAGCTCGAAGACGGTGTGATTCGAGACGTTTGCCATCATTCAAAGCGACAGCACATGAAACAGCTCAGATACGGTAAGATATGGAACAAAATCAGGACAGTTTGGAAGAAAGTTTATGGATTTCAGTTTCACAAGAAAACATACTTTCAGAACTTGAAAAACCATAGTCCCTAAATTGTGTGTTACACAGAAAGGATCCTCATTTATATAACCAAAGAACTGGGACTAGAACAAGATTTGGGTGGATTTGAACAGGTTCAATTTGGATTTGAACAGGTTTTAGTTGGATTTGAACAGGTTTTAGATAGTTTTAAACAGGTTTAAGTTAGATTTGAACAGTTAAACAGGTTTAAATTATTTTTTCTCTGGAATCATTCACAGATGCTTTAGTCTTTGTGACGCTGCTCCTGTCTGCTTGTCCAAACTAAACTCTAACAGAACACTGACTGTAGCAGAGGTTTACCTGAGCCCTAGACTGGAGAAGCCTGGACAAAAGCTGTTGCGAAGAAAAACATCACCAGCCTCATGGAATTTAAACTTTTACAAGAAACTGATTTTTTCCCCAAAACAATATAACTATTCCCAGTTCAACAGACAACCTGGACGTACAGTAAAAACCTTGTTTTAGTAAAAAGTTTGTCAGAAATGTCGTGTAAAATCAATCCTGTCTTGATATAAACCCTGTATATCTCAAAAACAATGTGGAGGTGAGTCACAGAGAAAACACAAAAACTCTGACAGAACCATTTAAAACCAGAGTTAAAATTTTCCTGATGAGGTCTACACAAAAGAACAAACACAGGTCGGGTTTTAAAGACATTCAGCTTGAAATCCTTCAGAATCACACACCTTTATAAACCTGAGCATTAGACTCGAAGACTAAACATAACTAATCTAAACAGTATTTTAGAGTCCTGCTTCTGATCACATTTATTCTGTGTACATTCAAATAAAAAGCAAACATTTACAGGACTAAAACGTGAAGAATTCTATTTATTTTCTGACATAAACTGTTTCAAATGAAACAAACCTGGTTGAAGCATATCTCATGACTTTATTAAATTTTTCCATTAAAACTAAAACACAAACTCGAAATGAAGACAATGACCCACAAGCTGTATTCATCACTGATCACAGACATTACTGTAAAGCTCTCATTCAAAATCACTTCATTTCCACCTGTTTTCTTTGAATAGTGTCTTTAAAAAAGTTAAATTCTTCCTAAATCCAATACTTAAGCAGCCTTTTTTGCAGAGCAAACGGAACTTCTCAAACTGTTTAAATCCAAATGTTTCATAGATTTAAATGAGATATGACCAAAGAATAATTCAGAAGAAATATGAAGAGTTTCAGTCTTTAAAATGTAAATAGTAAAAATGCTTAGACTGAACTCCTGGAGTGTAATGTGAGTTTTAATGCTCTCTGTCGGACGCTCTGATTGGCTGAAAAGTGCTGTTTCATTAATGAGGGACTCCACCGAGAAAACAGAGAGAAACAAGGAAGTTTAGAGACTGAAATAAGTTTAATAAAGTCTTGAGGGTTGAAAATTCAGTTTTTCACAGGTAACAAAAATCAGTAAATCTAACAAATGTCCTTCTTATCGACAACAAGGTTGGCCAATTGGAGCCCTCCTTTTACCATAGTGAGCTGTGATTGGACAAAGCTTACGATATGTTTTCATCCATTAAAATCATTCATAAAAAACCCAGGATTACATCTTGTTTTTGTCCTGATGATTCGTATTACAATATGAGATATAAAGACTAAGCCTTTTTTTTTTCTCACCTGCAGCAACAAAAGTGCAACCCTCAAACCCGGTGCTGGACACCGGAAGTAATGGATACTGTCAAGCTAAAGAAGAAGTCCCCCTAAGCCCGGGCTTGTGGCACTACTGAGGCAGTTGCTGGGTACCAGAAGCCCAAGTGGACTGCAGTGGTTGTGGAGGCAAACATTTTGCCCTCAAAGGTGTTTGGTGAGGCCATAGAGAAGAACTATTGGGCGACTCCTTCATCCCCCAAGTCACTGAGGTCAAGAAGCTCCTCTGTAGCAAAGCACCAGGGCAGATCCACCCTGTGTCCCACACATCTCTGTGGGTCTGAGCCTCTGTAACATCTTGTGGAGGTCAGGACTGTGCCTCTGGACACAGAAGGTCTACACCAGGGACTGAGAAGAGTCAATCCAAAAGTTGATCTCAGATTCAGGAGGAACAATGTGGTTTTCGGTTATGGAATGAACCAGCCCTTGACTCTCTCTCGGTGCTGGAGGGTTTATGGGAGTTTGCCCACATTTACATGGTCTTTGTAGATCTGGAGACATTCGACTGTGTCCCTCTGGCCTCCTGTGGCAGGTCGCTTTGGGAGGATGGGTTCCTCTGTTAAGGAGCTGGAGTTTGGTTTACATTGCCAGCAGAAAGCAAGACCTGTTCCTGGAGTAGGTTGGACTCCGGCAGTCACTGGTTCTGTTCATTATTTTTATGGGCTGGATTTCTAGACGCAGCCTGGAGCCAGGGAAAGTCCGGTCATAGTTTCAGTCTGAGGCCATGGTTCTCAGTTGTAAAAAGATTGCTTGCCCTCTTCAGGTTGAAGAAGAGCTGCTGCCTCAAGTGGAGGAGTTTAAGTATCTCTTTGCATTCAAATGGATCGGTGCAGCTTCTGCAGAAATGTGGTCGGTTACACGGTCTTTTGTGGTGAAGAAGCAGCTGAGTTGCAAGGCATGGCATTGGGCAAAAAAAAGCTAAAAACATAGCTTCTTATAAATGGGGCGGCAGTAGCTCAGTGGGTAGAGCGGTCGTCTTTCAACCGGAAGGTAGGCGGTTCGATTCCCGCTGTCCCCACAGTTCATACTGTCGTTGTGTCCTTGGGCAAGACACTTAACCCACCTTGCCTCCAGTGACTGTAACACTGGTAATGTAATGTAAGTCGCTTTGGATAAAAGCGTCTGCTAAATGAATAAATGTAAATGTAACTTACACTAAGCATTTAAGGCATTTTTTAAAAAGCACAAGTATATTTGGCTACTCCTACTACTTTTAGATTATGTCCTAAAAATAATGAAAGAAAAATACACAAAGCTATCACATTAATCCAAGCATTATTCAGGTCCGTTTTTCTTAAATTAAAACAATTAACACAGTACAATCAGTTTCATGGATTAAAACTGCAATAATCTCAACTCATCTTTTGCATCAGCAGTAACTAATACGTGTGGAGGGTAGAGAGTCACAACTCAGTATTTTAATATTTTCTGTCAGATGCTGTAATTGGACGAAAAGTGCAGCGTCATGAATCTTACTGAGAACAGTCTGAAACAAGTTCAGAGAATATACAGTTTATAAATGCATAGAAACGCAGGAGATGTTTTAGATATTGTATTAGATTTATGTTTTTATAAAATTATTATTTATTAAAAAAACTGGCCAATTTCACCAAATTTCCACTAGGGGCTCCACTTAGTTCCTCCTAACAGACTACAATTATCTGTAACTTTTAACAACTTTTTTAACCAATTTGACTTTCCGTTAATATAACATTGTTAGGCAGGGAATTCCACAGTTGCATGACACTGTTCTTCTCTTTAAGTTAGAATGAGCTTTTGGTAGTGTACATCCACTTTTTAAACCATATTGTTTATACCATAACTATATTAAAATAAAAAAGTTTGATACTGATAGAGATCCTAGCTGTTTGTGCATCTTTCTGACATTAGACATAGTCCAACCTCCACAAGACCAAATCATTTGGCAGTATTCTAGATTCTAGCTTGGGTTGTTTTCTTACTGCATCTGGTGAAAGTAACACTCTGCAGCTTCTAATGATTTCATTTTTTTATTTATTTAACAAACATGAGACACAACCACATGAATGTAAACATGACAGATTGTAGCCGTAGGATAATTTCCATCCGTTGTCCCAACACTCACACACATTCATTCACCAGGGCTGTGTCACTGGAGGCAAGGAGGGTTACGTGTCTTGCCCAAGGACACAGCGACAGTATAAACTGTAGGGAGAGTGGGAACCGCCAACCTTCTGGTTGAAGGACGACCGCTCTACCACTGAGCCACTGCGCCCCCAATATAAATAGACCCTTTCCCGTTTTTGTAATGATATTGTTTATTCCAAGATAATGTTTAGTCCGATGTAAGACCTAGAGGTTCTTCTACCTGCTCCACATGAGGACCCTCAACTATAAACCCCAATTCACACTGAAAGCATCGCGTCACTGCGACGTTGTGTCTCACGCTTGTAAAACACTTTCTATTTTTGTAAATCTGATAATTCACACTGGCTGCGTCTCAAAAGTGTCTTGACTCAACAGTCACCATCATTTATGTTTTTGTCTGTCAAAATGAGCCTGTCCGCTTTGAGAAGTGATAAATGTGTGAAGGATATGTTGTGATAAAGGTCATGACCTCAGAGTGTGATCACATGGTCTTATACTTTATTCATAAAGACAAATTTACAAATGACTCCTTGATGAATCTTTTGTTTTATTTTTATTTTTTTGAAAACAGGCGCTGCAGTTCTGTTTTTACTTATTTTTTATTTACATTAAACGCTAAAAATTAATTATTTGCTGGTGATTTAAAGAAGTCACCTGAATTAAAATTAAAAATCAAATCATTTTATTTTTTTGTTATTTTTACTTTCACTGATAAAAAATGTACAGTTAAAGACAGGTGGCGCTATTCTTCTATTTCAAACCACACAAAGCATTCTGGTCCGCTAAACCTTTCCTGAGGCACTGTGGGAAAGTTCTGTGAGATTCTGTGTTGTCACAAACAGCTGTCCCCAGAGACTGGCTCGAACCGGACTCCAAACAAACGGCTCATTATGGGACGTCCTCTGGGAGTGGCCTGAGTCGTTATTGTGGCGACAACAGGGATGTTATGGGATGTTGTTGCTGAAGTCCAGCCTCTTTAGGGACTCGTTAATGGAACATGATGTAACTGTGTCCACAGCCCGTCCCTGAAGTGTCTTTACTGTTTGTCACTTTGTTTTGTTGGAGGGTCTTTCTTTGGGCCTCTGCTTTTAACTTCACTTCCACTCTCTTTTTACATAAATATAAACTAAAATACATGTGCTCAACGGAAAGTCACATCTGGTTCAAAACCCCCACCTTAAGCCCTAAGACCCTAAGCCCTGATCTACCCTTGTCCTATTCCCAGTGTCTCTCTCTTGTGCCTTTTACATGTTTCTGGAGGCCCTGCTGTCAAATATTTGTGGCAGATTTGGGAATAAATAATGGACCAGTTCAATAAAACCCCAGATACTGTTCTGTTCTGGGATTCAGATGACCTCTGCTGTAGCTGTGGAAAAGGACAAAACAAGGACTAACCCAGGCCTGAACTAAGACTGTATCTGCTTCATTTATTTCATACCAAAAAGTACAAAACCATGCATTTAAGCTATGTCCACACGAAGCCAGTGCATCCCCTATCCGATCTTTTTTTCCGTAAACACGGCGTCGTCTCAAGAAATATCTGCGTACACACGAAACCACTTAAACCGGCTGAAAACGATGTAGTATATATGCCAGACCAGTATGGGGCGCTGTAATTCTGCCACAGATATACACTATACACGGAGAAGAAGACTTTGAGCATGCGCATAACCTTGCGCGCTGCAGAAGAAGACGAAGACCTAAATATTTATTTTCTAATAAAAGCAAGTTCTCAAATTGTTGCAGTCATATATTTAGAGTGTAGTAATTGGTGCCCTCATGTTTGTTGTTTGCTCTTCAATATACGGACTGAGTTCTGAGTGCTTTGGACATGCGGACATTCTCTCTCCATTCATTTTCTCCAGGTTGCTCTCCTGGTTCTCTTTCATGTGGATCTAAGAGCATGTGGCGTATGGTGTTGTCCATTATCGCTTGTTGCTCACCACAACTGCATAGAAGCAATAGATTTTGCTGTAATAAAGCTAGTAGGCTTAGTAGCTTCTGCAGCACGAACTCAATCATGTAGTCCGCCATTATTGTTGTTGCTGTTACGTGTGACGAGGCCGACACGTGATGCGATGACATCATCGTTTTTCACAGAATATACGGATTGGCTGTACACACGACACCGCAAGGGTGAAGGTTTCAGATTTATCCACTTTAGAACCCGGTTACAGATAATAGCGGATTCAGTCTCCCAAAACGCCGGATCCGTGTGGACGAAACGCCAATACGATACAAAATGTATACGTATAGAGTGATACGCGTCTCCGTGTGGACAGCCCCTAAGTTTGGTACAGAATGTTCACATTTCAAACTGCACCAAAAACAAAAAACAAGGCTTTCTCCAGAACACACTGATGGAGCTGTCGGCCCAAATGTACCTTCTCATTGGAGATCTCCTGTAGGACTTCCTCTGGAGCTTACGCAGCTAGTCTGTCTGCTCTTTTCACACAAAAGGTGGGTCTAGGCTGGGCTTAGGATGTTTATGCCCTGTGTTCTTATCAGAAGAACCAAGCCTTAGAATTTTCTACAAATACAACATTCCAGTCCATTTTAAACCTGGGAACACTCTGTGTCAAAATCTGGTCCATCCTAAAGACAAGACCCCCACAAACAGAGTAATGTAGTTTATACAGTTCAGTGAAGAGTGCAGTGACAGTTATGTCGGAGAAACAAAACAACAGCTTTACAAGAGGATGTATCAGCACAGAAGAGCCAATCCTGGAGGACCTGAGTCTGCAGTCCACCTCCACCTCAAAGAGAAAGGACAGATGGTTTGAGAGAGGGCTGAAGGAAGACATTTTTGTTCAAATGGAAAGATTCATGATTCATGTTGCTTAGTATTTATAACAGTGTTCTGAAACCTTAATCAGAACAGTTTCACTCTAGAACAACAACACTTGAATGGAACAGTGACACTCGCCTGAGTCACACTGTCCTTTTAGAGCTAACGACGGTAATTGACGCTTGATTCGCCGTGGTGGTTTTAGATAGATCTGAACAGGTTTTAGTTGGATCTGAACAGGTTTTAGATGGATCTGAACAGGTTTTAGTTGGATCTGAACAGGTTTTAGATGGATCTGAACAGGTTTTAGTTGGATCTGAACAGGTTTTAGGTGGATCTGAACAGGTTTTATGTGGATCTGAACAGGTTTTAGGTGGATCTGAACAGGTTTCAGATGGATCTGAACAGGTTTTAGTTGGATCTGAACAGGTTTTAGGTGGATCTGAACAGGTTTTGTGGATCTGAACAGGTTTTAGGTGGATCTGAACAGGTTTCAGATGGATCTGAACAGGTTTTAGTTGGATCTGAACAAGTTTTAGGTGGATCTGAACAGGTTTTAGGTGGATCTGAACAGGTTTTAGGTGGATTTGAACAGGTTTTAGGTGGATCTGAACAGGTTTTAGGTGGATCTGAACAGGTTTTAGATGGATCTGAACAGGTTTTAGTTGGATCTGAACAGGTTTTAGGTGGATCTGAACAGGTTTTATGTGGATCTGAACAGGTTTTAGGTGGATCTGAACAGGTTTCAGATGGATCTGAACAGGTTTTAGTTGGATCTGAACAAGTTTTAGTTGGATCTGAACAGGTTTTAGGTGGATCTGAACAGGTTTTAGGTGGATCTGAACAAGTTTTAGGTGGATCTGAACAGGTTTTAGGTGGATCTGAACAGGTTTTAGGTGGATTTGAACAGGTTTTAGGTGGATCTGAACAGGTTTTAGGTGGATCTGAACAGGTTTTAGATGGATCTGAACAGGTTTTAGTTGGATCTGAACAAGTTTTAGGTGGATCTGAACAGGTTTTAGGTGGATCTGAACAGGTTTTAGGTGGATCTGAACAGGTTTTAGTTGGATCTGAACAAGTTTTAGTTGGATCTGAACAGGTTTTAGGTGGATCTGAACAGGTTTTAGGTGGATCTGAACAGGTTTTAGGTGGATCTGAACAGGTTTTAGTTGGATCTGAACAGGTTTTAGGTGGATCTGAACAGGTTTTAGGTGGATCTGAACAAGTTTTAGTTGGATCTGAACAGGTTTTATGTGGATCTGAACAGGTTTTAGGTGGATCAGAACAGGTTTTAGTTGGATCTGAATAGGTTTTAGGTGGATCTGAACAGGTTTTAGGTGGATCTGAACAGGTTTTAGGTGGATCTGAACAGGTTTTAGATAGATCTGAACAGGTTTTAGGTGGATCTGAACAGGTTTTAGGTGGATCTGAACAGGTTTTATGTGGATCTGAACAGGTTTTAGGTGGATCTGAACAGGTTTTAGGTGGATCAGAACAGGTTTTAGTTGGATCTGAACAGGTTTTAGATGGATCTGAACAGGTTTTAGGTGGATCTGAACAAGTTTTAGTTGGATCTGAACAGGTTTTAGTTGGATTTTAACAGGTTTTAGTTGGATCTGAACAGGTTTTAGTTGGATCAGAACAGGTTTTAGATGGATCTGAACAGGTTTTAGTTGGATCTGAACAGGTTTTATGTGGATCTGAACAGGTTTTAGGTGGATCTGAACAGGTTTTAGGTGGATCAGAACAGGTTTTAGATGGATCTGAACAGGTTTTAGTTGGATCTGAACAGGTTTTATGTGGATCTGAACAGGTTTTAGGTGGATCAGAACAGGTTTTAGATGGATCTGAACAGGTTTTAGGTGGATCTGAACAAGTTTTAGATGGATCTGAACAGGTTTTAGGTGGATCTGAACAAGTTTTAGTTGGATCTGAACAGGTTTTAGATGGATCTGAACAGGTTTTAGATGGATCTGAACAGGTTTTAGATGGATCTGAACAGGTTTTAGTTGGATCTGAACAGGTTTTAGTTGGATCTGAACAGGTTTTAGATGGATCTGAACAGGTTTTAGGTGGATCTGAACAGGTTTTAGATAGATCTGAACAGGTTTTAGTTGGATTTGAACAGGTTTTAGGTGGATCTGAACAGGTTTTAGGTGGATCTGAACAGGTTTTAGATAGATCTGAACAGGTTTTAGGTGGATCTGAACAAGTTTTAGTTGGATCTGAACAGGTTTTAGTTGGATCTGAACAGGTTTTAGATGGATCTGAACAGGTTTTAGTTGGATCTGAACAAGTTTTAGTTGGATCTGAACAGGTTTTAGGTGGATCTGAACAGGTTTTAGTTGGATCTGAACAGGTTTTAGGTGGATCTGAACAGGTTTTAGGTGGATCTGAACAGGTTTTAGGTGGATCTGAACAGGTTTTAGGTGGATCTGAACAGGTTTTAGGTGGATCTGAACAGGTTTTAGGTGGATCTGAACAGGTTTTAGGTGGATCTGAACAGGTTTTAGATGGATCTTCCTGCTGCTCTGTCCTCGTGCTTTTCTCTAATGGCCTACTGTTATAAGAATTCTATATCCTTATATTATCCAGAGAGACACGGAGACAGATTATATTATAAAAGCGAAAGGCCAGGATTTATTCCTTGCAAGGAGAAGCAAAGTACACAGATATAATCAAAGGTACATAGTGCGTTTTGCTTACCTAAGTAAACAAAACATTACATTTTATATCACTGAGTGGGGGCTGTCAGTGGGAGGCGTATCTTGCATACACACTCCCCAAGGCCCCAGCTCCAGGTGCAAAAGTACCATGGCAACCCATGTCTATCTAGTTATGTCTACTCCATGCTTGGACTAACATAGAGGACATGACATGATTTGACATGACCTGTAGAGAACTATGAGCACCTACTAACTATAAACAATATACAGAATTATAATAATAAAATTCTCATAACATTCCCCCCTCTTTATGCTGATAACAATTAGCATAAACAACCTACTAGCTTGAGTGTGAATTGTAAACCATGACAGAAGTGAAAACCCAGCAGGGCGTTGACCTAGCCAGAAGAACATTTTGACCCATTGGTAAAATGACCTAAAGCTGAGAAAAACTCTTCCATCCACCCCTTGCCCCAAAGGCGGTGACAAAACACAAACATCAAGCATCAAACGTATGTAATCACTTCAAATGATTAACTTACAACACATGTCAAAACAAACACAACAAATGAATATTATGGATATGTTTCAAATCAACTGGGAACCCACAGAGTAATGCACTGATTCTTCAAAGTCAAATTCTTTAAAGTCCATAAATCATAAATGTCCATAAATCATAAATCAAAACACAGTGTCACTCCAAAATAAAGTAGAAAAATTTGCCAGAGGTTGAGCTGGTCGACCCATTGGACTCAAGATCTCTGGCCTGTCCCTGCCTGTCCATTTCTGTCCCTGTAACGAAAAGAAAAACACATGGAGTGAGACATATGCACATTCATAATGATTAAAATCAATTCTCTTCAGCATAATCAATTCAATGAACCATACGGCCCTTAGGTCTGTAGTATGATCCGTCCTGGAGCTGTTGTCCCGTTGGTGTACATGCAAACAATAACGTCCCTCAGATATCAAAGTGTTCATCTGAGGTCAAAGCCTTGACCTTAGTCGTTTGGCAGGTGCATGTCCAGGAATGTTGACCCAGCAATGGCCACATTCATCAATCTCACCAACAAGCTCGGATACATGGAAAGCAACACAAACAAAGTTATTAGACATGGAAGTGCAACAACAAGTACATGTACTGTATCTCAATACAGATTCTAAAATCCCAGTAAATCTTCCAAATATGTTGTAAAACCAGGTCAAAATTAATTTCTCTATTCCAGAATACTCTAATTCCTCTGTTAGAGTTTGAAGTCCTTTCTTAAAGACTTTAGTTCTGCTGTAACTAGTCCTGTGTTACTTTGGAGGAAATCCTTTTGTAGATCCCCTCTTCAGCTAAAAGCATACTCAGTGCTATTTGTTCTGTCCAGTCCTTGGACCAGTTTTCTCTCATTTCCAGTTTTAATTAACAGTTACAGCATCTCTCTTACAATTCATAAACCTTTGTTGTTTATAAATATACTTAATTTAATTTAACTTAATTTATACTTAACTTAATTTAATCCACATTTTCATAAATTGTCCCAAATGGTAAAAATTCAAATCCTAATGCTAATTGAATTTTAGCCTTATATTCATTAAGGACACCTTGAAGGGCGCCTCTGTCGTCGATGTAAATGGGGCTCTCAAATGAACCTGAGGAGCTGCTGTTTGGCTCCTAAAGTGTGAGTTTCCACTCACGATGTTCTCCGTCACATTGTATGTGAACACAAATAAAACGAGGATCCTTTAAGGACGCATGTTTCCGGTCAGCAGTGTCAAAACTGACCCCTAAGTCTTTGGTCTTACTATTTCACAAAACCTCCAGACTTCTGCTTTGCACTGCACCTGCCTAGAGTCTTTATTGTTTGTCAACCAGAGTGATGTCACAGGAAGTCATGTGACCCCACTAGCCCTACTAACATTTGAACAGTGACATAAGCTTTTCACAGGTGTATCAACCAAGATGATATCAAGTTCAAAGAACTATGTTAATTATTAGCTCTTACTGGTGGTGGCTATATTAATTGTCAAAACTCCTTTTCTGAACTGGTCTTACTTGTTGTAGTTGGCTTATATTAAATAAAGAACAAACAAACAAATCAGAACGTTCTCTGACATTATAGACCCATAGAAAGTGCCTCCTAGGTTCTAAGTCTTACTTTCACAAAACCATCCAGACTTCTGCTTAAAATGATCAAACCTGTCCCTGATCTCAGCAGTTTGTAAAGTTCAGAGTGATGTCACAGATAGTCTGCTGACCCAATCTACTTTAGCCCAATCTGAAAAGGTTTAATCAGACTAAACAGTGCTTCTCCAAGATGAAAAGTCCTGTCAAAGAACTATGTTAATATTAGCTCTTACTGGTGGTGGCTATATTAACTGTCAAAACTGTTGTTTCTGAACTGGTCATGCTTGTTGTAGTTAACCAAGCATCCCTTCAGAACAAACAAACAAATCAGAACGTTCTTTAAACCTTAGACCCATAGAAAGTGCCTCCTAGGTTTGGCTCAAAATAAAACCATAAAAGCCCTTAAAATGATCAAACCATAAAACTGAAACAAAGATAAACCCTGTTTCCACAGATATGGTCTTCCAAATCTACTTTAATCTGTTATTTAATTAGACTAGCATTTCTAATTATTCATCCTGTCTTTCTTTATGTTCATTATTTGATTTAAACTTTTAATGTATTTAAACCCTGTTGTTTCAGTTCAGTTTTAATTTTAGTTACCATTAGTTGTAGGTCTTTTACCTGTAACTGTAATTAAATCATCTCACAATTTGATAAATTTTAACTCAGTTGATGCAAACATAAATAATTTATATAGATCAAAACTGGTTTCTCATGAAAAATCAAAATAAAATCAAAACATGTTTTTCCAATTACCACAATTTAAATTGTTATTTCATTAATTAGCATTTCTCAATTATTCATCTTCTTTATGTTTTCCAAATAGCATCACTTTTGTTGATGTTATATTTAAAACTTCACTTTGTTTAGTTCAGTTTTAATTTTAGTTCCATTAGTTGTAGGTCTTTACCTGTAACTTTAACTCAGTTGATGCAAACATAAATAATTTATATAGATCAGAACTGGTTTCTCATGATCTATTTTACAAACTTTTAAACATTCACCTTTAATTCACAATTTATTTCACAAAATATTGTTTAATTTACCTTAAATTACTTTCTTTAGAAAGAAAACACATTTTCTCTTACTTCAAAACAAAATTTCTTAATCACCCTTGTGTCAGACCCCCTCCTCTGGGGTTAAACCAGTAACAGCAGCTTGTCCCAGCTGCTTGAACACACCACAAAGCCTCTGCTCTGTTCACTCTTTTGTATTTTTCCCATATTAATTTAAATGTAACATAAAACAATTTCATCAATTACTATTTTCATGTTTCCATTAATTTATCATTCAGATGCCACATAAAGAATTCACCTCACTCAATGTTAAACAGAACCTTTAAACATCAAATGTAAAATCAAAATAACGTGTCTCTCTTTATTTATTCAAATTCACCAAAGTTGTAATCATCATTACTGTTCATTTAATAAAATGTAACATCTAAACCTTTCTTTTCTTTTTTCTTTAGGTTACAAAGACCTAAAGTTTGGTCAAAACCAAAACAAAACTTAACGTCTGTTCAAAAGGACCTTGTGTTTGTCCCTGTACTTAAAAAAAAATCTTAAATCACTTCAAACAGTGATTAAACCCATCGAGCTATTGGCATATGCTCTTAAACTTTAACAATTCACCTTGTTAGTTTAACAATTATCTTTTTATTTACTTATTTTTCATTAACTTTAATTTTTCAAATAAAACCTTTAAGATCGTTTTAACAGTTTGAACTGTTTTAACATAGATATGTTTTAATCACCAAAACCAGATTACCAATTTACATTACAGTTTAAATCTTTATTGTATAGATGACACTATACATTAATAATTAAACCTAAAAAAATAATGATTATTATTTATTTTGAACTATCTTCATTTCAATTTTCCAATTACTTAAACTTTAAGTTTTCTCTCAAAACCATATTCAATCTCATTAATTCAATCGTTTAGTTTACCAAATCATGTTTCATAGATTCAATAAAACTCAAATGTGGACTTTATTCATATCAACAGACCTGTCAGAATTTCAAACAGTTTTCATAATTAAGTATCACAAACTTTATTTAACACATCAGTTCAGTGCAATCTGTCTCTGTCACTGACATTCATAACTCAGTATTCTTCTCAACATTAAAAGTTTGTTTAAAGTAAAAGCTCCCACACTGTCTGTGGAGCTAAAAAAAAACAAAAACCCAAACAAAACATTTCTCGCTCTTGGGAGCAAAAAAAGGAGGGTGCTGTGAAGCCCCTGTTACCCTGACGTGCATAGAATGTTATCTTGTGTTTAAACATTCCTCGTGAATCCAAACAGTGGTTGTTTTGAATCCACTTTCTCCAAAACTTTGTCAAAACCAAACCAGAGAAATACATTAATGTTTCATTTCTTTACTTAGATTCTTATAACCTTGTTTTCTTTTAAATATGAGCTTATGGCCCATAACTATAAAGTTATATTATCTTTATAAACTTACTCTGCACAATTCAACTTTAAAACACATATTTAAATTCTTCCAATTACAAAGTAATTATTTTCATTCTTTTATTGGCGTTATACCGTGTGTTTGAACCACACTGATATTAAGGACCCCGGATCCATTTGTTGGATCTTTAACTTCTTTAAACCTTTAATGTTCACATTAACGTGTCACATAAAATACAAAACCAACTCTGTTCTTTAACAGAATACTCATTATTTTCTCTCATAAAACAAAATCACATCCTCCTCTGTAGATGTGTGTCTCATGTGTCTGTGTTTGTGTCTGTGTCTTTATGTGTGTGTATTTACATGTGTGTTTATGTGTGTGTATTTACATGTGTGTTTATGTGTGTATATTTACATGTGTGTTTATGTGTCTGTATTTACATGTGTGTTTATGTGTGTATTTACATGTGTGTTTATGTGTGTGTATTTACATGTGTGTTTATGTGTGTATATTTACATGTGTGTTTATGTGTGTGTATTTACATGTGTGTTTATGTGTCTGTATTCATGTGTGTTATGTGTGTATTTACATGTGTGTTTATGAGTGTGTATTTACATGTGTGTTTATGTGTGTGTATTTACATGTGTTTATGTGTGTATTTACATGTGTGTTTATGTGTGTGTATTTACATGTGTGTGTTTATGTGTGTGTTTTTACATGTGTTTTATGTGTGTGTATTTACATGTGTGTTTTATGTGTGTGTTTACATGTGTTTTTATGTGTGTGTATTTACATGTGTTTATGTGTGTGTATTTACATGTGTTTATGTGTGTGTATTTACATGTGTGTTTATGTGTGTTTTTACATGTGTTTTATGTGTATTTACATGTGTGTGTTTATGTGTGTGTGTTTACATGTGTGTTTATGTGTGTGTATTTACATGTGTTTATGTGTGTGTATTTACATGTGTGTTTATGTGTGTGTATTTACATGTGTGTTTATGTGTGTGTATTTACATGTGTTTTTATGTGTGTGTATTTACATGTGTTTATATGTGTGTATTTACATGTGTTTATGTGTGTGTATGTACATGTGTTTATATGTGTGTATTTACATGTGTTTTTATGTGTGTGTATGTACATGTGTTTATATGTGTGTATTTACATGTGTTTATGTGTGTATTTACATGTGTGTTTATGTGTGTGTATGTACATGTGTGTTTATGTGTGTATTTACATGTGTTTATGTGTGTGTATGTACATGTGTTTATATGTGTGTATTTACATGTGTTTTTAAGATTGTGTTTAACAGTTTGAACTGTTTTAACATAGATATGTTTTTAATCATCAAAACCAGATTACCAATTTACATTACAGTTTAAATCTTTATTGTCTATGTGTGTATACATTAATAATTATGTGTGTACAAAAAATGTGATTATTATGTTATTTTGAACTATCTTCATTTTATGTTTGTAATTTACATGTGTGTTTATGTGTGTATTTACAAAACTATATGTGTGTATTTACATGTGTGTTTATGTGTGCTTAGTTTACCAAATCATGTGTTTATAGATTCAATAAAACTCAAATGTGTGACTTTATTCATATCAACATGTGTTTATGTGTCAAACAGTTTTCATAATGTGTATCATAAACTGTGTATTTACATCAGTTCAGTTCAGACTGTCTCTGTATTTACATTTCTATGTATTCTATCTCAACATTAAAAGTTGTGTTTATGTGTGTATCATGTGGAGCTAAAAACACAACCAAAACATGTGTGCTCTTGTGTGGCATGTGTGCTGTGTGTGTTACCTTGACTGTGCATAGAATGTTATGTGTGTTTATGTGTGTGAATTTACAAACAGTGTGTTGTGTGTGTGAATACATGTTCTATTTTCACACTTTGTGTGAAACCAGAGAAATTTACATAAATGTTTATGTTTCTTTATGTGTGTTTATGTGTGTGTTTTCTGTTTAAATATGTGTGTATTTACATGTGCAACTATGTTTATATTATCTTTATAAACTTATGTGTGCACAATTAACTTTACACATATTTAAATTCTGTGTGTACAAAGTAATTATGTGTGTGTATTTACATGTGTGTATGTGTGTTTATGTGTGACATGTGTGTTTATGTGTGTGTATTTACATGTGTGTTTATGTGTGTGTCATTTACATGTGTGTTTATGTGTGTGTATTTACATGTGTGTTTATGTGTGTGTATTTACATGTGTGTTTATGTGTGTGTATTTACATGTGTGTTTATGTGTGTGTATTTACATGTGTGTTTATGTGTGTGTATTTACATGTGTTTATGTGTGTATTTACATGTGTGTTTATGTGTGTGTATTTACATGTGTGTTTATGTGTGTGTATTTACATGTGTGTTTATGTGTGTGTATTTACATGTGTGTTTATGTGTGTGTATTTACATGTGTTTATGTGTGTGTATTTACATGTGTGTTTATGTGTGTGTATTTACATGTGTGTTTATGTGTGTGTATTTACATGTGTGTTTATGTGTGTGTATTTACATGTGTTTATGTGTGTGTATTTACATGTGTTTTATGTGTGTGTATTTACATGTGTGTTTATGTGTGTGTATTTACATGTGTTTATGTGTGTGTATTTACATGTGTGTTTATGTGTGTGTATTTACATGTGTGTTTATGTGTGTGTATTTACATGTGTGTTTATGTGTGTGTATTTACATGTGTGTTTATGTGTGTGTATTTACATGTGTGTTTATGTGTGTATTTACGTGTGTGTTTATGTGTGTGTATTTACATGTGTGTTTATGTGTGTGTATTTACATGTGTGTTTATGTGTGTATTTACATGTGTTTATGTGTGTGTATTTACATGTGTTTATGTGTGTGTATTTACATGTGTTTATGTGTGTGTATTTACATGTGTTTATGTGTGTGTATTTACATGTGTGTTTATGTGTGTGTATTTACATGTGTGTTTATGTGTGTATTTACATGTGTTTTATGTGTGTGTATTTACATGTGTGTTTATGTGTGTATTTACATGTGTGTTTATGTGTGTGTATTTACATGTGTGTTTATGTGTGTGTATTTACATGTGTGTTTATGTGTGTATTTACATGTGTTTATGTGTGTGTATTTACATGTGTTTTATGTGTGTGTATTTACATGTGTGTTTATGTGTGTGTATTTACATGTGTGTTTATGTGTGTGTATTTACATGTGTGTTTATGTGTGTGTATTTACATGTGTGTTTATGTGTGTGTTTTACATGTGTGTTTATGTGTGTGTATTTACATGTGTGTGTTTATGTGTGTGTATTTACATGTGTGTTTATGTGTGTGTGTTTACATGTGTGTTTATGTGTGTGTATTTACATGTGTGTTTATGTGTGTGTATTTACATGTGTGTTTTATGTGTGTGTATTTACATGTGTGTTTATGTGTGTGTATTTACATGTGTGTTATGTGTGTGTATTTACATGTGTGTTTATGTGTGTGATTTACATGTGTGTTTATGTGTGTGTATTTACATGTGTGTTTATGTGTGTATTTACATGTGTGTTTATGTGTGTATTTACATGTGTGTTTATGTGTGTATTTACATATGTGTTTATGTGTGTGTATTTACATGTGTGTTTATGTGTGTGTATTTACATGTGTGTTTATGTGTGTGTATTTACATGTGTGTTTATGTGTGTGTATTTACATGTGTGTTTATGTGTGTGTATGTACATGTGTTTATATGTGTATTTACATGTGTTTATGTGTGTATTTACATGTGTTTATGTGTGTGTATTTACATGTGTTTATGTGTGTGTATTTACATGTGTTTATATGTGTGTATTTACATGTGTTTATGTGTGTATTTACATGTGTGTTTATGTGTGTGTATTTACATGTGTTTATGTGTGTGTATTTACATGTGTGTTTATGTGTGTGTATTTACATGTGTGTTTATGTGTGTGTATTTACATGTGTGTTTATGTGTGTGTATTTACATGTGTTTATGTGTGTATTTACATGTGTTTATGTGTGTATTTACATGTGTGTTTATGTGTGTGTATTTACATGTGTGTTTATGTGTGTATTTACATGTGTGTTTATGTGTGTGTATTTACATGTGTGTTATGTGTGTGTATTAACATGTGTGTTTATGTGTGTGTATTTACATGTGTTTATGTGTGTGTATTTACATGTGTGTTTATGTGTGTGTATTTACATGTGTGTTTATGTGTGTGTATTTACATGTGTTTATGTGTGTGTATTTACATGTGTGTTTATGTGTGTGTATTTACATGTGTGTTTATGTGTGTGTATTTACATGTGTTTATGTGTGTGTATTTACATGTGTGTATGTGTGTGTATTTACATGTGTTTATGTGTGTGTATTTACATGTGTTTATGTGTGTGTATTTACATGTGTGTTTATGTGTGTGTATTTACATGTGTTTATGTGTGTGTATTTACATGTGTGTTTATGTGTGTGTATTTACATGTGTGTTTATGTGTGTGTATTTACATGTGTGTTTATGTGTGTATTTACATGTGTGTTTATGTGTGTGTATTTACATGTGTGTTTATGTGTGTATTTACATGTGTGTTTATGTGTGTGTATTTACATGTGTTTATGTGTGTGTATTTACATGTGTGTTTATGTGTGTATTTACATGTGTGTTTATGTGTGTGTATTTACATGTGTGTTTATGTGTGTATTTACATGTGTGTTTATGTGTGTGTATTTACATGTGTTTATGTGTGTGTATTTACATGTGTTTATGTGTGTGTATTTACATGTGTGTATGTGTGTGTATTTACATGTGTGTTTATGTGTGTGTATTTACATGTGTGTTTATGTGTGTGTGTATTTACATGTGTGTTATGTGTGTGTATTTACATGTGTGTTTATGTGTGTGTATTTACATGTGTGTATGTGTGTGTATTTACATGTGTTTATGTGTGTGTATTTACATGTGTGTTTATGTGTGTATTTACATGTGTTTATGTGTGTGTATTTACATGTGTGTTTATGTGTGTATTTACATGTGTGTTTATGTGTGTATTTACATGTGTGTTTATGTGTGTGTATTTACATGTGTGTATGTGTGTGTATTTACATGTGTGTATGTGTGTGTATTTACATGTGTGTATGTGTGTGTATTTACATGTGTGTATGTGTGTGTATTTACATGTGTTTATGTGTGTATTTACATGTGTGTTTATGTGTGTGTATTTACATGTGTGTTTATGTGTGTATTTACATGTGTGTTTATGTGTGTGTATTTACATGTGTGTTTATGTGTGTGTATTTACATGTGTGTTATGTGTGTATTTACATGTGTTTATGTGTGTGTATTTACATGTGTGTTTATGTGTGTGTATTTACATGTGTGTTTATGTGTGTATTTACATGTGTGTTTATTTACATTTGTGTTTATGTGTGTGTATTTACATGTGTGTTTATGTGTGTGTATTTACATGTGTGTTTATGTGTGTGTATTTACATGTGTGTTTATGTGTGTGTATTTACATGTGTGTTTATGTGTGTATTTACATGTGTTTATGTGTGTATTTACATGTGTGTTTATGTGTGTGTATTTACATGTGTGTTTATGTGTGTGTATTTACATGTGTGTATTTACATGTGTGTTTATGTGTGTGTATTTACATGTGTGTTTATGTGTGTGTATTTACATGTGTGTTTATGTGTGTGTATTTACATGTGTGTTTATGTGTGTATTTACATGTGTGTTTATGTGTGTGTATTTACATGTGTGTTTATGTGTGTGTATTTACATGTGTTTATGTGTGTGTATTTACATGTGTGTTTATGTGTGTGTATTTACATGTGTTTATGTGTGTGTATTTACATGTGTGTTTATGTGTGTGTATTTACATGTGTGTTTATGTGTGTGTATTTACATGTGTTTATGTGTGTGTATTTACATGTGTTTATGTGTGTGTATTTACATGTGTTTATGTGTGTGTATTTACATGTGTGTTTATGTGTGTGTATTTACATGTGTTTATGTGTGTGTATTTACATGTGTGTTTATGTGTGTGTATTTACATGTGTGTTTATGTGTGTGTATTTACATGTGTTTATGTGTGTGTATTTACATGTGTGTTTATGTGTGTGTATTTACATGTGTTTATGTGTGTGTATTTACATGTGTGTTTATGTGTGTGTATTTACATGTGTTTATGTGTGTGTATTTACATGTGTGTTTATGTGTGTGTATTTACATGTGTTTATGTGTGTGTATTTACATGTGTTTATGTGTGTGTATTTACATGTGTGTTTATGTGTGTGTATTTACATGTGTCTTTATGTGTGTGTATTTACATGTGTTTATGTGTGTGTATTTACATGTGTTTTATGTGTGTGTATTTACATGTGTGTTTATGTGTGTGTATTTACATGTGTGTTTATGTGTGTGTATGTACCTGACCTGTTGAAGCAGTCAGTTCATGAGGTCATTCCCTCGTCTCTCGTCTGGACCCAGTTTCGACCTCCTCCTCCTCCTCTCAGTGCCCTCTCGTCTGTCACGCCCACCTCCACCTCGCTCTCAATTGTGCATTTTTCCTCAGAGAAATACATTACATTCATATTAATTTCAAGTTTCATCCAATTTACAAACACAATTTACAAATACCTTTTTGGTCAATCTCAATAGATCAAAATTTAAAACAAATATAGCGTTTCAGCGTCAGTTCAGGCAGGCCACGTAGTCAAGCTCTGCTGTCAGCTGACACCCAGATCAGCTGATCTGATTGCTATAGCACTCAATTGGTCCGTTCAAACAGGGCGCCCTATTTAAGTGCATTTTCAGTCTGCTGCTTGGCTGCTTCCACTGCATTGCTTGCAACCCACCTCCTCCCCGTATCGCCTCCTTAACTTTGTTTAACTTAATCAATGTCATACTGTTTTCATTGATGCATGCTCTGTTCTCAACGGGGGAATTTTATTTGCTGCTCTCCCAGTTTTAAATGGGAGATTGTCCCCAGAAGCTGCTGCTGTTACCTGACAAGCTTTCATGGAGCTCATGAAAGTATGGGTAACTTAGAACAGAGCCATACCGCCAAATGTAATTTTTAACATCATGCAAATAAAAGTTATAAAAATTGGCTAAAGAATTGTCTATGGTATTTTTGACTCAAGTGGTCCTGACTGAAATAAACGTTAGTGTGAATTGGTTTATCTTACCGCTTCCGTGTTTGCTGCTGCTGGTCTGTCTGCAGGTGGGAGGTGGGAGGTGCAGATAAAGGTTGGAGAGAGCACTGTTTTCCGAGCGGAGGGAGGCCGATACCTAGAGGCTCCCAGAAACATTTAAACAAAATACAAATGATTAGTGTTTTGAAGTACATGTGTGTACTTCTTTCAAAATCTCTTCTCTACTTCTCTGTTTTTTTTTTCAAACTAGAAAAATAGCTTATGGAAGCTACCTTTCTCTCACATGTTGTTCAAACTTTCTCTAAACAAAAACATTACTTTTGTTCTGATTCACATCATTAGACTCATTCTTCATTCAACAATGGCCCATTCATAACACATTTATTCTCTCACACACCTTTAATCTTTAACTTTTTAGGTCAACAATTCTCAGTATAAGCCCCGTCACTTTCAGTGGGCTTTTTTTTTCTCACTCACCGCTTCACATGCAGTGAACACTATACGTAGGCCTACGTCTTCCTATACGTCACGTCCAACGCGACTGGACTCCAATCTCACCATTAACCATAGGTTTCGGCAGGGTCTCGATTAAAGAGTCAGCTCGAGTTTTCCTGTGCGTCCAACGCACCATTAAAACCAACAATACTAGCTATGCAAGGCAGTTCGATTGTGGCGACACGATACGTGATTATTAATCTAAGACAAATTCTTGTGCTCTCTAGACAAGCTCTTTAGATCTCATACCCCTTCTTTGTAATCAGGTGAACTATCTAGTGCCATAGAGTTCGCACTTGTCACGGCCAATGAACTAATCGCGCGGGTCCGTTTCAAGAAACACCTAAAAACTTACAAAGCATAAGGTATCTATCAAACTAAAATCTAGCAAGACAACAAGCTTTAACACAGATTAACATCAGAATATCCAGTTTACAATCTCACCATAAACCACGCAGGCAGGGTCTCGACTGAAACACATACTTTTTCCAGCTTTCAATCTACAGTTTATTCCTCTACAGTAAATTTTCTAAAACTTAACATGGACAAACTGAGATTATTTTCACTGGACCTTCATCACTCACTAATAAAATTCCTATTAACCTCACCTGTGAGATCGCCGGCTCTTTTATCAAACCATCTAGTACTGTTAAAAATCTTGGTGTAATTTTTGATTCCACTCTATCTTTCCACTCTCACATTAAATCCATCACTAAATTGGCGTTCTTTCATCTACGTCGTATCGCTCAGCTCCATCCCTTTATCAGTATCTCAGATGCTGAAACTCATCCATGCATTTGTCACATCACGTCTTGATTACTGCAATGCACTTTTCATTGGCCTACCAGCCAGCTCCATTTCCAAATTACAATACATTCAAAACTCTGCTGCCAGACTACTCACCCACACCAAGCGTTCTGCACATATTTCCCCAATTCTGCACGATCTTCACTGGCTTCCTGTTGCTTACCGTATTAAATTCAAAATTCTCCTTCTTGCTTTTAAGCCTTGCCCCCAACCTGCTTCTCCCTACACCTACGCTCTTTACGATCCGCTGATTCCAGCCTTCTCGTTGTCCCTCGGCATCGCCTTGCTTCAATAGGGGGGGGCAGATCATTCAGTGTTATTGCGCCCAAAATGTGGAACTCTCTCCCCCTATCACTCCGTTTAGTTAACACTATCTCTGAATTTAAATCCATGCTCAAAACACACCTATTTTCTGAATGTTACAGTTCTTAGTGGGTTTTTTCACTTACTGTACTTGAACTCTCATTTGCCTGTTGTTGTCCTGTCTGCTCTCTTTGTCAATTGTCTTTATTGTTGTTTGTTTATTTTGTGTCCTTGAGCTCTGGAAAGGCGCTATATAAATAAAACTTATTATTATTATTATTTATTCCTGAACAAACTTTACAGCTGCATGACATGGTTCCTCTTTCTTCTGCTCCACGTTTTTCGAGACGTCCATGTGGTCTTTGTTATGTTTCCTCGCGGTTTTCTGCGTTTACTCGTACGGACTGATTGCCTGATTGTCGTACGACCAATACATCTGTCGTCCGCTGCAGTACAACGTGTGTATGACCAAAAACAAAATGGCTGCGTTGATTTCCGTTGTCTGCTGGAAAATCTTTCTTCATGAATGCTGTCATGATCAGATGCTGCAATAACTCCTCGATCTGAAGCTGGCCTGTTCCGACACCAGCTCTCTGAACATTTATGCTCCGGTTATTGTAATGAACAACATTACTTTGCTGCTGTTGCAGATATTTTTGTCGTATTTGAAGATCCTGTTGCTCTACTGCCTCCTGTGTCAGCCGCTCTTCAATCCTCTGAGCTGCCACTTAGTGCTTTCCAAACTCAGACGCTTGTGTAAAGGTCTGCTGCTGAAGCACATTTACTGACACAGAAACACTACTCAGAATAAGAAAGACCTAAGAAAAGGACCAAAAAGGCTTTTGAAAGAGTTTATTGTTATATCTAACTCCGACTTGAAGTTAGTTGTTATTTTTTTGGGAGAATAATGAGCGCAGCTTCAGCAGCTCGAGGCTCGTAGAGTCAGTAATGTAACGTCGACAGGAGCCGGCCTTTAAGGCCAGCGCAGAGACTTGAGAGACAAATGTAATGTGTTTCCTTGACCTGGTCAGAAACGAGCTGCAGACCTTTAATGGATTTTAGAGCGAGTCGTAAGAAGTCCAGTTTAATTTAGTCAGTCTCCCTGAGATTTTTTACAGCCAAATCAGAGTTTATTTTATTTCAAAATACAAATGAACAATAAACAAACACTTGTTAGTGTCTTCAGTCCAAACAGGACTCTGTAGGCTCCAGAGTATCGGCCTGTTTTCTATGTTTCTCTGAAGATAAGTCCTTGTCCCGGGACACTTACAGCAGGTTGTGTCCAGCAGAGGGCGCTGTGTCAATGAGATAGACTTGATTCTACTGACCTCAGGACCAGAGGTCACGCTAGACTTTCTCACTCTCCGTCATTTGGACGGACGGAGTCGTAAAATTTCCATCTTCGTCTATCATTACCTGTCATTTTTAATTTTCATACTTTAATAATATTTATAATGGCTTTTTGTTTTACTCACGTTTCAAGACATTTCAAGACGAGCATAGAGGACAGAATATTTGTTTTATTTAAGAACAACAGATAACTTTACACAAAAACTAACACAAGTCCGTTACTTGTGTTAGTTTTTTTACAGATGTCACAGAACATTTCTCGTCCTTTACCTCAGCCTCGTAAACTCCTGTTCTCACTGAACACTCCTCTTCACCTCCTTTTTGATGCTTGTCCCGTAACAGCTGTCGGTGACGGGGAATATTTGGTTAATGCGACCTCTGCTCAGGTCTATAACCAGGAGAGGGACTCCATAAAGTGGGATTTCCCCCAGGTTTTAGTGTGGGACCCTCTAATCAAAGACTTAAATCAGTTTTAAATCAAAGTCAAAAACAGGTCGACAAACAAGAGTATTTTAATTGTTTATCTTTAAATTTTTAATTTGTGTAAGAAATTCTGCCAGACAGAGGCCTGACCTGAAACAGTCACTGCTAAACCTGAAAGAATCCAGGATAAAAGTGTTTGTGACTAAAGTTTCATTAAATCAGTCTCTGTTTTTTCAAGTATTTACAGAAACAAAAAA
Source organism: Perccottus glenii (assembly GCA_024416835.2). NCBI lineage: Eukaryota > Metazoa > Chordata > Actinopteri > Gobiiformes > Odontobutidae > Perccottus > Perccottus glenii. Next base: position 2,131,907 of record CM044550.2, on the reverse strand, counting down.
AACTGACTCTAAAGAAACACTCCTGACGTCTGTGTTCGGAGCAGTTATAGAGTCACCAAAGGTCACCAAAGGTCACTAGAGTCAGGGTTAACGTAAGCCCAGGCTGTTTATCAAGGCTCTTAACTTCTTTTCCACTCCTGTTCTTATTTATTATATTATTTTAGTGACTGTGGAGCATATTTAGAGCAAACAGAAAAGTTAGTTGCTGTGAAAAGGACAGTCTCTTTGTCTGTGTGAATAGAATATTTGAATGTTACCAGTGAGGGCGGACACAAAAGACAAAAAACTATTACAAACCTAACTAACCAAGACAAATCCGACAGTATTAAAGGAAAGATTACAGATAAGATCAACACGTTAGTATTTCTCAAATCTAAAATCTAATGTATATCAGATGGAAAAAAGTGTGAAGAGAAAGTGTAATAGACTGAAGGAGTTGTCACAGAAGTAACACGATGCATTGAGCTGGAGTTGTGTGGTTCCTAAGGCCTGTCCCGGAGCCCCCTGGTCCTCCTGGACTCCAGCAGGCGTCTGGTCAAGTCTCGGATTTTGCTCATCTGCATCCCGTACATCAGCGGGTTCAACAGCGGCTGGATGATTAAAAAATAGAGCGACAGGACGACTCTGATGAAGCCCGGCAGTGCGCTCATGTTGAACCGACTCTGGAGGATCTCGAAGCTGCAGCCGAACGAGAAATTCAAGAGAGAGACCAGGTGAGGAGTGCACGTGCTCAGCGCTTTCTGCCGCGTCTGTTTGGATCCGGCAAAACAGATCCTTAAGATTTTAATATACGAGAATAAAACGGGTATTAACGGGACAACAATTGTTATGACAATTCCGAAAAGTCCGTAAATGTTGTTAACTGTGTTTCCATCGCACGCTAGTTTAGCCACGAGGTAGTTGTGGCAATAAATGCTGTCAATAATGTTCCCACAAAGAGTTAAACGGAGATTTAAGGCCAATGTGATGATAAATTTGAGAAAAGAGTAGAGCCAGATGATGGATATTAAAGTGTAAACCTTGTGCAGCGTCATGCGTGAGTTGTACTGGAGCGGAAAACAAACGGCCAGGTACCGATCGTACGACATCACGGCTAAGTTACAGAACTCCACGTGAGCGTACGAATACAGACAGAAGATTTGTAAAAAGCAAAACGGAGCTGAAACGGTGTGAACGTCTTGGAGAAGTTGTACGGTCACAAACGGGAATAAAGCCGTGCTGCCGTAGAGCTCGTTCAGGAATAAACTGCAGAGGAACAGGTACATGGGTTCGTGTAGGGTTCGGTTCGAACAGATCACAAAAACCAGACACCCGTTCAAAAACAGGATAAGGACATATAAGAGAACAGTGAGGATAAAAAACAGGTATCGGAGGTTTCCCAGCTGTAAATACGCTCCGAGAATGAAGTAAGACAAGGTAGAATTCACCATTCTGTGCCAACACAAGCTTCAGAGCCGCTTTAACTGAGACACAGTTATCTTTGTGTTTCCATGTTTCTGTAAAGTTCTCATCGCTGTAGTTAATAATAACTGTAATAAAGAGTCACTTCTGTAAAAACTCAAACAGCTCGAGAACAAAAGCAATAAAAGGTCATTTTCTAAAATCATTTCTTTTACAAAAACTACTTCTTAAAATTGAATCTAAACCTGAGCTACTTTTTTATTTCTGGATTAATAACAACTGTTAAATGTTTATATCAGCAGATTTTCAGAAAGCATTTAGTTTAAAATCTGTACAAAACTGGAACTGAAACTCTTCAGCCGACAGCTCTAACACTTTAGCTCTGAAGTTGTTAAAATGATGCTAAAATAACTCAAATTTAGCTGTCCATTAAAAAACACTGAAAGAAAATAAAAACCGGTTCAATCTGTTTTATAATTGGACAATTAACTTAACCACAAGTGTTTCTCATGAAAACATGTAACATTCTTTTTCAGAACAAGTTATGTAACTGTTCTTCAACAAAGATAGACTCAACTTTAATGTTCTGATAAAAAACTCTTTCATAATTCAGTAAAAATCAAACAAAAGCTGTTCAAATCTATTTTTTTAGAACAAACTTACAATTGTGTCCTAATATTGTGCTCAGTTGAAGCACTGTTTTCTTAAAAAAATCTTTAAAAACTTTTAGACTGAACACATTATCGAAAATCTCCGTTTTTCTGCAGAAAGTCTCTTATTTTGGTTTAGGTTTTGTATAAATTCAATGAAATTTTCTGAACATTTTCTTATTTCACCAAAGGTTTCTGCTGAGCTGCAGAAAAATACTTTGAATAGTTTCTAAAGAATTTCACAAAACAGACTTTCTGCCTGTTGCAAACTAAACCTAACTATTTTTAACAACAATTCAAGAATAAAAAGATTTCCACTTTTGTAAATCCCATTCCGAATATTTTTGATTTCAGAATTAGATCAAAGTTTGAGTCGTCAGTAAACATCATCACGACCTAAACCTTCTGCTTCTCTCGGCGTTTCTTTTATAAAACAACAAAGGCCCACCTCTTTTCACCGTTTCACAGTCAGTCACCAGAGACCGAGACAGAGACCAGAGACTGAGACCAGAGACCGAGACAGAGACCAGAGACTGAGACCAGAGACTGAGACCAGAGACTGAGACCGAGACCAGAGACCAGAGACCAGAGACCAGAGACCGAGACAGAGACCAGAGACCAGAGACCAGAGACCAGAGACCGAGACAGAGACTGAGACAGAGACCAGAGACCAGAGACCGAGACCGAGACCGAGACCGAGACCAGAGACCAGAGACCGAGACAGAGACCAGAGACCAGAGACCAGAGACCAGAGACCGAGACCAGAGACCAGAGACTGAGACCAGAGACCAGAGACCAGAGACCGAGACCGAGACCAGAGACCAGAGACTGAGACCAGAGACCGAGACCGAGACCGAGACCAGAGACAGAGACCGAGACCGAGACCAGAGACTGAGACCAGAGACTGAGACCAGAGACCAGAGACCAGGGCCGAGACCAGGGCCGAGACCAGAGACCAGAGACTGAGACCAGAGGGCCGAGACAGAGACCAGAGACCAGGGCCGAGACCAGGGCCGAGACCAGAGACCAGAGACTGAGACCAGGGCCGGGACCGAGACCGAGACCAGAGACAGGGCCGAGACCAGAGACTGAGACCAGAGACTGAGACCAGAGACCAGAGACCAGGGCCGAGACCAGGGCCGAGACCAGAGACCAGAGACTGAGACCAGAGACCGAGACAGAGACCAGAGACAGAGACCAGAGACCAGAGACCAGAGACTGAGACCAGAGACCCGAGACCAGAGACCAGAGACTGGACCGGGCAGAGACAGAGACCAGAGACCAGAGACCAGAGACTGAGACCAGAGACCGAGACCAGAGACCAGAGACTGAGACCAGAGACCGAGACAGAGACCAGAGACAGAGACCAGAGACCAGAGACTGAGACCAGAGACCGAGACCAGAGACCAGAGACCAGAGACCGAGACCAGAGACCGAGACGGAGACCAGAGACCAGAGACTGAGACCAGAGACCGAGACAGAGACCAGAGACTGAGACCAGAGACTGAGACCAGAGACTGAGACCAGAGACCAGAGACTGAGACCAGAGACTGAGACCAGAGACCGAGACAGAGACCAGAGACTGAGACCAGAGACTGAGACCAGAGACCGAGACAGAGACCAGAGACTGAGACCAGAGACTGAGACCAGAGACAGAGACCAGAGACTGAGACCAGAGACTGAGACCAGAGACTGAGACCAGAGACCAGAGACCGAGACCAGAGACAGAGACCAGAGACCAGAGACCAGAGACCAGAGACCAGAGACAGGGCAGAGACAGAGACTGAGACCAGAGACCAGAGACCAGAGACCAGGGCCGGGGCCGAGGGCAGGGCCGAGACCAGAGACCAGAGACCGAGACAGAGACCAGAGACCAGAGACCAGAGACCAGAGACCGAGACCAGAGACCAGAGACTGAGACCAGAGACCAGAGACCAGAGACCGAGACCAGAGACCAGAGACAGGGCCGGGGCCGAGACCAGGGCCGAGACCAGGGCCGAGACCAGAGACAGGGCAGGGCCGAGACCAGAGACTGAGACCAGAGACTGAGACCAGAGACCAGAGACCAGAGACCAAGACCAGAGACCGAGACCAGAGACCAGAGACTGAGACCAGAGACCAGAGACAGAGACCAGAGACAGAGACCAGAGACCAGAGACCAGAGACTGAGACCAGAGACTGAGACCAGAGACCAGAGACCAGAGACCGAGACCAGAGACCGAGACCAGAGACCAGAGACTGAGACCAGGGCCAGGGACCGAGACCGAGACCAGAGACAGGGCAGGGCCGAGACCAGAGACTGAGACCAGAGACTGAGACCAGAGACCAGAGACCAGAGACCGAGACCAGAGACCGAGACCAGAGACCAGAGACTGAGACCAGAGACCGAGACAGAGACCAGAGACAGAGACCAGAGACCAGAGACCAGAGACTGAGACCAGAGACCGAGACCAGAGACCAGAGACTGAGACCGAGACCGAGACAGAGACCAGAGACCAGAGACCAGAGACTGAGACCAGAGACCGAGACCAGAGACCAGAGACTGAGACCAGGGCCGAGACAGAGACCAGAGACAGAGACCAGAGACCAGGGCTGAGACCAGGGCCGAGACCAGAGACCAGAGACCAGGGCCGAGACCAGAGACCGAGACGGAGACCAGAGACCAGAGACTGAGACCAGAGACCGAGACAGAGACCAGAGACTGAGACCAGAGACTGAGACCAGAGACTGAGACCAGAGACCAGAGACCGAGACCAGAGACCGAGACCAGAGACCAGAGACCAGAGACCGAGACGGAGACCAGAGACCAGAGACTGAGACCAGAGACCGAGACAGAGACCGAGACAGAGACCAGAGACAGAGACCAGAGACCGAGACAGAGACCGAGACAGAGACCAGAGACAGAGACCAGAGACCGAGACAGAGACCGAGACAGAGACCAGAGACTGAGACCAGAGACTGAGACCAGAGACCGAGACAGAGACCGAGACAGAGACCAGAGACCGAGACCAGAGACCGAGACAGAGACCAGAGACTGAGACCAGAGACTGAGACCAGAGACCGAGACAGAGACCGAGACAGAGACCAGAGACTGAGACCAGAGACTGAGACCAGAGACCAGAGACTGAGACCAGAGACTGAGACCAGAGACCAGGGCCGAGACCAGAGACCAGGGCCGAGACCAGAGACTGAGACCAGAGACCAAAGACTGAGACCAGAGACCAGAGACCGAGACAGGGACCAGAGACCAGAGACTGAGACCAGAGACCAAAGACTGAGACCAGAGACCAGAGACCAGAGACCGAGACAGAGACCAGAGACCGAGACAGAGACCAGAGACCGAGACAGAGACCGAGACAGAGACCAGAGACTGAGACCAGAGACTGAGACCAGAGACCAGAGACTGAGACCAGAGACTGAGACCAGAGACCAGAGACCGAGACCAGAGACCAGAGACCGAGACCAGAGACTGAGACCAGAGACCAAAGACTGAGACCAGAGACCAGAGACCAGAGACCGAGACAGGGACCAGAGACCAGAGACTGAGACAGAGACCAGAGACTGAGACCAGAGACCGAGACAGAGACCAGAGACTGAGACCAGAGACTGAGACCAGAGACCAGAGACCGAGACCAGAGACCGAGACCAGAGACCAGAGACCGAGACCAGAGACCAGAGACCAGAGACCAGAGACCGAGACCAGAGACTGAGACCAGAGACCGAGACAGAGACCGAGACAGAGACCAGAGACTGAGACCAGAGACCGAGACAGAGACCAGAGACTGAGACCAGAGACTGAGACCAGAGACCGAGACAGAGACCGAGACAGAGACCAGAGACTGAGACCAGAGACTGAGACCAGAGACCGAGACAGGGCAGAGACAGAGACCAGAGACTGAGACCAGAGACCAGAGACCAGAGACCGAGACAGAGACCAGAGACTGAGACCAGAGACCGAGACAGAAACCGAGACAGAGACCAGAGACTGAGACCAGAGACTGAGACCAGAGACCGAGACCAGAGACCAGAGACCGAGACCAGAGACCAGAGACCAGAGACTGAGACCAGAGACTGAGACCAGAGACCGAGACAGAGACCGAGACAGAGACCAGAGACTGAGACCAGAGACCAGAGACCAGAGACCGAGACAGAGACCAGAGACTGAGACCAGAGACTGAGACCAGAGACCGAGACAGAAACCGAGACAGAGACCAGAGACTGAGACCAGAGACTGAGACCAGAGACCGAGACCAGAGACCGAGACCAGAGACCAGAGACCGAGACCAGAGACCAGAGACCAGAGACCAGAGACCGAGACCAGAGACTGAGACCAGAGACCGAGACAGAGACCAGAGACTGAGACCAGAGACTGAGACCAGAGACCGAGACAGAGACCAGAGACTGAGACCAGAGACCAGAGACAGAGACCAGAGACTGAGACCAGAGACAGAGACCGAGACCAGAGACCGAGACCAGAGACTGAGACCGAGACAGAGACCGAGACAGAGACCAGAGACTGAGACCAGAGACCAGAGACAGAGACCAGAGACTGAGACCAGAGACAGAGACCGAGACCAGAGACTGAGACCAGAGACTGAGACCAGAGACAGAGACCGAGACCAGAGACTGAGACCAGAGACTGAGACCAGAGACCGAGACAGAGACCGAGACAGAGACCAGAGACTGAGACCAGAGACCAGAGACAGAGACCAGAGACCGAGACCAGAGACTGAGGACCGAGACCGAGACCAGAGACCAGAGACCAGAGACTGAGACCAAAGACCAGAGACCAGAGACCAGAGACCGAGACCAGAGACCAGAGACCAGAGACTGAGACCAGAGACCGAGACCAAAGACCAGAGACCAGAGACCGAGACCAGAGACCAGAGACCGAGACCAGAGACCAAAGACCAAAGACCAAAGACCAGAGACCGAGACCAGAGACCGAGACCAGAGACCAGAGACCGAGACCAGAGACCGAGACCAGAGACCAAAGACCAAAGACCAAAGACCAGAGACTGAGACCAAAGACCAGAGACCAGAGACCAGAGACCGAGACCAGAGACCAGAGACCAGAGACTGAGACCAGAGACCGAGACCAAAGACCAGAGACCAGAGACCGAGACCAGAGACCAGAGACCGAGACCAGAGACCAGAGACCAGAGACCGAGACCAGAGACCAAAGACCAAAGACCAGAGACCAGAGACCAGAGACTGAGACCAAAGACCAGAGACCAGAGACCAGAGACCGAGACCAGAGACCAGAGACTGAGACCAGAGACCGAGACCAAAGACCAGAGACCAGAGACCGAGACCAGAGACCAGGGCCGAGACCAGGGCGAGACCAGAGACCAGAGACCGAGACCAGAGACCAAAGACCAAAGACCAAAGACCAGAGACCGAGACCAGAGACCAGAGACCGAGACCAGAGACCAAAGACCAAAGACCAAAGACCAGGGCCGAGACCAGGGCCGAGACCAGAGACCAGAGACCAGAGACCAGAGACCGAGACCAGAGACCAAAGACCAAAGACCAGAGACCAGAGACCGAGACCAGAGACCAGAGACCGAGACCAGAGACCAAAGACCAAGACCAAAGACCAGAGGCCGAGACCAGGGCCGAGACCAGAGACCAGAGACCAGGGCCGAGACCAGGGCCGAGACCAGGGCCGAGACCAGAGACCAGAGACCAGAGACCAAGACCAGAGACCAGAGACCGAGACCAGAGACCAGAGACCAGAGACCAAGACCAGAGACCAGAGACCAGAGACCGAGACCAGAGACCAGAGACCAGGGCCGAGACCAGGGCCGAGACCAGGGCAGCCGAGACCAGAGACCAGAGACCAGGGCCGAGACCAGAGACCAGAGACCAGAGACCGAGACCAGAGACCGCGACCAGAGACCAGAGACCAGAGACCAAGACCAGAGACCAGGGCCGAGACCAGAGACCAGAGACCAGGGCCGAGACCAGGGCCGAGACCAGAGACCAGAGACCAGAGACCAGGGCCGAGACCAGGGCCGAGACCAGAGACCAGAGACCAGAGACCAAGACCAGAGACCAGGGCCGAGACCAGGGCCGAGACCAGGGCCGAGACCAGAGACCAGAGACCAGAGACCAGAGACCAGAGACCAGGGCCGAGACCAGGGCCGAGACCAGGGCCGAGACCAGAGACCAGAGACCAGAGACCAGAGACCAGAGACCAGAGACCAGAGACCAGGGCCGAGACCAGGGCCGAGACCAGGGCCGAGACCAGGGCCGAGACCAGAGACCAGAGACCAGAGACCAGAGACCAGAGACCAGAGACCGAGACCAGAGTCCGAGACCAGAGACCAGAGACCAGAGACCAGAGACCAGAGACCAAAGACCAGAGACCAGGGCCGAGACCAGGGCCGAGACCAGAGACCAGAGACCAGGGCCGAAACCAGAGACCAGAGACCAGGGCCGAGACCAGGGCCGAGACCAGAGACTGAGACCAAAGACCAGAGACCAGAGACCAGGGCCGAGACCAGAGACCAGAGACCAGGGCCGAGACCAGGGCCGAGACCAGGGCCGAGACCAGAGACCAGAGACCAGAGACCAGGGCCGAGACCAGGGCCGAGACCAGGGCCGAGACCAGGGCCGAGACCAGAGACCAGAGACCAGAGACCAGAGACCAGAGACCAGAGACCAGAGACCAGAGACCAGAGACCAAAGACCAGAGACCAGAGACCGAGACCAGAGTCCGAGACCAGAGACCGAGACCAGAGACCGAGACCAGAGACCGAGACCAGAGACCAGAGACCAGAGACCAGAGACCAGAGACCAGGGCCGAGACCAGGGCCGAGACCAGGGCCGAGACCAGGGCCGAGACCAGAGACCAGAGACCAGAGACCAGAGACCAGAGACCAAAGACCAGAGACCAGAGACCGAGACCAGAGACCGAGACCAGAGACCAGAGACCAGAGACCAAAGACCAGAGACCAGAGACCGAGACCAGAGACCGAGACCAGAGACCAGAGACCAGAGACCGAAACCAGAGACCAGAGACCAGAGACCGAGACCAGAGACCGAGACCAGAGACTGAGACCAGAGACTGAGACCAAAGACCAGAGACCAGAGACCAGAGACCGAGACCAGAGACCAGAGACCAGGGCCGAGACCAGGGCCGAGACCAGAGACTGAGACCAGAGACTGAGACCAAAGACCAGAGACCAGAGACCAGAGACCGAGACAGAGACCAGAGACTGAGACCAGAGACCAGAGACCAGAGACCAGAGACCAGAGACTGAGACCAGAGACTGAGACCAGAGACCAGAGACCAGAGACCAGAGACCAGAGACCGAGACCAGAGACTGAGACCAAAGACCAGAGACCAGAGACCGAGACCAGAGACCAGAGACCAGAGACCAGAGACAGAGACCAGAGACTGAGACCAGAGACCAGAGACCAGAGACCAGAGACCAGAGACCAGAGACTGAGACCAGAGACCAGAGACCAGAGACCGAGACCAGAGACTGAGACCAAAGACCAGAGACCGAGACAGAGACCAGAGACTGAGACCAGAGACCAGAGACCAGAGACCAGAGACCAGAGACTGAGACCAGAGACTGAGACCAGAGACCAGAGACCAGAGACTGAGACCAGAGACTGAGACCAGAGACCGAGACCAGAGACCAGGACTGAGACCAGAGACCAGAGACCAGAGACCAGAGACCGAGACCAGAGACCGAGACCAGAGACCAGAGACTGAGACCAGAGACCGAGACCAGAGACCGAGACAGAGACCAGAGACTGAGACCAGAGACTGAGACCAGAGACTGAGACCAGAGACTGAGACCAGAGACCGAGACCGAGACAGAGACCAGAGACTGAGACCAGAGACTGAGACCAGAGACCAGAGACTGAGACCAGAGACTGAGACCAGAGACCAGAGACCAGAGACTGAGACCAGAGACCAGAGACTGAGACCAGAGACCAGAGACCAGAGACCGAGACAGAGACCAGAGACCAGAGACTGAGACAGAGACCAGAGACTGAGACCAGAGACTGAGACCAGAGACCAGAGACCGAGACCAGAGACCGAGACCAGAGACCAGAGACCAGAGACCGAGACCAGAGACTGAGACCAGAGACCACCAGAGACCAGAGACCTGAGACCTGACAACAAGGAATGAGCTGTTTATGAAGCACCAGCTCTTTTGTCAGTTCAAGATGGCGTTTTACCTTTTCACAATTTAATTAGTTTTATTGTTTTTGCTCGGATTATTTATTTATTTATTTTATTTTTTTCTGCAAAATGATCCTAAATTTGACCCAGTGAACATGCACGAAAAGTCATTTGTATTGGTCCCAGACTTCAAGCTCCACGAAGAATTTATGTATTTGAAGTCCCCGAAAAAAAAATACGAAAAATGACTCAGTGGCGACCCCTAGAAAAGTCAAAATACATTGGGCCTATGGAAAGTGAAAGTAACTTTTTTCCAACGTAGAAAAATGAAACTTGGTACATCCATAGGACACCTCAGGGCAAACAGAAAAGTCAATGACAGCCACACCCTAAACTTAACAGGAAGTCCGCCATGTGGGGTGAAAGCGCGCCACTAAAATCGCACCTTTGCGCAGAAAGATGCAAATCATTGTGTTTTAATCTAAATGGCCCCAAATTTGGTGAGTATCATCTAGACACGTGTGCCAACCAAAGTTGTGACTTTGTTGTTGATATCTTATCGGGTATGGGTGTGGCAAGCCTGTAACGAGGTGGCCATTTTTGTGAAAATAAAACGTCTCTTAACTCTCAAACGCCTTCTCGGATCGAGTTGGACCCAAAAAGACGTTTGTGCACATTCATGACCTGAACACAAAAATATGTAAATAAAAGGGTTATCTTGGACGAAACAATTTGTCAAATTTCAAATATATACATTAATCTATGAAAGCAGCACAGTTCTGCTTCATTTGGAACCCAGTGTATAGTTTTTAAAATGATGCAGCTGTCACAGCAGGGAATAAACCAGACTCTCTCTGTTCTCCACTCCTTCACTTTAGGATTATTTTATTCCTGCTCAGAAATAGTGCATTAAGTTTTGTGTATAGTTTCATAATTCCATTTTTTTTTTTAAATAAATGTTTTATATAACGACCAAAGGTTTTGATGTGTTTGTCACAAACATTTCAATATTTCAGACTGATTTATTTAGAATAATTAGAAGAAAGTTTATAATGTTCAGTATTTAAGATTAGATTACTTATGGTAAACACTTGTTCATTTTTATTATATTCTATTGCAAACACATCTACAATAGTACAGTAAGAAAACAGTTATGATTGGACCAGTGTTGTATTAATGATTAATGAGTATTAATGTATTATCTTATCTTATCTTATCTTATGAGAAACAAGCCATGAGTCATAGATTCTTTTTGGAGGCTGGCTCCATTTATTAAAGAAAGAAAAACAAATAAGAGATTGCTTCCATTGTTATCCTCACTTGTAAGTCGCTTTGGATAAAAGCGTCTGCTAAATGACTAAATGTAATGTAAATGTAGATACAATACAATGTTATAAATCCAATTCTAAATATGATTTTATAGACATAATACTATATTGACTGTAGGACTAATAACTGTGTTCAGAAGACTGTAGTTGTCCACATATTAATTACTCATAATCACATCAAATATTGACTGGAGACAGATGGACAGACTTGAATAGAGCGGCAGTAGTTGCTGTCCTGCGGGAAATCCTCGCACAGACCCGGGACAACAGGTCATCGAACTGGGGCCGGGTCAGTGGAAAGTACCGCTGAAAGCGGCCGTCATCCAGGCGCAGCTCCTGGAGAAGTTTGTGAAACTTACGGAGCTGGGTCCGCCTCTGAAGCATCCGATGGACCCCCGCACAGCGCCGAACGGGTTTACGCCGTTTTTCAGTCCTCCAAAGTAAATAGAGCACTGCTACTTTCTCGACAAAACCCATCTCAACCATTCTTCAACAAGACCGGAAGACAACCCGCCTGGCAGAAGCCCATGACGCGAATTCGCGTCTGTTGTTGAGTGAATTATCGCGCAATTCGCGTTTGGTGTGAACGTAGCATAAGAAGTCTTCAGGATTAACAACTGTTCACTGTTTCATTATCAGGCCAAAAAGACTCAGGACCAGGACAGAACCCTGGCGCCATGTCACATAACCGTAAATATTCATAGATAAAGTTGTTGATCCAGCTTTCCCCATTAACAAGCCATCCTGAAGGACATGTGGAATGTCTTTTAAAATAGACTTCTACAATGGTGAAACACTACCCCCTAGTGGTCAAATGGACAAATGACGAATATCCACTCGTCAAAGGATTTTCGTGTTTATTAAATTGCTCTTAGGGCACCCGTCCAAAAATCTCTCTCTTGCTTCCTGCTTCCTCTCGGATCCTGTCTCTACTTACGGACAGTCCGCTTCCCGCGGACCGCCCCGTCTCGGCAACTTTCCAAGCTTTGGTCCTCGTGGAAACGACAAAATTTTCTTTGTTTAAAGCCTGCAAGCCTAGCTTGCTATGCTAAGTTTGCCTTCTTTCAAACCGCTGCTCAAAAGTACTTCCTACAAGTCTGTTACCAAACAGAAGTTATTTTGGCCTTTTCATTTTTAAAGACCGGGCCTGCTAACGAGTTAGCTTGACCAAATGAGCGCTCGCAGAAGCAAGTTTTTTTTTTTTTAACCAGCAAAGCAACTGGTCGAGAACTCTTTCATGGACCTTGCAATAACTTTTACAAACTTAAACTTTTACACGGTGCAACGGAGGAGATAAAGACTGTGCTAGTTTGGACAGCAACAAGACGCTTTTGTTCTTTCCCCTGGCGCACTGCGAACCCCTCTGGAAGAAATTTGCACGCGGCGGCATTACTGGTGTGTGGAACGCGTCATCAGTGAGCGACGAACCTACTGGAGAACATTCAGGACGCTCGTCTCGGACCGTCGACAGCACCCGCTGACTTCAGAGTAAGTCCGCACGTGACACAACAGCTTGGCGTCATTAAATGTACTCTGTCCAATCTCTAGCCCCGAAGCCGTCATCTCTTTCCCCTGTTAAAAGTCCCTTTGTATGTTTCAATAATCTGGACTAACATGTCTAAACATTCCTGGTTTCACGATACCCTCTGAAAGCAAATATTTATCCCTGTGTTTATTCCTTGTCGTGTCAATCCTTTCCATGTTCCCATCATTTTATTCAGCATTATTTATTTGTGTAATTTTTAATAAAATCCCATAAAAGACATTAATGTTTCTCTGTTTATATTAAGAAATGTTCGAAAACCAGAAGAATTCCCTTTAGATTATTGAGACTAGATTAAAACTAACAGTTTCTTTGGCCCTGTCCAAAATCAGAGTGGTGCCCCTTTTTAGTTAGAAATTAATTTTAATAAATTTATATTAATATCAAAGTTAATTATTAAAATTAATCTGATATATATGTTTATGCAACATAGTCGCTACAGGTGCAACGGCCCATCCGCGTGTGGTATATTTTCACATAATTGTACTGCCCGTCGTGGGTTGTCCATGACATAGTTAACATACTTGATTTAACAGCCTTCATCTTGACGAGCAATCACCTTTATTTAATGCTGCATTGAATTTACCTTGTCCAGGGTGACGGTCCTCTGGTCTCTGAGTAGAGAGAAGGTTCTCTGTTGCTGCTGCAGCATGGCCCTCGTGCTGTTGTGGTATGCTAGCTCGATCTTGCAATGGACACATACGCCACAATGTTCTCTTTACGTTTTAATATGAAACCCAAACCTTGGACAGTTTGAGTCGTTTTCTCCTGTTTGTTTCTCGATTGTTTCTTCTCTTTGTTTCATTGTTATCGCTCCCTTCCATTTTGCAGCTCGCGCCCGCATCCTCGAATCGAAACACCGCTGACTCCTTGCATTTACATTTATTCATTTAGCTGACGCTTTTATCCAAAGCGACTTACATTGTTCTAATGTAATTACCAGTGTTACAGCCACTGGAGGCAAGGTGGGTTAAGTGTCTTGCCCAAGGACACAACGACAGTATGAACTGTGGGGAGAGTGGGAATCGAACCGCCTACCTTCCGGTTGAAGGACGACCGCTCTACCACTGAGCTACTGCCGCTTTGTGGGTGACGTAAACACACAGTGTCACATAAAAAAAATCATTGCAAAACAAACTGACGTGAGCTTAAAAAATAAATTAAAAGAAGCTTTGAGGCAGAGGAATTTGCCTCGATCATTTTTTGTAATCGAGTTCTTCGAGGAATCGTTTCAGCCCTAAAGAGAACTATGAGCAGTAACTATAAACAATATAAGAATTGAAAAATTATTATAACATTCCCCCTCTTTATGCTGATAACCATTAGCATAAACAACCTACTAGCTTGAGTGTGAGTTGTAAACTATGACAGAAGTGAAAACCCAGCAGGGCGTTGACCTAGCCTGAAGAACATTTTGACCAATCGGTAAAATTACCTAAAGCTGGAAAAACTCTCCTGTCCACCCCTCGCCCCAAAGGCGGTGCAATCCACTTTTAAGGAGGTTTGACCAAAGACAATAAATACATCAATGTATAACAGGGTTACTATTTTAGCAGTGTAACCAATATAGGGACCAAGACAAGAAAGTAAAACTGATGAATCCATTGGTAACATCACAATCCAATAAATCAGAGAAACAGAATCACTCCAAAACAACAAATAAAATTCAGAAATGCCGGAGATGAACTGGTCAACACATTCGGACTCAGAGCTCCGGCCTGACCCTGTCTGACCCTGCCTGTCCATTTCTGTCCCTGTAACGAAAAGAAAAACACATGGAGTGAGACTTATGCACATTCATAATGATTAAAATCAATTCTCTTCAGCATAATCAATTCAATGAACCATACGGCCCTTAGGTCTGTAGTATGATCCGTCCTGGAGCTGTTGTCCCGTTGGTGTACATGCAAACAATAACGTCCCTCAGATATCAAAGTGTTCATCTGAGGTCAAAGCCTTGACCTTAGTCGTTTGGCAGGTGCATGTCCAGGAATGTTGACCCAGCAATGGCCACATTCATCAATCTCACCAACAAGCTCCGGTACATGTAAAGCAACATAAACAAACGTTATTAGACATGGAAGTGCAACAACAAGTACATGTACTGTATCTCAATACAGATTCTAAAATCCCAGTCAATCTTCCAAATATGTTTTAAAACCAGGACAAGTCCTCTTTTCCAGAATACTCTGTCATCTGCCAGAGTGTGAAGTCCTCTCCCAAAGGCTTTAGTTAGGCCTCAGTAAAAGGAAAGACTGTTCATAAAATCAACAAAGCTCTGTGTAAGTTTGTGCTTTATTTACTTTTACAGTCCCCACACATGAGAATGTCTTAGTATAGATTTGTTCCATAGTGTCTATAAAGAGCTCTGTCACCACCAGGTTCTCCATAAAAACAAGAACCATTTCCCATTTTAATCTCAACCGTAATATATTCAAACAGATTATCAGTTGCTAAGGTTTACTTCAGATTCTTGTCCACATAAACCTCACTCACTGTTAAACAGAAACTTAGACATCAAGTGTAAATTTAATTAAGTATAACTTTAATTATTTATTCAAGTTATCCAAAATAGCAACCATTAATAGTAATTTAGTGTTTAATTATCAAAATACTGACGGGATCATTCAACTTTTTCTCTTTAGCTTCCAAAGATTTGATGCATTATGAACACGTCTAGGGTTTGGAAAAAGAAAAAGATTGAATCCTATTCAAATGCACAGATTATTGTGTTTGTCCTCCTAGTGCCCACAATAATTAATAATCCAAAACATTTCAATAATAAATCCAAGAAAAAATAAAAATACATCAATAACTTCAAATGTGAGTAAAACACAGAGAGCGGCTTTATTAACTCCAGGTTTCTCAAATAGATGAGTTAAAACACTCATTTTAACTCTCAGATATGTTTTCAGTCAGCGGACTGGAACAGCCTCACGTCTCAGGAACACATTTAGTGCAGGTAAATCTTTAAGGTATAGACACGTGTCAGGTATTGTACCTTGATTATAAAATACTATTTTAATAAAGCTTGGTTATTATTTATTTTTAACTTCACAAAATCACAAACCTGATTCCAAAAAAGTTGGGACACTGAACAAATTATGAATAAAAACAGAATGCAATGATGTGGAAGTTTCAAATTTCAATATTTTATTCAGAATAAAACAGAGATAACATATCAAAGGATGAAAGTGAGACATTTGAAATGTAATGCCAGATATTGACTCATTTTGGGACAAGTAGCACTAAGAGTCCAGAAAAGTTAAATGTACGTTTGAGGAACATCTGGAGGTATAAAAAGAGCCAAGTAATTTAAATTCAACTTATTTTTCCTTTAAAATGATCAATTTTCTCAGTTTAAACCTTTGATATGTTATCTCTGTTGGAAATATGGAAAGTTGAAACTTCCACATCATTGCATTCAGTTTTTATTCACAATTTGTTCAGTGTCCCAACTTTTTGGAAATTTGGGGTTTGTCAATGTAAAAATCAAAATAAAATCAATCTGTTACATAGTCATTAAAGAAATAAAGTGGATTTATTAGATCCATCGGTGCATCATAAAGACAAGCCTGGAGTTTTATAGAAAAGCCCGACTGCAGTGGATCACTTCAAAACATGGATTTTATAAATGTATTTTCTTTCTGATTCACCTTCGATGAAATCTCTCAGACTCACTCCGACTCACACGCAACACACCGAACCTTTTTAACCGTATCTTTACAAATGTTTGAAAAGCATTTTAAAGTTCATTTCATGTTTATTTCTGATTCTGACTTAAATACAGTACAGTGTCTGGAGAGAAGAACATTTGTGATAGAGCAGCTTCTATTTCAGACAGAACCGAACTTAAGAGTGAACAGTGTTGATTTCAGGCAGATTTATTCATTTAAACATTGAAACACCAAAGAGAAAGTGAGCAACAGTTAAACAATTAGTTTATTCCTGTTTTAATTTAGAGAAGGGAGAAGAAAAAACAACAAACTGAATCTTTTTGTTGAAGAAAACATTTAAAATACAGTTATAATAGTTCATGCATCTGGATCAGGAATTATATTGAGAAATAAATTAAGCCCAGAATTACATTTTCTCATAGATCCACCTAAACCCTATAAATATTTACTTAAAAATAAAGTTGAAACTGAGAAAATCATACATTTAATAACTGTTTTTTTAAAATAATGTATTCTTGATTCTAAATTGAAAATCATTTGAACAAGTAAGAAACAGAGGAAGAATTTGTTTCATTTGAAAAAAATGAAACCAAGTAAGTAAAACCTCTAATTATTTAGTTTTTTACCTTTTTGACAGAGTTTTAAAACAGTAATACTTGGATAGATCAAGAAACAAAAAAGTTGCATAGAAGATTTCAGCATAAAAAACAGAATTAAAAAGTGTTATTGACAGATATTCTCAGACATTCTGTTGCAGAGCAGCTGTTTGCAGGAGCTGCGTATCTTGTGCATCTGTAGACCGTACACGAGCGGAGTTAAGAGCGGCTGGAGGAGGGCGTAATACAACGAGAAAAACACCTGAAACGTTACCGGCAGCGAGCTCAGATCAAACCGATTTGTGATGATTTCAAAAGAACATCCAAAAGTGAAGTTTAAGAGCGAGGCCAGGTGCGGCGTGCAGGTGTTCACCGCCTTCTGCCGCATCTGCCTCGAGCCTGAGAAGCACACCTGCAGGATCTTCAGGTAGGAGAGGAATATGGCGAGTAACGGCAGCAGAGTCGAGAGCACGACGCCGAAAATTCCGTACGCGTTGTTCACGTCTGTGTCAGAACACGCCAGCTTCATGATCAAAAAGTTACGACAATAAACGCTGTGGAGGACGTTCCCGCACCATGTCAGCCGGAGGTTTAGCGACAGCGTGATCATGCAACGGACAAACGCGTACAACCAGATCAAAGCCACAAAGAGACAGACTCTGTTGGAGCTCATACGAGTGTGGTACTGTAACGGCAGACAGATGGCCAGGTAGCGGTCGTACGACATGGCAGCTAACGTGCACAACTCGATGGTGGCGTAGGTGTACTGACAGAAGATCTGAAGGAAGCAGAACGGGACGGACACGGTGTGAACGTCTCGGAGAATCTGAGTCAGGAGAAACGGGAACAGACCAGCGCTGCCGTAGAGCTGGTTCAGAAATAAACTGCAGAGGAACAGGTACATGGGCTCGTGAAGCGTCCGGGTCCAGCAGACGACGGCGATGAGGAAAGAGTTCAGGACGAGAATACCGACGTACAACAAAGCAGTGACCAAAACGTACAGGTGTCCCAGAGCTCCCATGGTCAGGTAACCCGACAGAATGAAGTAGGACAAGGTGGAGTTAGCCATCAGCACAAAGACAAATAAACCCTGGTGTCACTGTATGAAAAGAGAACCAAAAATACCCACATGAAGCAGTTCCTCCACCACTTTACATCACTGCCTCACTCTTCTGGTATATTAATGTTCTAATGTCAATAGTATTTCATTCATTAATAAACCCTAGCACTGTGTGAAGAGTCTGAAACAGAGAGGCACTGACAGAAGCAGAGCCTGAGCTCACAGAAACACTGAAGGTTTAAAAGAGTTCACGTAACCTCTGTCCAATCACGAGCTGTTGATTAGTCTGTGTTTTATGAGTGTATTGATGATGAAACGATGATGGTCTTCACGTCAAAGGCATAGTGTTTAATAAACGTATTATATATTTAAATGAGCCTTTTTCTCACTGTTTAAGACAAATATTTTGATCAGAGTTTTAACAAGTGTAGGTTTTGAGTTGATTATGAGAAAGAGTTGGCGATCAGTGAAATGAAAAATGTTTTGTTGAAGTGTGAAAAATATGGGTTGGACATTTTTACAAAGAAACTCATAAACTACACAAACACAGGATCTAATCTAGTGTTGCTTCAGACAAATGTCCTTCTGCCTTGATTTGATGGACAGACAGGGAACAGAGTCAAAGAGCATGTCTCGCAGGGACATGTCTCACTGACTCAGTCGAGGCGTTTATTTGGGCTCAGATAAATCTCCTTAAACAAAACTAGCTTTGAAAAGGAGACTAAATGTTCAGAACCGTGACAGTCTCAGGGTGGGACTCTGAAGCAGCCGTGTCAAACTCAAACGGAAAAGAGACCGAGACTGAAAAGACCGTCTCAGGATTTACATCAGGACAGGATTTACGGCTGGTTCCGGCCCAGTCTGGACCCAGTCTGGAGTCAGTCCAGTGTTTTAGAACCAAGGACCACTTAAACAAAAATATTATAAATATACCCCAAAACAATACACCAGACCAGGACCAGACCAGGACCAGACCAGGACCAGACCAGGACCAGGACCAGGACCAGACCAGGACCAGGACCAGGATCAGACCAGGACCAGGACCAGGACCAGGACCAGGACCAGGACCAGACCAGGACCAGGACCAGGACCAGGACCAGGACCAGGACCAGGATCAGACCAGGACCAGGACCAGACCAGGACCAGGACCAGGACCAGGACCAGGACCAGGACCAGACCAGGACCAGGACCAGGACCAGGACCAGGACCAGGACCAGACCAGGACCAGGACCAGGACCAGACCAGGACCAGGACCAGGACCAGGACCAGGACCAGGACCAGGACCAGGACCAGACCAGGATCAGACCAGACCAGGACCAGGACCAGACCAGGACCAGGACCAGGACCAGGACCACCAGGACCAGGACCAGGACCAGGATCAGACCAGGACCAGGACCAGGACCAGGACCAGGACCAGGACTAGACCAGGACCAGGACCAGGACCAGGACCAGGACCAGGACCAGGACCAGACCAGGACCAGACCAGGACCAGGACCAGGACCAGGACCAGACCAGGACCAGGACCAGGACCAGACCAGGACCAGACCAGGACCAAGACCAGGACCAGGACCAGGACCAGACCAGGACCAGGACCAGGACCAGGACCAGGACCAGACCAGGACCAGACCAGACCAGGACCAGGACCAGACCAGGACCAGGACCAGGACCAGACCAGGACCAGGACCAGACCAGGACCAGGACCAGGACCAGGACCAGGACCAGACCAGGACCAGGACCAGGACCAGGACCAGGACCAGGATCAGACCAGGACCAGACCAGGACCAGGACCGGACCAGGATCAGACCAGGACCAGGATCAGACCAGGATCAGACCAGGACCGGACCAGGACCAGGACCAGGACCAGGACCAGACCAGGATCAGACCAGGACCAGGATCAGACCAGGATCAGACCAGGACCGGACCAGGACCAGGACCAGGACCAGACCAGGACCAGACCAGGACCAGGACAGACCAGGATCAGACCAGGACCAGGACCAGGACCAGGACCAGGACCAGGACCAGGACCAGGACCAGGACCAGACCAGACCAGGACCAGGACCAGACCAGGACCAGACCAGGACCAGACCAGGACCAGGACCAGGACCAGGACCAGGACCAGGACCAGACCAGGACCAGGACCAGGACCAGGACCAGGACCAGACCAGGACCAGGACCAGGACCAGGACCAGGACCAGACCAGGACCAGGACCAGACCAGGACCAGGACCAGACCAGGACCAGGACCAGGACCAGGACCAGGACCAGACCAGACCAGGACCAGACCAGGACCAGGACCAGACCAGGACCAGACCAGGACCAGGACCAGGACCAGGACCAGGACCAGGACCAGGACCAGGACCAGGACCAGGACCAGGACCAGACCAGGACCAGGACCAGGACCAGGATCAGACCAGGACCAGGACCAGACCAGGACCAGGACCAGGACCAGGACCAGGACCAGACCAGACCAGGACCAGGACCAGACCAGACCAGGACCAGGACCAGGACCAGGACCAGGACCAGGACCAGGACCAGGACCAGACCAGGACCAGGACCAGGACCAGGATCAGACCAGGACCAGGACCAGGACCAGGACCAGACCAGGACCAGGACCAGACCAGGACCAGGACCAGGACCAGGACCAGACCAGGACCAGGACCAGGACCAGGACCAGGACCAGGACCAGACCAGGACCAGGACCAGGACCAGACCAGACCAGACCAGGACCAGGACCAGGACCAGGACCAGGACCAGGACCAGACCAGGACCAGGACCAGGACCAGACCAGGACCAGGACCAGGACCAGGACCAGGACCAGGACCAGGACCAGGACCAGACCAGGACCAGGACCAGGACCAGGACCAGGACCAGGACCAGGACCAGACCAGGACCAGGACCAGGACCAGACCAGGACCAGACCAGGACCAGGACCAGACCAGGATCAGACCAGGACCAGACCAGACCAGGACCAGGACCAGGTCCAGACCAGGACCAGGACCAGGACCAGACCAGGACCAGGACCAGGACCAGACCAGGACCAGGACCAGGACCAGACCAGGACCAGGACCAGGACCAGACCAGGATCAGACCAGGACCAGACCAGGACCAGGACCAGGACCAGACCAGGACCAGGACCAGGACCAGACCAGGACCAGGACCAGGACTAGACCAGGACCAGGACCAGGACCAGGACCAGGACCAGGATCAGACCAGGACCAGACCAGGACCAGGACCGGACCAGGATCAGACCAGGACCAGGATCAGACCAGGATCAGACCAGGACCGGACCAGGACCAGGACCAGGACCAGACCAGGATCAGACCAGGACCAGGATCAGACCAGGATCAGACCAGGACCGGACCAGGACCAGGACCAGGACCAGACCAGGATCAGACCAGGACCAGGATCAGACCAGGACCAGACCAGGACCAGGACCAGACCAGGATCAGACCAGGACCAGGATCAGACCAGGACCAGACCAGGATCAGACCAGGACCAGGACCAGACCAGGACCAGGACCAGGACCAGACCAGGACCAGGACCAGGACCGGACCAGGACCAGACCAGGACCAGGACCAGGACCAGACCAGGATCAGACCAGGACCAGGACCAGGACCAGACCAGGATCAGACCAGGACCAGGATCAGACCAGGACCAGACCAGGACCAGGACCAGGACCAGACCAGGACCAGGACCAGACCAGGACCAGGACCAGACCAGACCAGGACCAGGACCAGGACCAGACCAGGACCAGACCAGGATCAGACCAGGACCAGGACCAGGACCAGGACCAGGACCAGACCAGGACCAGGACCAGGACCAGACCAGGACCAGGACCAGGACCAGGACCAGACCAGGACCAGGACCAGGACCAGGACCAGGACCAGGACCAGACCAGGACCAGGACCAGGACCAGACCAGGACCAGGACCAGGACCAGACCAGGACCAGGACCAGGACCAGGACCAGACCAGGACCAGGACCAGGACCAGGACCAGACCAGGACCAGACCAGGACCAGGACCAGGACCAGGACCAGGACCAGGACCAGGACCAGGACCAGACCAGGACCAGACCAGGACCAGGACCAGGACCAGACCAGGACCAGGACCAGAGACCAGGACCAGAGACCAGACCAGGACCAGGACCAGGACCAGAGACCAGGACCCAGACCAGGACCAGGACCAGAGACCAGGACCAGAGACCAGGACCAGGACCAGACCAGGACCAGACCAGGACCAGACCAGGACCAGGACCAGACCAGACCAGACCAGGACCAGACCAGGATCAGACCAGGACCAGGATCAGACCAGGACCAGACCAGGACCAGACCAGGACCAGGACCAGGACCAGACCAGGACCAGGACCAGGACCAGGACCAGACCAGGACCAGGACCAGGACCAGGACCAGGACCAGGACCAGGACCAGGACCAGACCAGGACCAGACCAGGACCAGGACCAGGACCAGGACCAGGACCAGGACCAGGACCAGGACCAGGACCAGGACCAGGACCAGGACCAGGACCAGGACCAGGACCAGACCAGGACCAGACCAGGACCAGGACCAGGACCAGGACCAGACCAGGACCAGGACCAGGACCAGACCAGGACCAGGACCAGGACCAGGACCAGGACCAGACCAGGACCAGACCAGGACCAGACCAGGACCAGGACCAGGACCAGACCAGGACCAGGACCAGACCAGGACCAGGACCAGACCAGGACCAGACCAGGACCAGGACCAGGACCAGACCAGGACCAGACCAGGACCAGGACCAGGACCAGGACCAGACCAGGACCAGGACCAGGACCAGGACCAGGACCAGGACCAGACCAGGACCAGGACCAGGATCAGACCAGGACCAGGACCAGGACCAGACCAGACCAGGACCAGGACCAGGTCCAGACCAGGACCAGACCAGGACCGGACCAGGACCAGGACCAGGACCAGGACCAGACCAGGACCAGGACCAGGACTAGACCAGGACCAGGACCAGGACCAGGACCAGACCAGGACCAGGACCAGGACCAGGACCAGGACCAGACCAGGACCAGGACCAGGACCAGACCAGGACCAGACCAGGACCAGGACCAGGATCAGACCAGGACCAGACCAGGACCAGGACCAGACCAGGACCAGGACCGGACCAGGATCAGACCAGGACCAGGATCAGACCAGGATCAGACCAGGACCGGACCAGGACCAGGACCAGGACCAGACCAGGATCAGACCAGGACCAGGATCAGACCAGGATCAGACCAGGACCGGACCAGGACCAGGACCAGGACCAGACCAGGATCAGACCAGGACCAGGATCAGACCAGGACCAGACCAGGACCAGGACCAGACCAGGATCAGACCAGGACCAGGATCAGACCAGGACCAGGATCAGACCAGGACCAGACCAGGATCAGACCAGGACCAGGACCAGACCAGGACCAGGACCAGGACCAGACCAGGATCAGACCAGGACCAGGACCAGGACCGGACCAGGACCAGACCAGGATCAGACCAGGACCAGGACCAGGACCAGACCAGGATCAGACCAGGACCAGGACCAGACCAGGACCAGGACCAGGACCAGACCAGGATCAGACCAGGACCAGGATCAGACCAGGACCAGACCAGGACCAGGACCAGGACCAGGACCAGGACCAGACCAGGACCAGACCAGGACCAGGACCAGGACCAGACCAGACCAGGACCAGGACCAGACCAGGATCAGACCAGGACCAGGATCAGACCAGGACCAGGACCAGGACCAGGACCAGGACCAGACCAGGACCAGGACCAGGACCAGGACCAGACCAGGACCAGACCAGGACCAGGACCAGGACCAGGACCAGACCAGGACCAGACCAGGAGACCAGGACCAGGACCAGACCAGGACCAGGACCAGGACCAGGACCAGACCAGACCAGGACCAGGACCAGACCAGGACCAGACCAGGACCAGGACCAGACCAGGACCAGACCAGGACCAGGACCAGGACCAGGACCAGACCAGGACCAGGACCAGGACCAGGACCAGGACCAGGACCAGGATCAGACCAGACCAGGACCAGGACCAGGTCCAGACCAGGACCAGACCAGGACCAGGACCAGGACCAGGACCAGGACCAGGACCAGGACCAGGACCAGGACCAGACCAGGACCAGGACCAGGACCAGGACCAGGACCAGGACCAGACCAGGACCAGGACCAGGACTAGACCAGGACCAGGACCAGGACCAGGACCAGACCAGGACCAGGACCAGACCAGGACCAGGACCAGACCAGGACCAGGACCAGGATCAGACCAGGACCAGACCAGGACCAGGACCAGACCAGGACCAGACCAGGACCAGGACCAGACCAGGACCAGACCAGGACCAGGACCAGGACCAGGATCAGACCAGGACCAGGATCAGACCAGGACCAGGACCAGGACCAGGACCAGGACCAGACCAGGATCAGACCAGGACCAGGATCAGACCAGGATCAGACCAGGACCGGACCAGGACCAGGACCAGGACCAGACCAGGATCAGACCAGGACCAGGACCAGACCAGGATCAGACCAGGACCAGGATCAGACCAGGACCAGGACCAGGACCAGACCAGGATCAGACCAGGACCAGGATCAGACCAGGATCAGACCAGGACCGGACCAGGACCAGGACCAGGACCAGACCAGGACCAGACCAGGACCAGGACCAGACCAGGATCAGACCAGGACCAGGATCAGACCAGGACCAGGACCAGGACCAGACCAGGATCAGACCAGGACCAGGACCAGGACCGGACCAGGACCAGACCAGGATCAGACCAGGACCAGGACCAGGACCGGACCAGGACCAGACCAGGACCAGGACCAGACCAGGACCAGGATCAGACCAGGACCAGACCAGGACCAGGACCAGGACCAGGACCAGGACCAGGACCAGACCAGGACCAGGACCAGACCAGGACCAGGACCAGGACCAGACCAGGACCAGACCAGGACCAGGACCAGACCAGACCAGACCAGGACCAGACCAGGATCAGACCAGGACCAGGATCAGACCAGGACCAGACCAGGATCAGACCAGGACCAGGACCAGGACCAGACCAGGATCAGGAACCAGACCAGGACCAGGACCAGGACCAGGACCAGACCAGGACCAGGACCAGG
Organism: Perccottus glenii; assembly: GCA_024416835.2. Taxonomy (NCBI): domain Eukaryota; kingdom Metazoa; phylum Chordata; class Actinopteri; order Gobiiformes; family Odontobutidae; genus Perccottus; species Perccottus glenii. The sequence goes on along the minus strand of CM044550.2, from coordinate 2,106,356 downwards.
ACCAGGACCAGGACCAGGATCAGACCAGGACCAGGACCAGGACCAGGACCAGGACCAGGACCAGGACCAGGACCAGACCAGGACCAGGACCAGGACCAGGATCAGACCAGGATCAGACCAGGACCAGGACCAGGACCAGGACCAGGACCAGACCAGGATCAGACCAGGACCAGGATCAGACCAGGATCAGACCAGGACCGGACCAGGACCAGGACCAGGACCAGACCAGGATCAGACCAGGACCAGGACCAGACCAGGACCAGGACCAGGACCAGACCAGGATCAGACCAGGACCAGGACCAGGACCAGACCAGGATCAGACCAGGACCAGGATCAGACCAGGACCAGGACCAGGACCAGGACCAGGACCAGGATCAGACCAGGACCAGGACCAGGACCAGACCAGGACCAGGACCAGACCAGGACCAGGACCAGGACCAGACCAGGACCAGACCAGGACCAGGACCAGGACCAGACCAGGACCAGACCAGGACCAGGACCAGACCAGACCAGACCAGGACCAGACCAGGATCAGACCAGGACCAGGATCAGACCAGGACCAGACCAGGATCAGACCAGGACCAGGACCAGGACCAGACCAGGATCAGGACCAGGACCAGGACCAGACCAGGACCAGGACCGGACCAGGATCAGACCAGGACCAGGATCAGACCAGGACCAGACCAGGATCAGACCAGGACCAGGACCAGGACCAGACCAGGACCAGACCAGGACCAGGACCAGACCAGGACCAGGACCAGACCAGGATCAGACCAGGACCAGACCAGGACCAGGACCAGGACCAGGACCAGACCAGGACCAGACCAGACCAGGATCAGACCAGGATCAGACCAGGACCAGGACCAGGACCAGGACCAGACCAGGATCAGACCAGGACCAGGACCAGACCAGGACCAGGACCAGGACCAGACCAGGATCAGACCAGGACCAGGACCAGGACCAGACCAGGATCAGACCAGGACCAGGATCAGACCAGGACCAGACCAGGACCAGGACCAGGACCAGGACCAGGACAGACCAGGACCAGGACCAGGACCAGACCAGACCAGGACCAGACCAGGACCAGGACCAGGACCAGACCAGGACCAGACCAGGACCAGGACCAGACCAGGATCAGACCAGGACCAGGATCAGACCAGGACCAGGATCAGACCAGGACCAGGACCAGACCAGGACCAGGACCAGGACCAGACCAGGATCAGACCAGGACCAAGGACCAGGACCAGGACCAGACCAGGATCAGACCAGGACCAGGACCAGGACCAGACCAGGATCAGACCAGGACCAGGACCAGGACCGGACCAGGACCAGACCAGGACCAGGACCAGGACCAGACCAGGATCAGACCAGGACCAGGATCAGACCAGGACCAGACCAGGACCAGGACCAGGACCAGGACCAGGACCAGACCAGGACCAGGACCAGACCAGACCAGGACCAGACCAGGACCAGGACCAGACCAGGACCAGACCAGGACCAGGACCAGGATCAGACCAGGACCAGACCAGACCAGGACCAGACCAGGATCAGACCAGGACCAGGATCAGACCAGGACCAGACCAGGATCAGACCAGGACCAGGACCAGGACCAGACCAGGATCAGGACCAGGACCAGGACCAGACCAGACCAGGACCAGACCAGACCAGGACCAGACCAGGATCAGACCAGGACCAGGATCAGACCAGGACCAGACCAGGATCAGACCAGGACCAGGATCAGACCAGGACCAGACCAGGATCAGACCAGGACCAGGACCAGGACCAGACCAGGATCAGGACCAGGACCAGGACCAGACCAGGACCAGGACCGGACCAGGACCAGGATCAGACCAGGACCAGGACCAGGACCAGACCAGGATCAGACCAGGACCAGGACCAGACCAGGATCAGACCAGGACCAGGACCAGGACCAGACCAGGATCAGACCAGGACCAGGACCAGACCAGGACCAGGACCGGACCAGGATCAGACCAGGACCAGGATCAGACCAGGATCAGACCAGGACCGGACCAGGACCAGGACCAGGGCCAGACCAGGATCAGACCAGGACCAGGATCAGACCAGGATCAGACCAGGACCGGACCAGGACCAGGACCAGGACCAGACCAGGATCAGACCAGGACCAGACCAGGACCAGGACCAGACCAGGACCAGGATCAGACCAGGACCAGACCAGGATCAGACCAGGATCAGGACCAGACCAGGACCAGGACCAGGACCAGACCAGGATCAGACCAGGACCAGGATCAGACCAGGACCAGACCAGGACCAGGACCAGGACCAGGACCAGGATCAGACCAGGACCAGGACCAGGACCAGACCAGGACCAGGACCAGACCAGGACCAGGACCAGGACCAGACCAGGACCAGACCAGGACCAGGACCAGACCAGGACCAGGACCAGACCAGGACCAGACCAGGACCAGGACCAGGACCAGGACCAGACCAGGATCAGACCAGGACCAGGACCAGGACCGGACCAGGACCAGACCAGGATCAGACCAGGACCAGGACCAGACCAGGATCAGACCAGGACCAGGACCAGGACCGGACCAGGACCAGACCAGGACCAGGACCAGGACCAGACCAGGACCAGGACCAGGACCAGACCAGGACCAGACCAGGACCAGGACCAGACCAGACCAGACCAGGACCAGGACCAGACCAGGATCAGACCAGGACCAGGATCAGACCAGGACCAGACCAGGATCAGACCAGGACCAGGACCAGACCAGGATCAGGACCAGGACCAGGACCAGACCAGGACCAGACCAGGATCAGACCAGACCAGGATCAGACCAGGACCAGGATCAGACCAGGACCAGGATCAGACCAGGACCAGGACCAGACCAGGACCAGACCAGGACCAGGATCAGACCAGGACCAGACCAGGATCAGACCAGACCAGGATCAGACCAGGACCAGGATCAGACCAGGACCAGGATCAGACCAGGACCAGGACCAGACCAGGATCAGACCAGGACCAGGATCAGACCAGGACCAGGATCAGACCAGACCAGGATCAGACCAGACCAGGACCAGACCAGGACCAGGATCAGACCAGGACCAGGATCAGACCAGGACCAGGATCAGACCAGGACCAGACCAGGACCAGACCAGGACCAGGACCAGGACCAGACCAGGATCAGACCAGGACCAGGATCAGACCAGACCAGGATCAGACCAGGACCGGACCAGGACCAGGACCAGGACCAGGACCAGACCAGGACCAGGATCAGACCAGACCAGGATCAGACCAGGACCAGGATCAGACCAGGACCAGACCAGGACCAGACCAGGACCAGAGCAGGACCAGACCAGAGCAAGACCAGGACCAGAGCAGGACCAGGACCAGAGCAGGACCAGACCAGGACCAGAGCAGGACCAGACCAGGACCAGAGCAGGACCAGGACCAGAGCAGGACCAGAGCAGGACCAGGACTAGACCAGGATCAGACCACTATGGAGTAAAAGGCGAAAAGCCCGGATGTAACTGCCATTTTATTTTCCTGTTGTAATGACAATATCAGGACCAATGAGCTCACGACGTCCATGTTTAATTACAATCTGTCGGTACCCTCCGTATAAGTTACAACAGATATAATTACATTAAAAATTTTTGTCGCTTACAGCATAAACTTTCTTTACCTTTAAATAAACCTTATTAATGAATTTCCTTGACATTAAACTATAAAAACCTTCCTCTTAGGAGTGCCATTTCACCTAAATGAACCTTAATGTGTCTTATTATCCATCCATCTTCTACCACTTATCCGGGGCCGGGTCGGCCCCCCAGCAGTCTAAGCAGAGACGCCCAGACTTCCTCTGCCCAGACACTTCCTCCAGCTCTTCCGGGGGGATACCGAGGCGTTCCCAGGCCAGCCGAGAGATTCATGTGTGTGCATGAATCAACTGCCATACACAAAGGGCGCTCACAGCCTTCTCCGGCCTCCACCAAACTCACCTCTACACATTCATACGCCAGTGCTACGGACACTGGAGGCAAGAAGGGTTAAGTGTCTTGCCCAAGGACACAATGACAGTATGAACAGGGGGAATTGAACTGCCAATCTTCTGGTTATCGGACGACCGCTCTACCACTGAGCCCCTGATGTACAGGATCAATAACAAAAGGCTAGAGCAGATCTCAGTTTGTTGTGTAAAGACATTGGTAAAATAAGAGTGTTGGGTTAGGGTTTTATTTTGGATTTGATCAGGTTTTAGGAGGCGGCCCCGGCTTCCACCACTGTTGAAGTTAAGTGTATGTGACAGTGACCTCTGCTGGACGTTTAATGCACTGTACTGAGACCACTGTGAGGTCAATCAGCTGAGAATGACCTTCACCTGCTCAAGAACAGAAGGAAAACAACAGAGTGAAGTTTGAACTTAAGCTCTTACATTTACTCAAACATTTACATTAAAAAACATTTTATGTGATGTAAATTACACCAAAGAAGAAAAAGATGAGGCACAGGTGCTTTGAGAGCATTCGACTGATATTTCTGCTCATGTTTGGACTGAAACTAAGTGACGCTCAGGTGAGACTTGTCCTTTTATCTGTCTTGGACCAACAGCAAGACACATTAAAACATATTTTAAAATCTAGCACAGACAACTAAAATACTAACATTTTTAATTTTATCTTTGTTGTTTGTTTGCTTTAACCTTTTCTTCAAGATGACCTGGATGACTGAGAACCTTCACAGATTAGTTATGACTATTTCAAAAGGCAGCCACAGACACATTGTTAGGAACCAGTTTTCTTATGTGTCCAATAACAGTCCACTCTACACTACTGTACCTTGAGATTTATTTTATAATATCAGATATTTCTGAATTTTGCTTACCTGGGAAATAACTTTAAAATAACCCCATTTGAATTTCTTTTTTTTGGTGGGGCTTTTATTACTGATGTTATGCTAATGTTTTGTAAATGAGCAGAGATGAAGACAATAGTCCTGCAGGTGAGTATGGACACTTATTTTCTACTGTTTATAAACTAATTTCAACATCTGTAGTTACGCAGAGAATTGAAAAATTGAGCAAGGCCAATAGATTGGTACATTCAGGTTTATTACGGATCTGGGTTCAGGCACAAACTGCTGAATCTGACCACAAGTACAAAAAGACAAGTCCTTAAATACCTCCTAGTGAACAACATCTGTTTTACATCAACGCCATCCTAACCCTGAGCCAGAGAGTGAGGCTCCTGGCTGACCCGGCCTGGAGACTCGGTGACTTCAGTCACATGTCTGTCCTCAAAGGACTGTCCTTTCTCTTTGAGGTGGAGGTGGACTGCAGACTCAGGTCCTCCAGGATTGGCTCTTCTGTGCTGATACATCCTCTTGTAAAGCTGTTGTTTTGTTTCTCCGACATAACTGTCACTGCACTCTTCACTGAACTGTATAAACTACATTACTCTGTTTGTGGGGGTCTTGTCTTTAGGATGGACCAGTTTTTGACGCAGAGTGTTCCCAGGTTTAAAGTGGACGTCACATAAGGGATAACTACACCCTTCCCTTTTGTCCCTGGTTTCTGTCTATCTGTTTTCTGTGTCCTCTTGGTTTTGTTGAATGTAAATCTGGGGTATCCATATCAGGGCTTCTCGAATGCTTTCACAAATTCGACAATTTTCCCAGTTGAAGTCAGCAGATTCCCACCTCCACTGTAAAGTGTTGGCACTGCTTCCCCCTCCTGAGGCCCCGGATGGATTCACCAGAATCTTTTCAAGGCTGACCGACAGTCCTTCTCCATGGCCCTCCCGAACTCCTCCCAGACACAAGTTTTTGCCTCCACAACCACCCGGGCTGCAGCCTGCTTGGCCTGCCGTTAAACATCAACTGCATCGGGAGTCCCATGAGCCAACCAGGCTCGATAGGACTCCTTCTTCGACTTGGCCAAACTTTCCCAACAGACCCTCACATTACGTTTGGATCTGCCGACCCAGCACCCCTTACAGCGACTCCAAGAAGGCAGGCTACTCTGCACTGTCAGTGGGCCGATAGGCACACACAAAGGAGGTGAGCCTGACTATCTCTAGTCGGTATCTCTCAACCTCCCGCACAAGCTCAGGCTCCTTCAGCGAGGTTACATTCCACGTCCCTAAAGCCAGTTTCCATGTCCAAAGACCGAGTGGTTAGGGCCCTTGCCTTCGACTGCTGCTCAATCCACTTACAGAACCTCCTGCAGGTGGTGGGCGACCCAAGAGGGCGACAAGAGGCGAACAAGAGGCGACCCAAAGAGGGCGACGACAAGAGGCGACCCAACAAGAGGGCGACCCTACAAGAGGGCGACCCCACAAGAGGGCGACCCCACAAGAGGGCGACCCAACAAGAGGGCGACCCAACAAGAGGGCGACCCCACAAGAGGGCGACCCACAAGAGGCGACAACAAGAGCGACCCAAGAGGCGACCCACAAAAGGCGACCCACAGAGGCGACCCAAGAGGCGACCCCACAATAGCGACCCACAAGAGGGCGACCCCACGTCGCTCGTCAATTTATATTTCTTTATAAAGGCCTTCTGAACCACTCTTAGCCATACCTAGGATCTGTCTGCTGGACGTTGTTGTTATTGGAATGTAGGATCTTTCGGGTACGTGGAAACAGTGGAAACAGTGAAAACAGTGAAAACGTCTCGGGTTATGTATATAACCCTTGTTCCCTGAGAGGGAACGAGACACTGCGTCGTGAAACGACACTTTGGGGAACGCCCTCAGCGTGACTGCTCTGAAGCATGAATGAAACTTAGACCGATCCTGATTGGTACCACGTCACGACGTAGTAAGTGCCGGCCTACCCGGAAGTATAAAGGGACGCCTCTCACAACCACGCCAGCCCTTCGCGATGAAGCAAATTGCCCTCAGGCAGGGTAGGCGTGGCGGAGCGACGCAGTGTCTCGTTCCCTCTCAGGGAACAAGGGTTATATACATAACCCGAGACGTTCCCTTCTCGAGGGAACTCAACACTGCGTCGTGAAACGACACTTTGGGGAACGAATACCCACTATGCCACGACGACCCATGCCTGCCCTAGTGTGAAGCTGGATATTCAGGCACACTTAGGACGAGAGCACCCTAGCGCCAGGCGTCGCAGGGAGATGTAGACTATAGAACCTAATGAAAGTGTGTGGGGTAGCCCAGCCGGCTGCCTCACAGATCTCCTGGAAGCGGGACCCCATCTGAAGGGCCCGAGAAGAGGCCATGCCCCTGGTGGAATGCGCCCTTAAGGCCAAAGGTGAAGGCAATCCGAGCACCTGATAAGCCAAGGCAATAGCCTGGACGATCCAATTACTGACCGTCTGCTTGGTTGCTGGCCGACCTCTCCTAGGAGACCCGAAACACACTAACAACTGTTCTGACTTTCTCCACTGCGAAGACTTCTGTATATAGATTTGCAGTGCCCTAACTGGGCAGAGCAGATGAAGTCTCCCCTCTTCACCTGGCACCTTAGGCACATAGCCTGGCCTCGGACGTAAAATGGCCTTAACCCCACCAGGGGCAAACTCCAGGCAGGTTGGTGTTATAGCCAGTGCCTGGAGGTCTCCCACCCTTTTAAGTGAGGTGATAGCCATGAGCAGCGCCACCTTGAACGACAGAACTCGATCTGTCGCCGACTCGAGTGGTTCGAAGGGGGCCTCAGCCAATCCTTCAAGCACCACCGCCAGATCCCAAGTTGGAACCCCAGGGCGCGTTGCAGGCCTCAGCCTCCGGGTGCCACGGAGGAAACGTACGACCAATGGGTGCCTCCCCAGAGGCCCCTCACTTACAGGAGCGTGGAACGCCACAATGGCAGCCACGTACACCTTAAGAGTGGACGGGGTAAGCCCCGCAGTGAAGCGCTCTTGGAGGAACCCCAGGACCGAAGCCACTGGGCAGTTAACTGGGTCCACCTCACGCTCCCTGCACCACGTGGAAAAGACATTCCACTTTAGGCACAACCTTCTCGTGGAAGGAGCCCTGGAACTGAGTACGGTTTCCACTACGCCTGCCGACAGGCCAGCCTCTAGGTACTGATCCCCCTCAGAGGCCAGACCCAGAGTTTCCACAGCCCTGGCTGGGGATGCAGTATTGTGCCCCCTGCCTGGGACAGCAGGTCCCTCCTCAAAGGGATCTGCCATGGGAGACCTGCCAGCAGTGCTATGATGTCTGAGAACCATACTGGGCCGGCCAGTATGGAGCTACTAGAAGTAGACTGATCCCCTCCTGCCGGACCCTCTCCAGAACTCCCGGGAGCAGCGCCACCGGGGGAAATGCATACAGACGCAGCCTCGGCCACATCTGTACCATAGCATCCAACCCCAGCGGGGCTGGAGGCGTGAGGGAGAACCACAGTGGGCAGTGGACGCCTCGAGACGCGAACAAATCCACTTCCACTGGGCCGAACCTCTCGCATATAGAGCCTCACCACCTCTGGGTGAAGCCCATTCCCCGGCCTCAGTCCCCTGCCTCGACAGGTGTCTGCTCTCTAATTCTGGTCCCCGGGGATGTACATCGCTCTGATGGACAAAAATTTCCCTTGGGACCATAGGAGGATCTGACTCGCCAATCTGCACAGAGTGCGAGACCTCAGACCCCCCTGCCGGTTCAGGTACGCAGAACATGATAACCCCTGAGGTCTGCCAGGAAGCTCCTCAGAGCCCTGAACACAGCCAACATCTCCAGGCAATTTATATGTCTGGAGCGATGATGGTCCTGCCACAGACCCTGGGCAAAGCGGCCGTCCATGACCGCGCCCCAGCCAGTGAGGGATGCATCTGTCGAAACAGACTTCCGGCGACATGATGCTCCCAATACTGGTCCTTGGGACAGAAACCAGGGTTTCCTCCACATTGACAGGGAACGACAACACCTGCGCGTAACCCTGATCCTCCTGAATGGACTCCCCCTCAGGGAAAACCCCCTGGTTTTCAGCCACCACTGCAGGGGTCTCATGTACAGCAGGCCAAACGGTATTACGTTGGCCGCAGCTGCCATTAGACCCAACAGTCTCTGAAACCGTTTTACAGTGACGTTGCGGCCTAGTCTTATGCTGGAGAGCATCGCCTGTATGGACTCGATGCGTGCGGGGGACATCTGTGCCCGCATTGTCGTCGAGTCCCATTCTACTCCCAGAAACGTAATTCTCTGGGAGGGCGTCAACACGCTCTTCTTCGCGTTGAGTCTCAACCCCAAGCTCTGAATATGGCCAAGGACGACATCTCGATGCCGAACCGCCCTCTCTCGAGACTGGGCCAAAATGAGCCAGTCGTCGATATAATTCAGTACTCGGATGCCCTGGAGTCTCAGCCAGAGCCAGAACCAGAACCATGCACTTGGTGAATGTGCGAGGGGAGAGTGCTAGGCCGAACGGAAGCACCCGATATTGGAACGCTTCGCCCCCGAAAGCGAACCTCAGGAACTTCCTGTGAGACGGACATATAGGAATATGGAAGTATGCGTCCTTCAGATCTATTGTGACAAACCAGTCCTCGGACCGAATTTGATTCACGATAACGGGTATTGTTAGCATCTTGAACCTGAACCTCCTCAGAGACCGGTTCAAATACCTTAGATCTAAAACCGGACGCAGACCTCCGTCCTTTTTGGGAACTATAAAGTACCGGCTGTAGAAACCCGACTCCATTTCTGGCGGAGGAACCAGTTCTATGGCCTCCTTTACCAGCAGGGAGTGTACTTCCTGTTCCATAACCCACGCGTTCTGGGACCACTGCGGTCCAGACCACCCCACCGAATCTCGGCGGGCTGCGGCCATACTGCAGTCTGTAACCCTTTTCTACTGTGCGCAGGACCCATGGCGACACATTCCAAAGGTGTTTCCACGCCTGGAAAAAATCCGCCACGGGAACCAGCCTCTCGAGGCCGATCTCTGGTCTGCTTCGAAGACCGCTGCCGCCCCCCTGAAACGATTGTACTGCAGAGAGAGGTCGTGTACGATCCTCGAGATACACCCTCGCTGCTCGCCCAAAACCCCTCGGGGTGGGCTGTGAGGCAGCTCTCGTATGCTGGAACCCGATGTGGCCCGAAGCGTCATAGACGGCGGGAAACGGAATCGGAAGTCGGAAATCGGAATCCAAAGGGCGCCGCAGAGAAACCGGCCTCAGCTGCCTCTCTCCGGAGGGGGCAGCCCTTAGAGGCCCTATGCCTGCTAGGACCTCTTCCCGAAAGCCTTCTTAGTCCGAAGGAGGACCCTCAGGTCCCCTTCCTGCTGCGTCGGCTTCGAGCGAAAACGCCGCCTCTGTTGCCGCGCTCCCTGGGGAGGGGCTCTAGAGGCGACGCTCTCCTTTTGTATCTGTCGATACGCGGAGCTCGATGATGGCTGGGGCTGGTCGGTCTTAAGCCCAGCCCCTTTGGACCTGGTGTGGCGGGGGAAAACACTGCTTGAACACCGCCGACTGCCTCCTCCTCCTGATACCTGTCGACCGTAGATGGCATCGACACGAACAGGCCTGAAGGTGATAGAGGGGCATCAAGGAGAAAACCCTTCTCCTTCTCTTTTATCCCCACCAGATTCAGCCACAAGTACGTGCCGTCTCTTTGGTGACCCTAAGGGACAAATCCGACGCTCTGCGGAGCTCCGCCACATCCTCAGATGTGGGACCCCCGCCTTCCTCCAGGTCCGCTAACAGATCGGCCTGGTATGCCTGTAATATGGCCATAGTATGCAGACATGCACCCGCCCGACTTGCTGCCATATATGCTCTGCCCACCATCTCTGATGTTTTTCTACAAGGTTTAGTGGGCAGCCCCGGGGTTTTTAGAGACGCCGCCGCACCGTGAGAGAGGTAACTGGCCAGTGCCTCTTCTACCGGCGGCATTCTCCCATAGCCCTGTTCCCCCGCCCCCAACACCTTACTGTAATCTACGGGTGTTGGATTGGAAATGCGGGAAGAGTCTAGAGGACTTACACAACTCGTTGTGCAAGTCCGGAAAAAATGGTAAACCCCGCTGTTTTGGCCGTGCTCTGTGCTGCAGGAAGCGCTCATCCAGTCTATTTTTAGTTACCGTCGCTTCCTGCCGTTCTGGTGGCCAGCTAATATTTAACCTGGCCACCGCACGAGTCACAACCTCAATGAGCTCCTCATATGCGGGCACCTGAGGTGACCAGTGACAGCTCTGATGCCCTTCCTCCCCGTGCCGGAGAAGCCGCCTCGCGGGCTCCTGCACGGAGAGGAAGGGCATCAGAGCTGTCTGACGATGATTGGGAAACAGCCTCAGCTGTCCCAATCTCATCAAACAGCTCCAGCTGCGATCCCCACGATCTCAGCCGCCGCTGAACCACGGGGAACGCGAGCCTGGCCGGCCTGGTCAAACACGGCCAGGCGGGAGCGCAGCACCCTGCGGGGCTTCTTCTCGAGTGCCTCACAGTGCTCGCAGCCAGCTCCCTCGAGAGCTGACCGAGCGTGCTGTGCTCCCAAGCAGATCACACACAACGAGTGCGTGTCCCTACCCGTAATGTAACGAGGGCAGGGGTACACACACTTCTTAAACTGTTCTGCCATACTTTTCATTCAAAAGTTTCTCAACAAGTCTCTCGTTCACGCACAGGGCATTTGCTGAAGAGCGAAAAGCTGGCGTGGTTGTGAGAGGCGTCCCTTTATACTTCCGGGTAGGCCGGCACTTACTACGTCGTGACGTGGTACCAATCAGGATCGGTCTAAGTTTCATTCATGCTTCAGAGCCGTCACGCTGAGGGCGTTCCCCAAAGTGTCGTTTCACGACGCAGTGTTGAGTTCCCTCGAGAAGGGAACAGTGGAAACAGTGGAAACAGTGGAAACAGTGAAAACAAACAGTGAAAACAGTGGAAACAGTGAAAACAAACAGTGAAAACAGTGAAAACAGTGGAAACAGTGGAAACAGTGAAAACAGTGAAAACAAACAGTGAAAACAGTGAAAACAGTGGAAACAGTGGAAACAGTGGAAACAGTGAAAACAGTGAAAACAGTGGAAAGAGTGAAAACAGTGAAAACAGTGAAAACAGTGGAAACAGTGAAAACAGTGAAAACAGTGAAAACAGTGGAAAAAGTGAAAACAGTGAAAACAGTGAAAACAGTGAAAACAGTGGAAAAAGTGAAAACAGTGAAAACAGTGAAAACAGTGAAAACAGTGAAAACAGTGAAAACAGTGAAAACAGTGGAAACAGTGGAAACAGTGGAAACAGTGAAAACAGTGAAAACAGTGAAAACAGTGAAAACAGTGGAAACAGTGGAAAGAGTGGAAGTGAGTCCTCTGAGTCTGAGTTTTGTTTGTTGTAAAGGGTTATTGGGACAAAGGAAAACCCACTTAGGCTCTGTTTGTGTTAACAGCTGTTAATTTCCTCCACAGAGACTTCACCGAGGCTAAAGCAACCAACCGTGAGTGACCCCTGACCTCTGGGACTCATTAACGATGTCCACAAACAGAAAAAGAGAGAAAGAGAGGATGATGAAACTGTAAACACAAATTACCCTCAATTTTATGATTAAATCCAACAAAACCTGTTCAAATCCAACAAAACCAGGACTAGACATGTTTGGGAGTAAATATATTATTTTATTTTAATAAACAGTAAACTACAGCCAATAGGAACAGAGAGTCCTGCCTTCAGCAATTTAGAGGCCAGCTCCAAACTCCACTGAACTAAATAACTGAGCCCTGTTTCTCACAGGTCTTGGGAATCTTGTAAATCCTAAGGGCCAGTTACTGTGTGACGGGGACATCATGAGAAAATGGAAAAAAAAAGTCTGTCTCTAACTTTAAGAAAACAGACACAGGAATTCTGAAGAACATTTCCCTCAGTTCAGTACGGATTTATTTTGTTCAAAACCGGTTAAATCCAACTAAAACCACATAAAACTCACCCAAACCAGTGTACAACCCTTCACAGTACAATTAAAAACACTTTAACCATCAAAATAACCCTCTAATGTTCCATTTAGACCACATAAAACCTGTTTAGACCTGTTCAAACCTGCTGAATTCCTGTTTACGACCCCTTTAAAAGTCCAACCTAAACTAGTTCAAACCCCAGTAAACCCTGCTGTTCCAAACCGTACTGAGCTGGACCACTGTGGGAAACTGCTCTTTGGCCATAGTTTGGTTTGAGCAGGACTCACAGTAGTTGCTTTATTTGGCTCCACATGAAGAAAAGGTGGGAATCCTCCGTCTGTCCTGTTGGGGGCGCTCTACCTTTCGGCGCTGATCTTGTACCTCAGGACGAAGTACGCGAGCAGCCGCAGGGACAGGAAGAAGATGCCGAGGATGATAAAGTCCAGGTAGAGCTTGGCATCAATCATGTCCAGTTCTTTCAAAATGGCGTCGGATTTTTGGAAGTGACAAGTTTCTCCGTCGTCGCAGTGAAGGTCATCTCGGTCCAGACCGTAGATCGACAGGATCACGCCCTCGAAGCCGTACCTGCAGAAAATCAGAGTAAGAGGAGTTAACACCTATAACATGTCCCTGGTCACAGTCAGAGGGTTCTGTTTGAAAAGGTTTTAGATGGATTTGAACAGGTTTTAGTTGGATTTCTAATGCAGTTATTCCTTTTGTGTCTCTGTTATCTCTGGTTTCCTCAGTTTCCTCACTGAGGATTTTTATTTGTAGTAATAATAATAATAATTACTCAGGTGTATATTACTGTTTATTACTGACATGAGTAAATTAAAAGATGACGTGGTCAAAATGAAAGGTGGGTGGTGTTCACCTGACGTAGGAGCAGTAGGACATCCACTGCAGATACCAGGGAATGGTGTCGAAACTGACGAAGAAACCCGAGAACAGCAGCACTGGGATCGCAGTGACCGGGCCCACGAAGGTCGCCACCTGCAGGAGATACAGGGAAATAAAGAAATTATATTTTTTATTACAACTTTAGAACAACGTTTATAAATGTTGGTGAATTTAACTTAATTTAATAAAGAGATGCTGCTCATTTTGCTCCAAATCAGTCAAAAATATGAGATAAATGTGTTTGTTCCATTCACACTGACGTCAAAAATGAGTCCAGAACAAATAAATCTCCATCAAAACTTTGTAAAAATTGGAATGTCAACAGCACTAAATAAAAAACAGAGCATCCTGGGTGAAAATTGGAAACCAAAGAGCTCAGGGCTTGGGAATTCAACAGATGGATAAATAAAAGACAATGGGACTTTACTATAAAGATAATCTCATTCAAAGTGGACAGATGATTATTTGTATTTAGTTTTTGAGTTTAACGGCACCTGCAGCGACGTAGAGGCAGCTCCGATGAGAAGCCCCAGACTCTGAGCAACCAGCGACGTCAGGACTCCCAACGACACAAAGAGGAAGAACCGAGCGGCGTCTGGAGGCTGCTCAGTCATCCAGTACACAATTATGCAGTACAGGACCGGGAATATGACCTGGGACAGAGGAAAATCTGTTCAAATCCAGCTAAAACCTGTTTAAACCAATGTAAAACTGGTCTGTACTTGGAAGGGTACGTCGGCCATGGTCTTGGCGAGGTAATAGGCCTTGAGGCTGTACCAATAGTTCAGGTGTTCTCTGAGGAACACACCCATCTCCAGAGGAACTGTAATAATAATAATAATAATATTAATAATAATACATTTTATTTGTAATGCACTTCTTGTTTTAAACAAAACCTCAAAGTGCAACATAAAAATTAATCAGCATAAAATGAATAAAAATAAATTAAAATTCAGTAAACAGAGTATAACAACTATAAAAACAATGATATGGACAGAGATTAAATTAAGTTAAAATACGCTTTTTTTTAAAAGGAAGGTTTTTAGTCCTTTTTTAAAAGCATCCACGGTCTGTGGGACCCTGAGGTGGTCAGGCAGGGCATTCCACAGACGGGCAGCAGCTGCCTCGAAGACCCTGTCACCCATGGTTTTTAGTTTTGTCCTAGGAGCACGTAGACGGTGCATTTGGCCAGACCGGGTTCTGGAGGTGGTGTGTGGTGTGAGCAGTTCTGTGAGGTAAGTGGGGGCATCACCGTGCAGGCAGTGATGGGTGTGGAGGAGGAGTTTATATTCAATACGGAGGTGAATGGGGAGCCAGTGAAGAGTGCGGAGGATAGGTGTGATGTGATCATATTTCCACACCCTCATCAGGACTCTGGCAGCGCTGTTTTGTACATACTGAAGCTTTTGGATGCTCCTGCCAGGAGTCCCAATGAGGAGTGCGTTACAGTCCAGTCTGGAAGAGACAAAGGCATGGACGAGCTTCTCTGCAGCGGGGAGAGAGAGGGAGGGGCGGAGTTTGGCAATGTTGGTGGACAAAGGAATTTTTACAGATAAAATTGATATGATTATCAAAAGTGAGCTGGGGATCAAATTTGACCCCCAGGTTAGTAACGGAGGGGCAGAGTGGAATGTTGTGGCCGGAGAAGGATATGGAGGTAATGGGGGAGGGGTGGAGCTGGTGAGGGGTGCCAATCTGAATGGTTTTTGAACTATTAAGCTGCAGGAAGTTTTGACTCATCCAGGCCTTTATCTCCTCCAGGCAGGACGTAAGACAAGGGGGGATGACCTTGATGTATAGCTGTGTGTCATCAGCATTTACATTTATTCATTTAGCAGTCGCTTTTATCCAAAGCGACTTACATTACATTACCAGTGTTACAGTCACTGGGGGCAAGGTGGGTTAATTGTCTTGCCCAAGGACACAACGACAGTATGAACAGTGGGAAGAGCGGGAATCGAACCGCCTACCTTCCGGTTGAAAGACAACCGCTCTACCCACTGAGCTACTGCCGCCCCCAGTGTCAGCAGCACCGATTTCATATCAGCAGTGAAATGAAACTCCATAAATGGTAAATGGTATGCATTTATATAGCGCATTTTTGCACCCTTCTCAGGCACCCAAAGTGCTTTACATTGTGCTTCCACTCACCACATTCACACACATTCATACACCAGTGCTATGGACACTGGAGGCAAGGTGGTTAAGTGTCTTGCACAAGGACACAACGACCGTATGAACAGGGCAGAGCGGGAATCGAACCGCCAACCTTCTGGTTATAGGACGACTGCTCTACCACTGAGCCACGCCGTCCCCTGATACTTGCTGATGACACGACTGAGAGGGAGCAAGTAGATGATGAAGAGGGTGGGACCGAGCACTGAGCCCTGGGGGACCCCACAGGTGACCATGTGGGGCTGAGATTTAGCATCCCCCAGGGCCACGAACTCGGTCCTCTCTGTGAGGTAGGAGTGAAACCAGAGAAGGGCACTGTCAGAGAGTCCAGTGTAGTGTTGGAGGCGATGGAGGAGAATGTGGTGGTCAACAGTGTCAAACGCAGCAGAGAGGTCGAGAAGGATGAGGAGAGATGGGGAGCCAGAGTCCGAGGTCATCAGCAGGTCATTGGTGACGCTGATCAGAGCAGTTTCTGTGCTGTGGAGGGGACGAAAACCAGATTGAAATTTTTCATAAAGACTGTGTGATTTGAGATGGTTGTGGAGTTGGGCAGAAACTACTTTTTCTAAAATTTTGGATATGATTGGGAGGTTGGAAATGGGTCTGTAGTTGGACAGATCTTCAGGGTCGAGAGTGGGTTTTTTGAGATGGGGTCTGATGAGGGCTGTCTTTAGGGGAGATGGGACATGGCCGGTTTGGAGGGAGAGGTTTATGATTTTAGTTATAAGGGGACTGATGGAGTGAATATGAGCTTTGAGCAGGGGGGTGGGGGGTGGGTCCAGGGGGCATGTGGATGGTTTTGTTTTATGAATGATGATTTCGACCTCCTGCTGCGTACTGAGGGAGAAGTGAGATAGGTGTGGTGAAGTGGTTGTAACAGGGTTGTTATTTATTGGAGAAAAGCTTTTTGAAGGTGGTAAGGAGGAACGGATATTTTGTATTTTGGATGTGAAAAAGTCAATGAACCTGTTACACTGATCTGCTGAGTGGTTATTATTTGAGGAGTTTTGTGGTTTGAGGAGGTGGTTTATGGTTAGGAAGAGTTGTTTTGAGTTTCCAGGGCTATTATTAATTATTTTAGAGTAGTGGTCTGACCTGGCCTTTAAAAGTGCTTTTGAGTAAGCCTTTTGTTGTTCCCGGTAGGTCAATTTATGCACCGTCAACTCTGAGGTTTTAAAAGCACGTTCCAGGACTCGGACGGATCTTTTCATTTGTCAGAGTTCATCTGTAAACCAGGGGGCGGAGCGTGTAAAAGTCACAGTGCAGGTTTTTACTGGTCGTGGGAATGAAGAATGAGGTTTCTATTGTAAAAGTCCATGAGGTCAGTGAGTGATAAATGTGGAGAGGGGGAGAGGTGTTGAAGGTGCAGGCTGAAGGAGGCAGGGTCAATGTTCCTGATGTTCCTGAAGGTGATGTGGCGGGGTTTCTTGGTGAGGGGAGATGGCAGAACAAGTTCCATGGTGATGGTCCGGTGATCGGAGACCCCCAGGTCATGCACCTGTAGGTCTGTAATGGGGGCGGAGCCAGTGATGACCAGGTCTTGTTGTGTGTGGGGGTGTTTATGTGCTGATGAAGGTTCAGGCAGTCCAGAACTTGTCTAAACTCAGCGAGTCCATGTGAATGTTGAAGTCACCCAGTATCAGTAAGTTTGTGGATGTTGAGCAGAGTGATGAGAGGAGGTCGTATATTTCAGAAACGAATGTTGGTTGTGGTTTTGGAGGGCGGTAAATGAGAACTATTGTTATGGAGAGTGGATGTTTGGATCTAATGACCAAGTTTTCAAAAGAATAGAAATTAGAAACAGACAGGGAGGATATTTCAATGTTGCTGCGGTGAATGACAGCCAGGCCACCACCGCGGCCAGTTGTGTGGGCTTTGTCCAGGTATTTGTATCCAGGGGGGCAGGCCTCGTCGAGGACTGAGTAGGTTTCTGTGGAGCACATGATGTCAATCCCCTTATCGAGGATGTGATTGTGAATAAGACCAGATTTATTTGTGAGTGACTGTACATTGAGTTGTTCCAGAGTGATGTGGTGTGGAGTCCAGTTTATTTATTGGACGGAGGACACTATGATCCACCCCAGGTTTTTTGATTTGCCTGGCGTGTGTGAACCCTGCGTTATTAGCCCCGGTAGTGGAAGCGCTCTGATGACGCGTGAGGTGGTGCGTCGGCTCTGCGACGGGACGTGCTGTCGACCAGATGGATGTGATGGAGTTGCCGTGTTTAACAAAACAAACCGGCGTCGAGATCCTCTGTGGATGTAGCGAGGCCGGCGCAGAAGTCCCAGTTGTGCGATGGTGGAGAAGCCAGTTGGTATGTTACAGTTGATGATTTTTCGTAGGTGTGAGGATGAGTATGTCAGCATGATGGACACTGATGAGCCAGTGCTAGCTGTTAGCCACGTTCCTAGTGCACCGATAAAATTTTTCACAACTAAAAGGTAGTATAAAGCAATAGACTTACTGCACTGCAGTGAAGCCACGGCAAAACAAATTTAAAACAACCTAAAACAACCTGTTAATAAGATAAAATTGACAGAGAAGCGGCGAGTAGACGACGCCAGCGTCCTCTCCAGTCAAATGTCTCCCTGTGGACAGAGACAGATGTGAAGAGAAGCTGAACGAAAAGAGGACAAAAAGTGGAAGAAAATTTGAGAAAATGATCATATACAGTATTGTTCAAAATAATAGCAGTACAATGTGACTAACCAAACAGATGTAAAGCAGTTTTAAAAAACTGTGGTCATACAACTAAGTATTAGTTTAGTATTCACAGGATTGATAAATCCTAGAAACACAAACATTTGTACAGAATAGTTTTAAGTTTGCACAGCTTTAAGAGCGTGCATATCATGAATGCTGGGTCTTGTTAGTTTTCTGAGAATCTACTTACACCTACTGGTAACTTGTTTGTCATTTAGCAATAAAAAATATACTAAAAACCTGGATAATTCTGTTTACGTGAAGACATCAGAGCGTAACGTGCGCGCGAGTGTCACGTAAAGACATCAGAGCGTAACGTGCACGCGAGTGTCACGTAAAGACATCAGAGCGTAACGTGCGCGCGAGTGTCACGTGACCACATCAGAGCGTAACGTGCGCGCGAGTGTCACGTGACAACATCAGAGCGTAACGTGCGCGCAAGTGTCACGTGACCACATCAGAGCGTAACGTGCACGTAAGAGTCACGTAAAGACATCAAAACGTAAGGTACGTGCGAGTGTCACGTGAAGACATCAGAGCGTAACGTGCGCGTAAGAGTCACGTAAAGACATCAAAACGTAAGGTACGTGCGAGTGTCACGTGAAGACATCAGAGCGTAACGTGCGCGTAAGAGTCACGTAAAGACATCAAAACGTAAGGTACGTGCGAGTGTCACATGATGACATCAGAGCGTAACGTGCGCGCCAGTGTCACGTGAAGACATCAGAGCGTAACGTGCGCGCGAGTGTCACGTGACGACATCAGAGCGTAACGTCTGTGCGAGTGTCACGTGAAGACATCAGAGCGTAACGGACATGTGAGTGTCACGTGAAGACATCAGAGCGTAACGGACATGTGAGTGTCACGTGAAGACATCAGAGCGTAACGGACATGTGAGTGTCACGTGAAGACATCAAAGCGTAACGTCTGTGCGAGTGTCACGTGACGACATCAGAGTGTAACGTACATGCAAGTGTCACGTGAAGACATCAGAGCGTAACGTATGTGCGAGTGTCACGTGAAGACATCAGAGCGTAACGGACATGTGAGTGTCACGTGATAACATCAGAGCGTAACGTCTGTGCGAGTGTCACATGACAACATCAGAGCGTAACGTGCGTGTGAGTGTCACGTGAAGACATCAAAACGTAACGTACATGCGAGTGTCACATGACAACATCAGAGCGTAACGTCTGTGCGAGTGTCACATGACAACATCAGAGCGTCACGTGAAGACATCAAAACGTAACGTACGTGCGAGTGTCACGTGAAGACATCAGAGCGTAACGGATATGTGAGTGTCAACTGAAGATATCAGAGCGTAACGTGGTACGTGCGAGTGTCACGTGAAAACATCAGAGCGTAACGTAGTACATGCGAGTGTCACGTGAAGATATCAGAGCGTAACGTACATGTGAGTGTCACATGAAGACATCAGAACGTAACGTACATGTGAGTGTCACGTGAAGACATCAGAGCATAACGTGCGCGCAAGTGTCACATAAAGACATCAGAACGTAACGTACATGTGAGTGTCACGTGAAGACATCAGAGCGTAACGTGAGCGCAAGTGTCACGTAAAGACATCAGAACGTAACGTACATGCGAGTGTCACGTTAAGACATCAGAGCATAACGTGCGCGCAAGTGTCACGTAAAGACATCAGAGCGTAACGTACGCGCGAGTGTCACGTGAAGACATCAGAGCATAACGTGCGCACAAGTGTCACATAAAGACATCAGAACGTAACGTACATGTGAGTGTCACGTGAAGACATCAGAGCGTAAAGTGAGCGCAAGTGTCACGTAAAGACATCAGAACGTAACGTACATGCAAGTGTCATGTGAAGACATCAGAGCGTAACGTACATTTGAGTGTCACGTAAAGACATCAGAACGTAACGTACATGTGAGTGTCATGTAAAGACATCAGAACGTAACGTACATGCGAGTGTCATGTGAAGACATCAGAGCGTAACGTACATTTGAGTGTCACGTAAAGACATCAGAACGTAACGTACATGCAAGTGTCACGTGAAGATATCAGAGCGTAACGTACGTGCGAGTGTCACATGAAGACATCAGAGCGTAACGTACATTTGAGTGTCACGTGAAGACATCAGAGCGTAACGTACATTTGAGTGTCATGTAAAGATATCAGAGCGTAACGTACGTGCGAGTGTCACATGAAGACAATAGAGCATAACGTACATTTGAGTGTCACGTGAAGACATCAGAGCGTAACGTACATTTGAGTGTCATGTGAAGATATCAGAGCGTAACATACATGTGAGTGTCACATAAAGACATCAGAACGTAATGTACGTGCGAGTGTCACGTGAAGACATCAGAGCGTAACGTACATTTGAGTGTCACGTGAAGACATCAGAGCGTAACGTACATTTGAGTGTCACATGAAGACATCAGAGCGTAACGTACATTTGAGTGTCACATGAAGACATCAGAGCGTAACGTACATTTGAGTGTCACGTGAAGACATCAGAGCGTAACATACATTTGAGTGTCACGTGAAGATATCAGAACGTAACGTACATTTGAGTGTCACGTGAAGACATCAGAGCGTAACGTACATTTGAGTGTCACGTGAAGATATCAGAGCGTAACGTACATTTGAGTGTCACGTGAAGATATCAGAGCGTAACGTACATTTGAGTGTCACGTGAAGATATCAGAGCGTAACGTACATTTGAGTGTCACGTGAAGATATCAGAGCGTAACGTGAGCGCAAGTGTCACGTAAAGACATCAGAACGTAACGTACATGCAAGTGTCATGTGAAGACATCAGAGCGTAACGTACATTTGAGTGTCACGTAAAGACATCAGAACGTAACGTACATGTGAGTGTCACGTAAAGACATCAGAACGTAACGTACATGCAAGTGTCATGTGAAGATATCAGAGCGTAACGTACGTGCGAGTGTCACATGAAGACATCAGAGCGTAACGCATGCATTTGAGTGTCACGTGAAGACATCAGAGCGTAACGTACATTTGAGTGTCATGTGAAGATATCAGAGCGTAACGTACGTGCGAGTGTCACATGAAGACATCAGAGCGTAACGTACATTTGAGTGTCACGTGAAGACATCAGAACGTAACGTACATTTGAGTGTCATGTGAAGATATCAGAGCGTAACATACATGTGAGTGTCACATAAAGACATCAGAACGTAATGTACGTGCGAGTGTCACGTGAAGACATCAGAGCGTAACGTACATTTGAGTGTCACGTGAAGACATCAGAACGTAACGTACATTTGAGTGTCACATGAAGACATCAGAGCGTAACGTACATTTGAGTGTCACATGAAGACATCAGAGCGTAACGTACATTTGAGTGTCATGTGAAGACATCAGAGCGTAACATACATTTGAGTGTCACGTGAAGACATCAGAACATAACGTACATGCAAGTGTCACATGAAGACATCAGAGCGTAACGTACATTTGAGTGTCACGTGAAGACATCAGAACGTAACGTACATTTGAGTGTCACGTGAAGACATCAAAGCGTAACGTACATTTGAGTGTCACGTGAAGACATCAGAGCGTAACATACATTTGAGTGTCACGTGAAGACATCAGAGCGTAACGTACATGCAAGTGTCACGTGAAGATATCAGAGCGTAACGTACATTTGAGTGTCACGTGAAGATATCAGAGCGTAACGTACATTTGAGTGTCACGTGAAGATATCAGAGCGTAACGCATTTTGAGTGTCACGTGAAGATATCAGAGCGTAACGTACATTTGAGTGTCACGTGAAGATATCAGAGCGTAACGTACATTTGAGTGTCACGTGAAGATATCAGAGCGTAACGTACATGTGAGCACTGTGGGCATTAACGCGGCGAACATCAGGAACAACATGGAGAAGAAGAGAAACCCAGAGTTACTCAGGACTTTCTTTGCCTCGTTTCCGATTCCCAAATACAGCAGACCAATCAGCACACCGATTCCCAGGTGAGACAGGAGCCTCAGGTGAGTCAGCACCTGTCATGAGACACAGGTGAGACAGAAAGAGACAGAAAGAGACACAAGTGAGTAACAGAGAGACACAAGGGACATAGAAAGAGACACAGGTGAGACAGAGAGAGGCACAGGTGAGACAGAGACACAAGTGAGACAGAGAGAACACAGGTGAGACAGGGAGAGACACAGTTGAGACAGAAAGAGACACAGAGAGACACAAGGGACAAAGAGACACAGGTAAGACAGAGCGACACAGGTGAGACAGAGAATGACAGAGAGACAAAGGTGAGACAGAGAAAGACACATGTAAGACAGAGACACCATTTTGTCATTTTGAAAACACTGCAGGCAGATTTAATTTTGTAAAAAGTTAAAAAGTGTCTTCTGATGTTTTTCTGGTGTTTAGGCCCAGTTTGTGATGTCATTAAGTGCCCACTGGGGGGCACTGTTCACCTGTGGTTCTCCTTCACAGAGAGTCTCTGAGGAGAATTATCAGTGTAAAGACCGTGTTTGTCCTGCAGGGAACGCTATTATCTGTTTTTCTCACCGAGTCCCGGAGGATGTTGAGGAGGGTGCGTCTGAAGAGGATAGAGAACTGAGTCATGCAGCTCGTGGAGAAACTGTGGCAGCCATCAGACGAACACTCCTTCAAAAGAAAACACACAAGCCTCAGAAAATAAATCAAATGCATTAAATAGCTAGTTATTAAATACAAATATTCTATTTCATTCATTCATTCATTCATTCATTCATTGTATTTGTTAATTATTTATTTATTTAAAATATGTAAAATAAATAAGAGATCATTTAAAATATTCTAATGTGGGTTTGTATCCTGAAACATTACTAACGAATGACTGATCTTCCAAAGTCTTTTATTTTTGTTTTTACCTGTTGTTGTTTTTTATCAACCAGGGCTTTATCGAAGCACAAAAGCACTGATTTGTTTAAAAAAACATTATTCTACAGCCAGGACAGCGCATGGCTAAATAAAAATATAGAAAGAGTAAACATTTAGATTAAACAAGGAGAAAGTGGGGCTTTAGAAGCAGAACAAGCGTGGGTCTTTGTTTGGAAAATCATGAAAATACAGTCCTGAACTCATTGGTGCTGCTATTATCCACATTCCTCATCTCTGCCTGAACCTGTCCTGACAGGTGTGACACCTGTCTGTCTGAGATCCGTGCAGTTTTCCTCATGTAACCATGCTCCACAGCTTGTTTTGAAGCTGAAGTGATCAGTGTTCATGTGACTGAGACCAATTAACAACCACATGAAACAACGAAGGACGCGTTACATGACGTGAGTAAAAGAAAAATCCTTCTGTCTGTAATTCATTACCAAATTAAAATGCAGCAGTTTGTAGAAAATACTCCACTTTTTTCTCTCGTGTTGTTACAGAGCACGTGCAGACATGTAGCTGTAGGTTTCTGTTTTGCAGAAGATTTGCACAATTAAAATGATCACACATAAAGCCTGACATAAAACTCCCAATTCAGCTGAAATAATAATAAAATAAATGATCGGGGGATGTAAGTGACTTTGTTTATAATAAAATAAGTAATAATAAAGTATGTCTAAATGATTAGTGTTTTTCAATCAGCTCATCCCAGTGGTAGTTGGCTCAGTGGTAGAGCGGTTGTCCTTCAACCGGAAGGTTGGTGGTTCGATTCCTGCTCTCCCCACAGTTCATACTGTCGCCTTGAGACCGCGGGGACACATGCACTCGGAGGATTGCATTTCGTGCTTTAAAGCGTAAACTTCACGGTAATGTCAAATAACCGGGCCTGTGCTACTGCTGGGGCCTGCTACACCACCTTGTAATTTAGAGTTAAAGGTCTCCACAATCCCTGGTTTTCCTGGGAGCTGTCTGAACCTTTGAAAATAATAGATTATGCTTGGGCTATGGCGAGAAAAACAAAGTACTGGCTGGAGATTTGAGATGACTCAGGAATCGCTGCACCCCCCTGTTTAAAAAGGCAAAATGTAAATATAACTTGTCTAAAAGTACAAGGTTACAAGTTCCAAAAGATTCTGAGGAGTTTTCTAAGACTCTAGGCGTGGCTCTGGAGGGGCCTCCTCCAAAGGAAGGATCCTGGCAATTGGGAAATGGCATTTATTTCCCAAAGAAATGGCTGCCTCTTCACAGACTCATTACGACCACAGCCACAAATGTATCAAAAAACAAATTGATAACTTTTTTGGCACACGTGTCTAGATGATACTCACCAAATTTGGAGCTGTTCATATAACTAATTAAAGCCGCAAGCGCGATAAAGGCCCTCGCCTCCCTTGAGACCGCGGGGACACATGCACTCGGAGGATTGCATTTCGTGCTTTAAAGCGTAAACTTCACAGTAATGTCAAATAACCGGGCCTGTGCTAGCAAAAACGTCTAGAAAAACGCCTGTCTATTTTACATACATAAGTTTAGCTCATTTTGCCCAAGTTTGATGTCTGTGGAATGAAGCAGCTATTTTCTTTTGTTTTTTAAAAGAGAGGTTGTATTCTAAGTCGGTTCACATCTTCAATTCAAAATGGCCGCCTTCCCATGTGTGATAGGGTGTGGTCCCCATTGGCTTTTTTGTTCATAAGCCCATATTGGGTGTAGGGCTGTTTCGAATGCCATTTTTTGAGCTTCGAAGCTTAGGTGGCAATCAATATCGAATATTCGAAGCTTCGGTGGGTGGGGCTAAATATATAATAATAGTGTCGGTGTAACTGCCGCATTTTCATTTCTGTTAATTTTCTGTGTAAACTGTTATTTGGTGTGTTTTGTGAAGTGTCACCAGAGGGCGCTGTAGCGCAGAGTTAGGCTCTTGTATACGCAGTGGTAGATTGATTAGAGCAGAAGTAGCGATCTCCAGAAACCAAGAAAGGATACATGATTAAGAGAATAATTACGCTAAAAGTTAAAGTTTAAATTTATAAGGTAAAGGACAGAAGATCTCCAAAGCTAATCCCTCTCATGGTACTCAGCCAACGAGGTTTGTTTTTGTCTGTTTTATTTTCTAGAAGTTAATGTATCAATTGTACTTATTTTCGTTAAGCTAACTGTTGTTTTATCTGTGTGTTTCATCAGTTTTCACGGTGTTTTTATGGCGCTATTGAAAGACGGATGCTAATAAATTCATCAGTAGAGGAAACCACTTGTGTCTAAAGTACTTGGGGGAATTACAGTCGGTTTGCATTTGTATCATCTTTCACGACTTTACGTTTCACTCCTCGGCATCGTAAATGTGTTGCGGCAGACCCAGTGGAGTGCAGTGTTGCATTTGGTGCAATATGATCAGGTGGAACACATTCTTTGAATATTAATAAACATTTAATAATCTTTTAAATAGAACAGTTTCCGGTACACATTACACGGGCAGGTTTATGCTCCGAAAACGGACAGTGCATAAGTGATACAAAACACACACAAAAAAAATATATATATATAAAAAAAGAATATTCGAATCTCAAAACTAAAAATCGAATGCCACCCCACCGAACGAATATTCGAATATTCGATTATTCTAGTACAGCCCTAATTGGATGTGTGTACCAAGTTTCATTTGCCTACAACAAACTAAAATTTTCACTTCCCATTGACTTTTTCGACATGTTTGGGACGTTGCTATGGCAACACATTTATAGATAGGGGGTGGTTGTCATTGGCTTTTATGCTCGTCATGACATAAGAGATGTGTGTACCAAATTTCATGTCTCTATGACAAACTAAATTCTTGGGTCCCATTATAAGTTTGTAGGGGGCGCTGGAGAGCCATTTCTAAAGATAACCCTTTTATTTACATATTTTTGTGTTCAGGTCATGAATGTGCACAAACACCTTTTTGGGTCCAACTCGATCCGAGAAGGCGTTTGAGAGTTAAGAGACGTTTATTTTCACAAAAATGGCCACCTCGTTACAGGCTTGCTACACCCATACCCGATAAGATATCAACAACAAAGTCACAACTTTGGTTGGCACACGTGTCTAGATGATACTCACCAAATTTGGGGCCATTTAGATTAAAACACAATGATTTCCATCTTTTTGCAGTGCGATTTTAGTGGCAGCGTTTCACCCCACATGGCGGACTTCCTGTTGAGTTTAGGGTGTGACTGTCATTGACTTTTCTGTTTGCCCTGAGGTGTCCTATGGATGTACCAAGTTTCATTTTTCTACGTTGGAAAAAAGTTACTTTAACTTTCCATAGGCCCAATGTATTTTGACTTTTCTAGGGGTCGCCACTGAGTCATTTTTTATATTTTTTTTTCAGGGACTTCAAATACATAAATTTTTCGCCGAGCTTGAAGTCTGGGACACATAAAAATGACTTCGTGCATGTTCACTGGGTCAAATTTAGGATCATTTTGCAGAAAAAATAAAAATAAAAAAATTATCCGAGCAAAAACAATAGGCCCTCCCGGTCATCACCGGCTCGGGCCTAATAAATAAATAAATAAATAAAATAAAATAATAACCCGAACAAAAACAATGAGCTTCCGTCTCCATGGTTTTAAAAGGATTGACTGTGAACAGATCTCCCAAAGTCAAAAACAGAAGATGAACTGCCGCATGTCCTCTGTGTTTGGTCTTGTGTAAAAAGTATTGTATGAACCTTTATTAAAAAAGAGGACTTCCTGTTATGACACGAACCACATGAGTGCGGCCGACTGCTGTTTGTAGCTGTTCCTCATGAGCGCGTTGCCACGGTGACGTACCTCGTGAGCATGTTGCCACAGTAACGAGTGGCAGTCTCCGGTGGGTTCGGTCAGTTCTTGTGTGTCTGAGTGCTGCACGGCCTTCACCAGACGCTGGCCCTGGTCTCCGTGTTCCCCGGACGCCACCTCCATCACTGAGGAACCAAAACAAAGTCAGCTCCACCACATTCAGGGATCAGCTGTAAGGCTTTGGCAGTGACTGACGGGAATGTTAAAGCCATGTCCAGACGACATTTTCCTTTTGAAACAATATCTAAGTTGTTAAATACCAGCTGAAGTTTATTGAACCAATGTTAAATCGTACACTTAATGTAAAGATACACTTTCTAAAACAAATCTGTGGGACTTCTCATGGTTCTGGTTTGGTCTCCGCCCTGGTCTTAGTCTAGTCCTGGTCCGGTCCTAGTTTGGTCCTTGTCCTGGTCCAGTCCTGGTCTTACCGAAGTCTGCAGGGTTGTGGTAGGTGGGGCAGTTGAGGCCCAGGTCCTGGAGGTAGGGCACCAGTTGACTGACAGAGCCTCTGTAAATGCACTGGCCCTGGCTCAGAACGTACAGCTGCAACACAGAGTTATTAAAGAGTAGTTCCACCGACGGATACTAGAGGGAGCCAAACCAGAGTTTAGGGTCTGAGGCAAAAACACACTCTTTCTCTTCTTCTTTTGACACAGAACTTCTATCAGAAACATAAATTAACCTGACTATTAGACCTGGTCCAACTAGTCTGGTCTCAATGGGACTTGAACCGGTTTAAGTGAGTCCTAGAACTAAATTCAAAGTACCTTGTCGAAGAGCTCAAAGAGTTTGGCGCTGGGCTGATGGATTGTGCAGATCACTGTCCGACCTCCTCGAGCCAACGCCTTCAGCAACGACACCACCTGGAAACACGACGAGCTGTCCAGACCACTGCAGGAGAGAAAAACCAGGACTAAACCAGGTCTGACCCAGGTCTTAACCAGGACTAAAACAGGTCTAAACCAGGACTAAACCAGGTCTAAACCAGGTCTAAACCAGGCCTTAACCTGGTCTAAAGCAGGTCTAAACCAGGTCTAAACCAGGCCTTAACCTGGTCTAAACCAGGCCTTAACCTGGTCTAAACCAGGTCAAAACCAGGACTTAACCAGGACTAAACCAGGTCTAAACCAGGACTTAACCAGGACTAAATCAGGTCTAACCCAGGTCTAAACCAGGACTAAACCAGGACTAATCCAGGTCTAAACCAGGACTAAACCAGGACTAAACCAGGTCTAAACCAGGACTAAACCAGGACTAAACCAGGACTAAACCAGGTCTAAACCAGGTCTAAACCAGGCCTTAAGCTGGTCTAAAGCAGGTCTAAACAGGACTAAACCAGGTCTAAACCAGGCCTTAACCAGGACTTAACCAGGACTAAATCAGGTCTAACCCAGGTCTAAACCAGGCCTTAACCAGGTCTAAACCAGGTCTAAACCAGGACTAAACCAGGACTAAACCAGGTCTAAACCAGGACTAAACCAGGACTAAACCAGGTCTAAACCAGGTCTAAACCAGGCCTTAAGCTGGTCTAAAGCAGGTCTAAACCAGGACTAAACCAGGACTAAACCAGGACTAAACCAGGACTAAACCAGGACTAAACCAGGTCTAAACCAGGACTAAACCAGGACTAAACCAGGTCTAAACCAGGACTAAACCAAGCCTTAACCTGGTCTAAAGCAGGTCTAAACCAGGACTAAACCAGGACTAAACCAGGACTAAACCAGGTCTAAACCAGGACTAAACCAGGACTAAACCAGGTCTAAACCAGGTCTAAACCAGGACTAAACCAGGACTAAACCAGGTCTAAACCAGGACTAAACCAGGACTAAACCAGGTCTAAACCAGGCCTTAAGCTGGTCTAAAGCAGGTCTAAACAGGACTAAACCAGGTCTAAACCAGGACTAAACCAGTACTAAACCAGGTCTAAACCAGGCCTTAAGCTGGTCTAAAGCAGGTCTAAACCAGGTCTAAACCAGGCCTTAAGCTGGTCTAAAGCAGGTCTAAACCAGGTCTAAACCAGGCCTTAAGCTGGTCTAAACCAGGACTAAACCAGGTCTAAACCAGGACTAAACCAGGTCTAAACCAGTTCTAAACCAGGACTAAACCAGGTCTAAAGCAGGACTAAACCAGGTCTAAACCAGGTCTAAACCAGGACTAAACCAGGTCTAAACCAGGACTAAACCAGGACTAAACCAGGACTAAACCAGGTCTAAACCAGGACTAGACCAGGTCTAAACCAGGTCTAAACCAGTTCTAAACCAGGTCTAAACCAGGTCTAAACCAGGTTTAAACCAGGACTTAACCAGGTCTAAACCAGGCCTTAACCAGGACTAAACCAGGACTAAACCAGGTCTAAACCAGGACTAAACCAGGTCTAAACCAGGTCTAAACCAGGCCTTAACCAGGACTAAATCAGGTCTAACCCAGGTCTAAACCAGGACTAAACCAGGACTAAACCAGGTCTAAACCAGGACTAAACCAGGACTAAACCAGGTCTAAACCAGGACTAAACCAGGTCAAAACCAGGACTAAACCAGGACTAAACCAGGTCTAAACCAGGACTAAACCAGGACTAAACCAGGTCTAAACCAGGACTAAACCAGGACTAAACCAGGACTAAACCAGGTCTAAAGCAGGTCTAAACCAGGCCTTAACCAGGACTAAACCAGGACTAAACCAGGTCTAAACCAGGACTAAACCAGGACTAAACCAGGTCTAAACCAGGCCTTAAGCTGGTCTAAAGCAGGTCTAAACAGGACTAAACCAGGTCTAAACCAGGACTAAACCAGGTCTAAACCAGGCCTTAAGCTGGTCTAAAGCAGGTCTAAACCAGGACTAAACCAGGACTAAACCAGGTCTAAACCAGGACTAAACCAGGACTAAACCAGGTCTAAACCAGGTCTAAACCAGTTCTAAACCAGGACTAAACCAGGTCTAAAGCAGGACTAAACCAGGTCTAAACCAGGTCTAAACCAGGACTAAACCAGGTCTAAACCAGGACTAAACCAGGACTAAACCAGGTCTAAACCAGGACTAAACCAGGACTAGACCAGGTCTAAACCAGGTCTAAACCAGTTCTAAACCAGGACTAAACCAGTTCTAAACCAGGTCTAAACCAGGTCTACACCAGGTCTAAACCAGGACTAAACCAGGACTAAACCAGGTCTAAACCAGGACTAAACCAGGACTTAACCAGGTCTAAACCAGGCCTTAAGCTGGTCTAAAGCTGGTCTAAACCAGGACTTAACCAGGTCTAAACCAGGTCTTAACCTGGTCTAAAGCAGGTCTAAACAGGACTAAACCTGGTCTAAAGCAGGACTAAACCAGGTCTAAACCAGGCCTTAACCAGGACTTAACCAGGACTAAATCAGGTCTAACCCAGGTCTAAACCAGGACTAAACCAGGACTAAACCAGGTCTAAACCAGGTCTAAACCAGGACTAAACCAGGACTAAACCAGGTCTAAACCAGGACTAAACCAGGACTAAACCAGGACTAAACCAGGACTAAACCAGGTCTAAACCAGGTCTAAACCAGGCCTTAAGCTGGTCTAAAGCAGGTCTAAACCAGGACTAAACCAGGACTAAACCAGGTCTAAAGCAGGTCTAAACAGGACTAAACCAGGTCTAAACCAGGTCTAAACCAGGTCTAAACCAGGTCTAAACCAGGTCTAAACCAGGACTAAACCAGGACTAAACCAGGTCAAAACCAGGACTAAACCAGGACTAAACCAGGTCTAAACCAGGACTAAACCAGGACTAAACCAGGTCTAAACCAGGACTAAACCAGGACTAAACCAGGACTAAACCAGGTCTAAAGCAGGTCTAAACCAGGCCTTAACCAGGACTAAACCAGGACTAAACCAGGACTAAACCAGGTCTAAACCAGGCCTTAAGCTGGTCTAAAGCAGGTCTAAACAGGACTAAACCAGGTCTAAACCAGGACTAAACCAGGTCTAAACCAGGCCTTAAGCTGGTCTAAAGCAGGTCTAAACCAGGACTAAACCAGGACTAAACCAGGTCTAAACCAGGACTAAACCAGGACTAAACCAGGTCTAAACCAGGTCTAAACCAGTTCTAAACCAGGACTAAACCAGGTCTAAAGCAGGACTAAACCAGGTCTAAACCAGGTCTAAACCAGGACTAAACCAGGTCTAAACCAGGACTAAACCAGGACTAAACCAGGTCTAAACCAGGACTAAACCAGGACTAAACCAGGTCTAAACCAGTTCTAAACCAGGACTAAACCAGTTCTAAACCAGGTCTAAACCAGGTCTACACCAGGTCTAAACCAGGACTAAACCAGGACTAAACCAGGTCTAAACCAGGTCTAAACCAGGACTAAACCAGGTCTAAACCAGGCCTTAAGCTGGTCTAAAGCAGGTCTAAACCAGGACTTAACCAGGTCTAAACCAGGTCTTAACCTGGTCTAAAGCAGGTCTAAACAGGACTAAACCTGGTCTAAAGCAGGACTAAACCAGGTCTAAACCAGGCCTTAACCAGGACTTAACCAGGACTAAATCAGGTCTAACCCAGGTCTAAACCAGGACTAAACCAGGACTAAACCAGGTCTAAAGCAGGTCTAAACCAGGACTAAACCAGGACTAAACCAGGTCTAAACCAGGACTAAACCAGGACTAAACCAGGTCTAAACCAGGCCTTAAGCTGGTCTAAAGCAGGTCTAAACCAGGACTAAACCAAGCCTTAACCTGGTCTAAAGCAGGTCTAAACCAGGACTAAACCAGGTCTAAACCAGGTCTAAACCAGGCCTTAAGCTGGTCTAAAGCAGGTCTAAACCAGGACTAAACCAGGACTAAACCAGGTCTAAACCAGGACTAAACCAGGTCTAAACCAGGTCTAAACCAGTTCTAAACCAGGACTAAACCAGGTCTAAACCAGGACTAAACCAGGTCTAAACCAGGTCTAAACCAGGACTAAACCAGGACTAAACCAGGACTAAACCAGGTCTAAACCAGGTCTAAACCAGGTCTAAACCAGGCCTTAACCTGGTCTAAACCAGGACTAAACCAGGTCTTAACCTGGTCTAAACCAGGTCTAAACCAGGTCTAAACCAGGCCTTAACCTGGTCTAAACCAGGACTAAACCAGGTCTTAACCTGGTCTAAACCAGGACTAAACCAGGTCTAAACCAGGACTAAACCAGGTCTAAACCAGGTCTAAACCACGACTAAACCAGGTCTAAACCTGGTCTAAACCAGGTCTAAACCAGGTCTAAACCACGACTAAACCAGGTCTAAACCAGGTCTTAACCTGGTCTAAACCAGGACTAAACCAGGACTAAACCAGGTCTTAACCTGGTCTAAACCAGGACTAAACCAGGTCTAAACCACGACTAAACCAGGTCTAAACCAGGTCTAAACCAGGACTAAACCAGGTCTAAACCACGACTAAACCAGGTCTAAACCAGGTCTAAACCAGGTCTAAACCAGGACTAAACCAGGTCTAAACCAGGTCTTAACCTGGTCTAAACCAGGACTAAACCAGGACTAAACCAGGTCTTAACCTGGTCTAAACCAGGACTAAACCAGGTCTAAACCAGGACTAAACCAGGTCTTAACCTGGTCTAAACCAGGA
Organism: Perccottus glenii; assembly: GCA_024416835.2. Taxonomy (NCBI): domain Eukaryota; kingdom Metazoa; phylum Chordata; class Actinopteri; order Gobiiformes; family Odontobutidae; genus Perccottus; species Perccottus glenii. Next base: position 2,073,447 of record CM044550.2, on the reverse strand, counting down.
CTAAACCAGGACTAAACCAGGTCTTAACCTGGTCTAAACCAGGTCTAAACCAGGACTAAACCAGGTCTAAACCAGGTCTAAACCACGACTAAACCAGGTCTAAACCTGGTCTAAACCAGGTCTAAACCAGGACTAAACCAGGTCTAAACCAGGTCTTAACCTGGTCTAAACCAGGACTAAACCAGGTCTAAACCAGGACTAAACCAGGTCTTAACCTGGTCTAAACCAGGACTAAACCAGGACTAAACCAGGTCTTAACCTGGTCTAAACCAGGTCTAAACCAGGACTAAACCAGGTCTAAACCAGGTCTAAACCAGGACTAAACCAGGTCTAAACCTGGTCTAAACCAGGTCTAAACCAGGACTAAACCAGGTCTAAACCAGGACTTAACCTGGTCTAAAGCAGGACTAAACCAGGTCTAAACCAGGACTTAACCTGGTCTAAAGCAGGACTATGCGGGCTCAGACCTGGTAGGTTCGTCGAAGAACATGACTGGGGGGTTGTTGACGAGCTCCAGAGCTATGGCCAGTCTCTTCCTCTGTCCTCCAGAGAGATGAGAGGTCCGGGTCTGAGCACAGTCCAGGAGCCCCAGGGCCAACAGGATCTCACGGACCTGCAACAAGACCAGACTAAAACCAGGACAGGACTTCAACTAGGACCGGACTAAAACCAGGACAGGACTTCAACTAGGACCGGACTAAAACCAGGACAGGACTTCAACTAGGACCGGACTAAAACCAGGACAGGACTTCAACTAGGACCGGACTAAAACCAGGACAGGACTTCAACTAGGACCGGACTAAAACCAGGACAGGACTTCAACTAGGACCGGACTGAAACCAGGACCGGACTTCAACTAGGACCGGACTGAAACCAGGACAAACCAGGACCGGACTAAAACCAGGACAGGACTTCAACTAGGACCGGACTGAAACCAGGACCGGACTGAAACCAGGACTGGACTAAAACCAGGACCGGACTAAAACCAGGACCGGACTAAAACCAGGACAGGACTTCAACTAGGACCAGACTAAACCCAGGACCGGACTTCAACTAGGACCGGACTGAAACCAGGACCGGACTAAAACCAGGACCGGACTAAAACCAGGACAGGACTTCAACTAGGACCGGACTGAAACCAGGACCGGACTGAAACCAGGACCGGACTAAAACCAGGACCGGACTAAAACCAGGACAGGACTTCAACTAGGACCAGACTAAACCCAGGACCGGACTTCAACTAGGACCGGACTGAAACCAGGACCGGACTAAAACCAGGACCGGACTTCAACTAGGACCAGACTAAACCCAGGACCGGACTTCAACTAGGACCGGACTGAAACCAGGACAGGACTAAAACCAGGACCAGACTAAAACCAGGACCGGACTTCAACTAGGACCAGACTAAAACCAGGACCGGACTTCAACTAGGACCGGACTAAAACCAGGAACGGACAAAAACCAGGACCGGACTTCAACTAGGACCAGACTAAACCCAGGACCGGACTTCAACTAGGACCGGACTGAAACCAGGACCGGACTTCAACTAGGACCGGACTGAAACCAGGACCAGACTAAAACCAGGACCGGACTTCAACTAGGACCAGACTAAAACCAGGACAGGACTTCAACTAGGACCGGACTGAAACCAGGACCGGACTTCAACTAGGACCGTACTGAAACCAGGACAAACCAGGACCGGACTAAAACCAGGAACGGACAAAAACCAGGACCGGACTTCAACTAGGACCGGACTAAAACCAGGACAGGACTTCAACTAGGACCGGACTGAAACCAGGACCGGACTTCAACTAGGACCGTACTGAAACCAGGACAAACCAGGACCGGACTAAAACCAGGACCGGACTTCAACTAGGACCGGACTGAAACCAGGACCGGACTAAAACCAGGACTGGACTAAAACCAGGACAGGACTTCAACCAGGACCGGACTGAAACCAGGACCGGACTAAAACCAGGACAGGACTTCAACTAGGACCGGACTGAAACCAGGACCGGACTTCAACTAGGACCGGACTGAAACCAGGACCGGACTAAAACCAGGACCGGACTGAAACCAGGACAGGACTTCAACTAGGACCGGACTGAAACCAGGACCGGACTTCAACTAGGACCGGACTGAAACCAGGACCGGACTAAAACCAGGACCGGACTGAAACCAGGACCGGACTAAAACCAGGACCGGACTTCAACTAGGACCAGACTAAACCCAGGACCGGACTTCAACTAGGACCGGACTGAAACCAGGACAGGACTAAAACCAGGACCAGACTAAAACCAGGACCGGACTTCAACTAGGACCAGACTAAAACCAGGACCGGACTTCAACTAGGACCGGACTAAAACCAGGAACGGACAAAAACCAGGACCGGACTTCAACTAGGACCAGACTAAACCCAGGACCGGACTTCAACTAGGACCGGACTGAAACCAGGACCGGACTTCAACTAGGACCGGACTGAAACCAGGACCAGACTAAAACCAGGACCGGACTTCAACTAGGACCAGACTAAAACCAGGACCGGACTTCAACTAGGACCGGACTAAAACCAGGAACGGACAAAAACCAGGACCGGACTTCAACTAGGACCAGACTAAAACCAGGACAGGACTTCAACTAGGACCGGACTGAAACCAGGACCGGACTAAAACCAGGACAGGACTTCAACTAGGACCGGACTGAAACCAGGACCGGACTAAAACCAGGACCGGACTAAAACCAGGACAGGACTTCAACTAGGACCGGACTGAAACCAGGACCGGACTTCAACTAGGACCGGACTGAAACCAGGACCGGACTAAAACCAGGACCGGACTGAAACCAGGACCGGACTAAAACCAGGACCGGACTAAAACCAGGACAGGACTTCAACTAGGACCGGACTAAAACCAGGACCGGACTTCAACTAGGAACGGACTGAAACCAGGAACGGACTGAAACCAGGACCGGACTGAAACCAGGACCGGACTAGGAGATAAGGTTTTCTGTAAAAACACTAAAAGTAAAAGTCACTCACCATTTCTTGTTGAGCATCCTTTTTCTCCTGCAACTTCAGATTCGCTGAGACCTGGAAGAACGAAGGGCCACATTGAGGTGTGTGGGGGCCACATTGAGGTGTGTGGGGCCACAGTGAGGTGTGTGGGGGCCACATTGAGGTGTGTGAGGGCCACAGTGAGGTGTGTGGGGGCCACAGTGAGGTGTGTGAGGGCCACATTGAGGTGTGTGAGGGCCACAGTGAGGTGTGTGGGGGCCACATTGAGGTGTGTGAGGGCCACAGTGAGGTGTGTGGGGGCCACATTGAGGTGTGTGGGGGCCACAGTGAGGTGTGTGGGGGCCACAGTGAGGTGTGTGGGGGCCACATTGAGGTGTGTGGGGGCCACATTGAGGTGTGTGGGGGCCACATTGAGGTGTGTGGGGCCAGAGTGAGGTGTGTGAGGGCCAGAGTGGGCTCCTAAAGCGGTACCATGAGGGCCTCGTGCACGCTGAGGTGGGGCAGCAGCATGTCGTCCTGCATGATGTAACAGGACACTTTTCTGAACGAGCGCAGGTCTCGAGGCTCACCATTGATCAGGATGTTCCCTTTCATCCCCGTCTCCCTGAAAACACACCAAGACCAGGACCAGATCAGGACCAGGACCAGGACCAGGACCAGGCCTGGACTAGGACCGAGACCACGTGATGTGATGGTCTGGACTAACCTGTAACCTGCCAGGATGTTCATGAGCGTGGACTTTCCGGCTCCTGAGGGCCCCATTATGGCGACGAGGTCTCCGCTGGTGAAGCTCCCTGAGATCCCTCTGAGCAGAGTCTTTGAGCCTGGACCGGGACAGAAGGGTTTACCAGAGGAAACAGTCGGAACCAAGATACGTGAGGGGCCCCAAGAGCGTACGGCCCTGAGGAGGGGCCCCAGGTGTCTGTTGAAGCCTTTCATATAAAAGATTTAAGCCAAAACCCTGATCCTGACCACGACTCTGACCCTGACCCTGGAGCTTTCCCCTGAACACAGAGGGGACTGGGAGGAGAAGTGGCCAGGGACTTCCTGACAGACACTGTTTATGAAACTTAATGGAAAGAAATATGCATAAAATAATTACAGTGTTAATGTGATGGTTTTAATTTTATTTTATTTTGTTATAATAATTTTTATTATTATATTGTTTATAGTTAGTGGGTGTTCATAGTTCTCTACAGGTCATGTCAAATCATGTCATGTCCTCCATGTTAGTCCAAGCATGGAGTAGACATAACTAGAGACATGGGTTGCCATGGTACTTCTGCACCTGGAGCTGGGGCCTTGAGGGAGTGTATGCAAGATACACCTCCCACTGACAGCCCCCACTGCAGTGATATAAAATCTCATGTTTTGTTTACTTCTTTAAGCAAAACGCATTATGTACCTTTGATATATCTGTGTGTGTTTGCGTCATCCTTACAAGAATAAAACCTGGCCTTTCGCTTTTTATAATATAATCTGTCTCCGTGTCTCTCTGGATAATATAAGGATAAAGAATTCTTATAACAAATTTTATTTTATTTTATCAACATTTATCCAGCCAGGCTTTTACACAAAACTGAATTTAATGAATACAAATAGTATGATCAAATAATTCACTGGAACAAGAGTTTTGTTTAATAAAAACTATAACAGAGCTAACATAAATGCTTACCTTTTAAAAATATAGAATATATACATATATATATATATATGTAGATATATAGAATAAAAACTGAAAGGTGAATGTATTAGTAGACATTGTTCATGAGTAACCTCAGCAGCTACTGACTTTTTTCTGCTACATCTCTAATATTTTCCGTCTCCAGCCTCTTTAGCTCATGTGGCTGCGTACCATGCTCCTCAGGACGATTGCTCCAACACTGAACAAGAGAAAAGGGTTTCTTTGAACTTATTGAAGAGATCTATAAATAGATGCTACATTACATAAAAATCCTCCTCAGCTCAAACTTGATCTTTTCCAACTGTAGATGTTTCATTATGTCGTGCAGTAGATTGAGATAAGTTGGAGGATTCTTTTGTTTCCAGTTCCGTAGAAGGAGCCTCCTGGAAAGAGACAGTGGTTTTCTGTTTGAGCGAGAGATGGGCAGTGGCCGGGTCAACACTAAAAAGAGCATTTGATCAACTTTAGTCCAATACATTAACGCTCCGCAATCGTCCACTGGTCAGTGACCCTGACCCTGGACTTCCTTCAGACAGTCCAGTGTGGGCCGTTGTTCCGACTCGCACAGTACAGGGGGGCCAACGGGGGCTCCCCAACCGGAGATTGGGTATGAAACAACAAGTGAAATAACGCTGAACGAGGCAGAGACTGACCTGAAAGACAAGATCATGGCGAGAATGAATGCAAGGCAACTCCGACGCCAATTACAACGGCTAAGTGCAGTACCATCAGAAAGTCTCCTAGAAGATGTGAATGCAGCATTGAGTGCGATCCCTACCACAACCATCACTGAAACCAATGAGCTGATATACAACTCAGCAGCAGTGATCCTCGAGATGCTTGGCTATAAGAGCAACGATGGAAGCCATGAGAAACAGTACCCACCATGGAAACAAAGGCTGGAGGCTAAGTTCAAGCAGACACGTAGAGAAGTAAGCCAACTGACAGAGGCCAAGAAAGGTGCAATGAGTAAACAAGTACCCAAGAGGTACAACCAGATGCCCATACCTGAAGCACTTGAAACTGCTAAACAAAGGCTCCAAGCCTTGGCCAGCTGCCTACTGGCTAAAGAAGCTCACTGCACTCCACGAGCGCCTTGCAGCACAAATGAACCAGCTGCTAAGGGATGGGACGCACCCTGAATGGCTTACCGAAGGGCGTACAATCCTGATCCTGAAGGATCCCACAAAGGGTACAGTCCCATCCAACTATCGGCCAATAACCTGTCTCTCCACAACATGGAAGCTCATGTCAGGCATCATCGCGGCAAAGATAAGTGGGCCTGGATTGATTACAAGAAAGCATATGACTCAATGCCACACACATGGATCACTGAATGCTTGGAGATGTACAACATCAATACCAAGTGATTGCAACATCAGGAAAAAGGAACATGAGAAACTAGAGAAATACCAAGGGCTCAGAGAAGAGCTGGAAAAGGCTTGGAAGGTGAAGGCGACAGTGGTGCCTGTGGTCATCGGAGCACTCGGGGCAGTAACCCCCAAACTGGAAGAGTGGCTACAGCAGATCCCTGGAAGAACACCAGACATCTCGGTCCAGAAAAGTGCAGTACTAGGAACAGCAAAGATACTGCGCAGAACCCTCAAGCTCCCAGGCCTCTGGTAGAGGACCCGAGCTCGAAGGAAGAGACCACCCGCGGAGGGTGAAGGAAGTTTTTGTTTTTTTATATATATATATTATCATATATATTTTTGACCATATGAAGTGTTGGAAACAAGCCTTGTGCTTAGTTGGTGTAATTGTGCTATTTGTCCAGCAGAGGGCTGCAGGCTGTTAAACATGACACAATTTATGCTACAAACAGCTGCACACTTGTTTTTAAGAGTGTTTTGTTTAGTTTTATGGAAGAGAAAATGATGACTAGTGCACTAGTGCTTTTAAACTTTAGTGGTGTTGACCAGGTTTCATCTGCGGAGAGAACGAAGCAGAGTGGTGTCTGCTCTGTGCTCCTGATCCTTATAAAGAGTGCAGTGCCACGTTCATGCTTCTCACCATCTGCCATGTTTCTTCGAGTAGACAACATGCCCGATTGTTGACTGAAACTGGAATAATACAGTCTCTTCTTGTCTTGAACTGTGAGTCTCCGCAGAAACTGAACCAGAGCCAGAGTTAATAACGAGGCAGAGTTTTAGTTTTGAAAAAGGAGCAGCTCAGGTTCCCTTTAATGTGTCAGATCCAGTTCAACAGTTTGTGCTGTGTTTAAACCGGCTCCAGGACTGGCCTCTGCTGCAGAGGAACACCACAGGACTCGGTCGGTAGAGGAACAAATGGACCTGGTTCAGAACACTGCAGGATGACCAGAGTTAGGACACTGACCCCTCTCAGACCACGATCAGGTTTCAACCTTTTCAAACCAAACAAAGGCTGAGTTTGACAAAAGAAATCTGACACTCCTTTGAACTCCTTTATCCCCATTGTGTAAAAACGATATTTTATCATTTGTGAGATAAATGTGTTGTTGGCCAAAATGACAAAGTTCCACCTCTGACCCGTTTGCTCAAACTTTGAGCCTAAATATCTTCACAATAAACAGCTCAAGGCTTTTCAAACTGTGACAGAACTTCATCTGCAACAAGGTCTCTATTGAGAAAAATATAGTTTTGGTTTATTAGGCTTTAAACATAAATAATATAAAATAAAATAAAATAACTGTGGACCTCCCTCAGTTTGGGTCGAGTCCCCTGGCAGGTGTGTCCGTGTGGTCCGCCTCGGTCTGGGTCGAGTCTCCTGGCAGGTGTGTCCGTGTGGTCCGCCTCGGTCTGGGTCGAGTCTCCTGGCAGGTGTGTCCGTGTGGTCCGCCTCGGTCTGGGTCGAGTCTCCTGGCAGGTGTGTCCGTGTGGTCCGCCTCGGTCTGGGTCGAGTCTCCTGGCAGGTGTGTCCGTGTGGTCCGCCTCGGTCTGGGTCGAGTCTCCTGGCAGGTGTGTCCGTGTGGTCCGCCTCGGTCTGGGTCGAGTCTCCTGGCAGGTGTGTCCGTGTGGTCCGCCTCGGTCTGGGTCGAGTCTCCTGGCAGGTGTGTCCGTGTGGTCCGCCTCGGTCTGGGTCGAGTCTCCTGGCAGGTGTGTCCTAGTTGACCTCTGTGGTCTGGGTCGAGTCGCAGTTTTACCCGTGTTAACAGCTAACAGCTCAAGCCACCGATGCATATCATATCTTTAAAGTTCCAGAAATCATAAAAAATATTATTTCTATAAAGTCTTGACGAAGCCATGTGTGGGCGGCAGTGGCTCAGTGGTAGAGCGGTCGTCCTTCAACCGGAAGGTAGGCGGTTCGAATCCCGCTCTCCCCCACAGTTCATACTGTCGTTGTGTCCTTGGGCAAGACACTTAACCCTTGCCTCCAGTGGTGTTCCAGCTGTAACACTGGTGAATGGAACCTTAATGTAAGTCGCTTTAAATGAAAGCGTCATCCGTAAAATGTAACACTGGTAAATGTAAGTCGATTTGGATAAAAGCGTTTGCTAAAAGACTAAATGTAAATGTGTATGTTTTACGAACCATCCATCATGAAAGCAGTTAAACCAGGGGAAAGAATCTAAATTTAGAAGAACAATGTGTTATAATAATTTTTATTATTATTATTGTTTATATTGTTTATAGTTAGTAGGTGCTCATAGTTCTCTACAGGTCATGTCAAATCATGTCATGTCCTTCATGTTAGTCCAAGCATGGAGTAGACATAACTGGAAACAGACATGGTTTGCCAGAGGACTTCTGCACCTGAAGCTGGGGCCTTGGAGAGTGTGTATGAGAGATACACCTCCCTCTGACAGCCCCCACTGCAGTGATATAAAATCTCATGTTTTGTTTACTTCTTTAAGTAAACTCACTTCTGTACCTTTGATACGTGTCTTTGCTTCATTCTTGCAAGAATCAAACCTGGCCTTTCTCTTTTTATAATATAATCTGTCTCCGTGTCTCTCTGGATAATATAAGGATAAAGAATTCTTATAACACAATGCATTTGTGCTCCTGGAGACTTACTCCAGGTATGAAGTAAATCCAAGAAGGTCATGAGGGAAGTTTTTCTGATTGATTTCACACAGAATGAGCCAAACAAAAAAAACAAGGAAATGAAACAAGCAAACACTTTTTAAAGACAGGTTTGACAGGTCCCTGAGTTGCAGTCATCTCAGATTTACAGAAAACCTGGGAAACAAACACCATTCATGAGACACACACCTATTTTTACAGTTTCTGCCCATGGGTTTTATGTTCACAGGGGTCCCCAGGGACGTCCCGCCCGGGGCCCCCAGGGACCTGCTGCCTTTCATAAGACCTTCAGATCCCAGTCACTGCTGAGACTCAAATCAGACTGGATCAGTTTATATTTATCCGACTCCAGGAATAGCTCCACGAGACTCCTCAGGGTTTATTAGAGAGCACTGTCCGACAATGACCTTTGACCGATCAGACCTCAGCCTCTCACTGTAACAGCTCTGCAGCACATTTACACCAGATACTCTCAATCCAGCTGAAACCTGATAACCCAAACAAATTCTAAATTTGGGGACTAAACACATTTTCAGTCCCACTGTTGTGCTCTAAAAGTGAAGCTGATATACACTTTCAGTTTCAACCAATAGGAGTGCTCCTGATCCCAAAGCGAGCTGTGATTGGACAAAGACCCGGTCATTGATAATAAAGTTATTATATATAAAAATAATAATAATTAAAGCCGCAAGCGGCGATAAAGGCCCTCGCCTCCCTTGAGACCGCGGGGACACATGCACTCGGAGGAGTGCATTTCGTGCTTTAAAGCGTAAACTTCACGGTAATGTCAAATAACCGGGCCTGTGCTACTGCTGGGGCCTGCTACACCACCTTGTAATTTAGAGTTAAAGGTCTCCACAATCCCTGGTTTTCCTGGGAGCTGTCTGAACCTTTGAAAATAATAGATTATGCTTGGGCTAAGGCGAGAAAAACAAAGTACTGGCTGGAGATTTGAGATGACTCAGGAATCGCTGCACCCCCCTGTTTAAAAAGGCAAAATGTAAATATAACTTGTCTAAAAGTACAAGTTTACAAGTTCCAAAGAATTCTGAGGAGTTTTCTAAGACTCTAGCCGTGGCTCTGTAGGGGCCTCCACTAAAGGAAGGATCCTGGCAATTGGGAAATGGCATTTATTTCCCAAAGAAATGGCTGCCTCTTCACAGACTCATTACGACCACAGCCACAAATGTATCAAAAAACAAATTGATAACTTTTTTGGCACACGTGTCTAGATGAAACTCACCAAATTTGGAGCTGTTTAGATGAAAAGCCTTTAGACACAAGGGGTGCAATTTAGGTGGTCACGCATTCCACCCAACATGGTAGATTTTCTGTTGAGTTTACGGTATGGCTGTAATAAACTTTTCTGTTTGCCCTGAGGTGTCCTATGGATGTACCAAGTTTTGTATTTCTACATTGGAAAAATTTACTTTCATTTTCCATAGGCCCAATGTATTTTGACTTTTCTAGGGGTCGCCACTGAGTCATTTTTCGTATTTTTTTGGGGGATTTCAAATACATACATTTTTTGCCGGGCTTGAAGTCTGGGACCATTAAAAATGACTTTAAGTTGCACGTTTACTGGGTCAAATTGAGGATCATTTTGCAGAAAAATTATAATAAAAAAAAATATAACTCGAGCAAAAAAGTCTAGAAAAACACTTGTCTATTTTACATACATGTGTTTAGGTCATTTTGCCCAAGTTTGGTGTCTGTGGAATGAAGCAGCAATTTTTTGTTGTTTTTAAAAAAAAGAGGTGTATTCTAAGTCGGTTCACATTTTCAATTCAAAATGGCCGCCTTCCCGTGTGTGATAAGGTGTGGTCCCCATTGGCTTTTTTGTTCATAAGCCCATGGTGGATGTGTGTACCAAGTTTTATTTGCCTACAACAAACTAAAAATTTTACTTCCCATTGACTTTTTCGACATGTTTTGGACGTTGCTATGGCAACACATTTATAGATAGGGGGTGGTTGTCATTGGCTTTTATGCTCGCCATGACATAAGAGATGTGTGTACCAAATTTCATGTCTCTATGACAAACTAAATTCTTGGGTCCCATTATAAGTTTGTAGGGGGCGCTGGAGAGCCATTTCTTAAGATAACCCTTTTATTTACATATTTTTGTGTTCAGGTCATGAATGTGCACAAACGCCTTTTTGGGTCCAACTCGATCCGAGAAGGCGTTTGAGAGTTAAGAGACATTTAATTTTCACAAAAATGGCCACCTCGTTACAGGCTTGCCACACCCATACCCGATAAGATATCATAAACAAAGTCACAACTTTGGTTGGCACACGTGTCTAGATGATACTCACCAAATTTGGGGCCATTTAGATTAAAACACAATGATTTGCATCTTTTTGCCCAAGGGGTGCGATTTTAGTGGCCGCGCGTTTCACCCCACATGGCGGACTTCCTGTTGAGTTTAGGGTGTGACTGTCATTGACTTTTCTGTTTGCCCTGAGGTGTCCTATGGATGTACCAAGTTTTCATTTTCTTTCATTTTCCATAGGCCCAATGTATTTTGACTTTTCTAGGGGTCGCCACTGAGTCATTTTTTGTAATTTTTTTTCGGGGACTTCAAATACATAAATTTTTCGCCGAGCTTGAAGTCTGGGACCAATAAAAATGACTTTTCGTGCATGTTCACTGGGTCAAATTTAGGATCATTTTGTGACAATAAAAAAAAAAAAAAATTAAAGCCGCAAGCGGCGATAAAGGCCCTCGCCTCCCTTGAGACCGCGGGGACACATGCACTCGGAGGATAAGTTCCAAAGGATTCTGAGGAGTTTTCTAATGGCGCTTTTCCACTACACAGTACCAGCTCGACTCGCCTAGCCTTTGTTTGGTTTTCCACTGCGTAAAAGTTGTACCGGTACCTGCTTCCAGGTCCTTTTTTTCGTATCACCTCCGGCGAGGTTCTAAGCGGGCTGAGGCGATACTAAATTGTGACGTGAACACACGACAGACTGCTGATTGGCCAGAGAGAATCGTCACTGTTCACCGCGTCATCATTGCAAGAGCCAGACGGAGTATCCTGAATAACCCGCCATTTTAAATAGTTTGGCCAGAGATTGCGTGATAATTTACCCAGTCCCAGACTTTAGTATTATGGCAACTCGGAAAAATGCTCCGTGGTCAAACGAGGAGGTGCAGACTTTTCTTTGTTTGGTATCAGTATCTACGGCCATAGACCGGCGAGCAACGGGAGGGATGGTGGTCTTGACTCGGCCAGTAGTTTTTTGGAGTCGCTGATGGAGGACGGTAAGTGTTTTAAGTTTACATTACATTAACCCTGTAGGTGCACTCTGCTTGAGAGTTTTGTTTTCTTTAGGCTGGCTTTTGGAAAGCTGAAGCTCACTAATAACAATGAAGACTGTAAACTTGTGTCGCAGATAGCAATTGCCGCTAACTTAGCTCTAACTAGTTGCTAACGTTAGCTGCCTGCCATTGCTATTTCGTAGTGTGTTGACTTTTGTATGATCTTTCTATTCAAGATTCCTTTTCGACGAGCGAGAATGGTTCAGTGGCTCCCACTGATGCCACGTTGGCATCGGCTGCAGCGTCGGCATCAACAACAGCACCAGAACCATTAATTAAATACAGCATTTTTAAAAATTGTTTGCACTACATGTAACATGTATATAGTTGTTTGTGAATTTATATTAGAGTTTGTTCTATTTGTATGTGTGTGGTTAAATAAAACTTTTTTGAAACTTATTACAAATAAGTGTCTTTTTTGATGGTTTGCTTTTGTACAAGGGTTTGACCATGTATTTTCAGATTTTATACTGTGATAACCTTAAAACAGCAGAGACAACATTTTTAACGATAATGTATTTATTTTTTTAGCAATTAAAGTAACGCATCAGACCCTCTCGTACATCACTGCCTTCCTCCTCTACACCCTGTGCCACTGCAGTTTGTTGTACAAGTAAATAAATGTTTCTTCGGACATTCTGAAGTTCTGAACCCACTGCGCGTTTGTGAAACCGGGAACAATAACATCCCACCACTCAGCTCGGTTGAAAGCCCAAACAGACGGTCTGCCGCGACGACTTTGCAAAGCGAAACAGATCTGAAACACATAAATCATACACATTTTAGTACGTAATACTGGTAGCTATAAAGTTGTTCAAATACTTTGTAAGTAGTAACTTATAGTATTTACACATATGTAAACGTTAGCATAACTTACCCTCTTGCGTCGGCCTTGAAAAACCAGATTTGTCTCGTAGTCTGAACTCTGTAGTAATTCCCAAACTCTCCTGTTGTTATCAGCAGTGTTTCTTTTTGCTGCCCTCAGCCTCTCCTGAAACAACGTTTGCTGTCTTGCTGTGAGAAACAGCCACATCCCGAGGATAAAAAAAAACATAGACTCGATTTCCTCCATTGTTTATGTGTGTGAGTAGCGGGTGTGTGTCGCGTAGAAGATTACGTCACGACAGGTTCTTGCGGCGTCGCTATGACGACTAGGTACTATTGTGGAGGTACTATCTGCAATGGAAAACGGAGCGAAAAGCGAGCCGAGCCGTGTCGAGGCAAGTCGAGGCGAGCTGATACTGGTAGTGGAAAAGCGCCGTAAGACTCTAGCCTTGGCTCTGGAGGGGCCTCCTCTAAAGGAAGGATCCTGGCAATTGGGAAATGGCATTTATTTCCCAAAGAAATGGCTGCCTCTTCACAGACTCATTACGACCACAGCCACAAATGTATCAAAAAACAAATTGATAACTTTTTTTGGCACACGTGTCTAGATGATACTCACCAAATTTGGAGCTGTTTAGATGAAAAGCCTTTAGACACAAGGGGTGCGATTTAGGTGGTCACGCATTCCACCCAACATAGTAGATTTCCTGTTGAGTTTACAGTATGGCTGTAATAAACTTTTCTGTTTGCCCTGAGGTGTCCTATGGATGTACCAAGTTTTGTATTTCTACATTGGAAAAATTTACTTTCATTTTCCATAGGCCCAATGTATTTTGACTTTTCTAGGGGTCGCCACTGAGTCATTTTTCGTATATTCTTTTCGGGGACTTCAAATACATTAGTTGTTCGTTTACTGGGTCAAATTGAGGATCATTTTGCAGAAAAATTATAATAAAAAAAAATATAACTCGAGCAAAAAAGTCTAGAAAAACACTTGTCTCTTTTACATACATGTGTTTAGCTCATTTTGCCCAAGTTTGGTGTCTGTGGAATGAAGCAGCTATTGTCTGTGTACTTTTAAAAAAGAGGTGTATTCTAAGACGGAGCACATTTTCAATTCAAAATGGCTGCCTTCCCGTGTGTGATAGGGTGTGGTCCCCATTGGCTTTTTTGTTCATAAGCCCATGGTGGATGTGTGTTCCAAGTTTCATTTGCCTACGACAAACTAAAAATTTCACTTCCCATTGACTTTTTCCACATATTTGGGACGTTGCTATGGCAACACATTTATAGATAGGGGGTGGTTGTCATTGGCTTTTATGCTCGTCATGACATAAGAGATGTGTGTACCAAATTTCATGTCTCTATGACAAACTAAATTCTTGGGTCCCATTATAAGTTTGTAGGAGGCGCTGGAGAGCCATTTCTAAAGATAACCCTTTTATTTACATATTTTTGTGTTCAGGTCATGAATGTGCACAAACACCTTTTTGGTTCCAACTCGATCCGAGAAGGCGTTTGAGAGTTAAGAGACGTTTTATTTTCACAAAAATGGCCACCTCGTTACAGGCTTGCCACACCCATACCCGATAAGATATCATAAACAAAGTTACAACTTTGGTTGGCACACGTGTCTAGATGATACTCACCAAATTTGGGGCCATTTAGATTAAAACACAATGATTTGCATCTTTCTGCGCAAGGGGTGCGATTTTAGAGGCCATGCGTTTCACCCCACATGGCGGACTTCCTGTTGAGTTTAGGGTGTGACTGTCATTGACTTTTCTGTTTGCCCTGAGGTGTCCTATGGATGTACCAAGTTTCATTTTTCTACGTTGGAAAAAAGTTACTTTCACTTTCCATAGGCCCAATGTATTTTGATTTTGTAGGGGTTGCCACTGAGTCATTTTTCGTATTTTTTTTCGCCGACTTCAAATACATAAATTTTTCGCTGGGCTTGAAGGCTGGGACCAATAAAAATGACTTTTCATTCATGTTCAATGGGTCAAATTTAGGATCATATTGGGAGAAGAATAAAAAAAAAAAAATAAATAAAAAATAATCCGAGCAAAAACAATAGGCCCTCCCGGTCATCACCGGCTCGGGCCTAATAATGTTTTTTCAGACGTTACAGTGAAAATAAACAATGATGCCTTTAAAACCAGGCTCTGACCAGAGGCGGGATTTGAACCCAGGACCTCTTGCTGAGTATTAACAGTGTATGCAGTACCTCTGCTCCTCCACCAGGAACCCTCAGGGACAGAGTAGCTCACGTCCATAAAGCGAATGTTTACGGACGGTCGTCGCGGCAACGAGCTGAAGCGCTGGGCCTCGGTCAGCGTCGACTCAGATTTACGACTCCAAGGAGGGCCCTGAACGCCACATGATGGGCCCCGAACACAACACCTGGAGACCGGGGCCTCGTCCAGACACATACAGACTGAGAGAGGGTCCAACATCAGGTCAGGAGGTCCATTAGAGTTCTGCGAGAGAAAAACCAGGTCAGAACCATCTAAAACCTGTTCAAAACCACCTAAAACCTGTTCACGTCCAACTAAAACCTGTTCAAGTCCAACTAAAACCTGTTCAAGTCCAACTAAAACCTGTTCACGTCCACCTAAAACCGTTCACGTCCAACGAAAACCTGCTCAAATCCAACAAAAACCTGTTCAAGTCCAACGAGAACCTGCTCAAATCCAACAAAAACCTGTTCAAATCCAACAAAAACCTGTTCAAGTCCAACGAGAACCTGCTCAAATCCAACTAAAACCTGTTCAAGTCCAACTAAAACCTGTTCACGTCCACCTAAAACCTGTTCACGTCCAACAAAAACCTGTTCAAGTCCAACGAGAACCTGCTCAAATCCAACTAAAACCTGTTCAAGTCCAACTAAAACGTGTTCAAATCCAACTAAAACTTGTTCAAGTCCAACTAAAACCTGTTCAAGTCCAACTAAAACCTGTTCAAATCCAACTAAAACCTGTTCAGATCCAACTAAAACCTGTTCAAATCCAACTAAAACCTGTTCAAATCCAACTAAAACCTGTTCAGATCCAACTAAAACCTGTTCAAATCCAACTAAAACCTGTTCAAATCCAACTAAAACCTGTTCAAATCCAACTAAAACCTGTTCAGATCCAACTAAAACCGGTTCAGATCCCTCTAAATCCAGTTCAAATCCAACTAAAACCTGTTCAAATCCAACTAAAACCTATTCAAGTCCAACTAAAACCTGTTCAAGTCCAACTGTAACATGTTCAAATCCAACTAAAACCTGTTCGAATCCAACTAAAATCTTTTCAAATCCAACTAAAACCTGTTCAGATC
This sequence comes from Perccottus glenii, assembly GCA_024416835.2. Classification (NCBI taxonomy): domain Eukaryota; kingdom Metazoa; phylum Chordata; class Actinopteri; order Gobiiformes; family Odontobutidae; genus Perccottus; species Perccottus glenii. The sequence continues at coordinate 2,057,267 of CM044550.2, read as the reverse complement.
CAACTAAAACCGGTTCAGATCCCTCTAAATCCAGTTCAAATCCAACTAAAACCTGTTCAAATCCAACTAAAACCTATTCAAGTCCAACTAAAACCTGTTCAAGTCCAACTGTAACATGTTCAAATCCAACTAAAACCTGTTCGAATCCAACTAAAATCTTTTCAAATCCAACTAAAACCTGTTCAAATCCAACTAAAACCGGTTCAGATCCAACTAAAACCAGTTCAAATCCAACTAAAATCTTTTCAAATCCAACTAAATCCTGTTCAAATCCAACTAAAACATGTTCAGATCCAACTAAAACCAGTTCAAATCCAACTAAAATCTTTTCAGATCCAACTAAAACCGGTTCAAATCCATCTAGAACCTGTTCAAATCCATCTAAAACCTGTTCAAATCCATCTAAAACCTGTTCAAATCCAACAAAAACCTGTTCAGATCCAACAAAAACCTGTTCAGATCCATCTAAAACCTGTTCAGATCCAACAAAAACCTGTTCAAATCCATCTAAAACCTGTTCAGATCCATCTAAAACCTGTTCAGATCCATCTAAAACCTGTTCAGATCCAACAAAAACCTGTTCAGATCCAACAAAAACCTGTTCAAATCCATCTAAATCCTGTTTAAATCCAACTAAAACCTGTTCAGATCCAACTAAAACCAGTTCAAATCCAACTAAAATCTTTTCAGATCCAACTAAAACCAGTTCAAATCCATCTAAATCCTGTTTAAATCCAACTAAAACCTGTTCAGATCCAACTAAAACCAGTTCAAATCCAACTAAAATCTTTTCAGATCCATCTAAAACCTGTTCAGATCCAACAAAATCCTGTTCAAATCCATCTAAAACCTGTTCAAATCCATCTAAATCCTGTTCAAATCCATCTAAAACCTGTTCAAATCCATCTAAATCCTGTTCAAATCCATCTAAAACCTGTTCAGATCCAACAAAAACCTGTTCAGATCCAACAAAAACCTGTTTAAATCCAACTAAAACCAGTTCAAATCCAACTAAAACCTGTTCAAGTCCATCTTAAACCTGTTCAGATCCATCTAAAACCTGTTCAGATCCATCTAAAACCTGTTCAGATCCAACTAAAACCTGTTCAAATCCAACTAAATCCTGTTCAGATCCAACTAAAACCTGTTCAGATCCATCTAAAACCTGTTCAAATCCAACTAAAACCTGTTCAAATCCAACTAAATCCTGTTCAAATCCATCTAAATCCTGTTCAGATCCATCTAAAACCTGTTCAGATCCATCTAAAACCTGTTCAGATCCATCTAAAACCTGTTCAAATCCAACTAAAACCTGTTCAAATCCAACTAAAACCTGTTCAAATCCATCTAAATCCTGTTCAAATCCATCTAAAACCTGTTCAAATCCATCTAAATCCTGTTCAGATCCATCTAAAACCTGTTCAGATCCATCTAAAACCTGTTCAGATCCATCTAAAACCTGTTCAAATCCAACTAAAACTTGTTCAAATCCAACTAAAACCTGTTCAAATCCATCTAAATCCTGTTCAAATCCATCTAAAACCTGTTCAAATCCATCTAAATCCTGTTCAGATCCATCTAAAACCTGTTCAGATCCAACAAAAACCTGTTCAGATCCAACAAAAACCTGTTTAAATCCAACTAAAACCCGTTCAAATCCATCTAAAACCTGTTCAAATCCAACTAAAACTTGTTCAAATCCAACTAAAACCTGTTCAAATCCATCTAAATCCTGTTCAAATCCATCTAAAACCTGTTCAAATCCATCTAAATCCTGTTCAGATCCATCTAAAACCTGTTCAGATCCAACAAAACCTGTTCAGATCCAACAAAACCTGTTTAAATCCAACTAAAACCTGTTCAAATCCAACTAAAACCTGTTCAAATCCAACTAAAACCTGTTCACGTCCAACTAAAACCTGTTCAAATCCAACTAAAACCTGTTCAAATCCAACTAAATCCTGTTCAAATCCAACTAAAACCTGCTAAAGTCCAACTAAAACCTGTTCAAGTCCAACTAAAACCTGTTCAAATCCAACTAAAACCTGTTCTAATCCAACTAAAACCTGTTCAGATCCAACTAAAATCTTTTCAGATTCAACTTAAACCTGTTCAGATCGCACTAAAACCTGTTCAAATCCAACTAAAACCTGTTCCGAACCATCTAAAACCTGTTCAGATCCATCTAAAACCTGTTCAAATCCAACTAAAACCTGTTCAAATCCAACTAAATCCTGTTCAGATCCAACTAAAACCTGTTCAGATCCATCTAAAACCTGTTCAAATCCAACTAAAACCTGTTCAAATCCAACTAAATCCTGTTCAAATCCAACTAAAACCTGTTCAGATCCAACTAAAACCTACTCAAATCCAACTAAAACCTGTTCAAATCCAACTAAAACCTGTTCAAATCCAACTAAAACCGGTTCAGATCCAACTAAAACCAGTTCAAATCCAACTAAAATCTTTTCAAATCCAACTAAATCCTGTTCAAATCCAACTAAAACATGTTCAGATCCAACTAAAACCAGTTCAAATCCAACTAAAATCTTTTCAGATCCAACTAAAACCGGTTCAAATCCATCTAGAACCTGTTCAAATCCATCTAAAACCTGTTCAAATCCATCTAAAACCTGTTCAAATCCAACAAAAACCTGTTCAGATCCAACAAAAACCTGTTCAGATCCATCTAAAACCTGTTCAGATCCAACAAAACCTGTTCAAATCCATCTAAAACCTGTTCAGATCCATCTAAAACCTGTTCAGATCCATCTAAAACCTGTTCAGATCCAACAAAAACCTGTTCAGATCCAACAAAAACCTGTTCAAATCCATCTAAATCCTGTTTAAATCCAACTAAAACCTGTTCAGATCCAACTAAAACCAGTTCAAATCCAACTAAAATCTTTTCAGATCCAACAAAAACCTGTTCAAATCCATCTAAATCCTGTTTAAATCCAACTAAAACCTGTTCAGATCCAACTAAAACCAGTTCAAATCCAACTAAAATCTTTTCAGATCCATCTAAAACCTGTTCAGATCCAACAAAATCCTGTTCAAATCCATCTAAAACCTGTTCAAATCCATCTAAATCCTGTTCAAATCCATCTAAAACCTGTTCAAATCCATCTAAATCCTGTTCAAATCCATCTAAAACCTGTTCAGATCCAACAAAAACCTGTTCAGATCCAACAAAAACCTGTTTAAATCCAACTAAAACCAGTTCAAATCCAACTAAAACCTGTTCAAGTCCATCTTAAACCTGTTCAGATCCATCTAAAACCTGTTCAGATCCATCTAAAACCTGTTCAGATCCAACTAAAACCTGTTCAAATCCAACTAAATCCTGTTCAGATCCAACTAAAACCTGTTCAGATCCATCTAAAACCTGTTCAAATCCAACTAAAACTTGTTCAAATCCAACTAAATCCTGTTCAAATCCATCTAAATCCTGTTCAGATCCATCTAAAACCTGTTCAGATCCATCTAAAACCTGTTCAGATCCATCTAAAACCTGTTCAAATCCAACTAAAACTTGTTCAAATCCAACTAAAACCTGTTCAAATCCATCTAAATCTGTTCAAATCCATCTAAAACCTGTTCAAATCCATCTAAATCCTGTTCAGATCCATCTAAAACCTGTTCAGATCCATCTAAAACCTGTTCAGATCCATCTAAAACCTGTTCAAATCCAACTAAAACTTGTTCAAATCCAACTAAAACCTGTTCAAATCCATCTAAATCCTGTTCAAATCCATCTAAAACCTGTTCAAATCCATCTAAATCCTGTTCAGATCCATCTAAAACCTGTTCAGATCCAAAAAACCTGTTCAGATCCAACAAAAACCTGTTTAAATCCAACTAAAACCCGTTCAAATCCATCTAAAACCTGTTCAAATCCAACTAAAACTTGTTCAAATCCAACTAAAACCTGTTCAAATCCATCTAAATCCTGTTCAAATCCATCTAAAACCTGTTCAAATCCATCTAAATCCTGTTCAGATCCATCTAAAACCTGTTCAGATCCAACAAAAACCTGTTCAGATCCAACAAAAACCTGTTTAAATCCAACTAAAACCCGTTCAAATCCAACTAAAACCTGTTCAAATCCAACTAAAACCTGTTCACGTCCAACTAAAACCTGTTCAAATCCAACTAAAACCTGTTCAAATCCAACTAAATCCTGTTCAAATCCAACTAAAACCTGCTAAAGTCCAACTAAAACCTGTTCAAGTCCAACTAAAACCTGTTCAAATCCAACTAAAACCTGTTCTAATCCAACTAAAACCTGTTCAGATCCAACTAAAATCTTTTCAGATCCAACTTAAACCTGTTCAGATCCAACTAAAACCTGTTCAAATCCAACTAAAACCTGTTCCGAACCATCTAAAACCTGTTCAGATCCATCTAAAACCTGTTCAAATCCAACTAAAACCTGTTCAAATCCAACTAAATCCTGTTCAGATCCAACTAAAACCTGTTCAGATCCATCTAAAACCTGTTCAAATCCAACTAAAACCTGTTCAAATCCAACTAAATCCTGTTCAAATCCAACTAAAACCTGTTCAGATCCAACTAAAACCTACTCAAATCCAACTAAAACCTGTTCAAATCCAACTAAAACCTGTTCAAATCCAACTAAATCCTGTTCAGATCCAACTAAAACCTGTTCAGATCCAACTAAAACCTACTCAAATCCAACTAAAACCTGTTCAAATCCAACTAAATCCTGTTCAAATCCAACTAAAACCTGCTAAAGTCCAACTAAAACCTGTTCAAGTCCAACTAAAACCTTTTCAGATCCAACTAAAACCAGTTCAAATCCCTCTAAATCCTGTTCAAATCCATCTAAAACCTGTTCAGATCCAACAAAATCCTGTTCAAATCCATCTAAAACCTGTTCAAATCCATCTAAATCCTGTTCAGATCCAACAAAAACCTGTTCAGATCCAACAAAAACCTGTTTAAATCCAACTAAAACCAGTTCAAATCCAACTAAAACCTGTTCAAGTCCATCTTAAACCTGTTCAGATCCATCTAAAACCTGTTCAGATCCATCTAAAACCTGTTCAGATCCAACTAAAACCTGTTCAAATCCAACTAACCTGTTCAGATCCAACTAAAACCTGTTCAGATCCATCTAAAACCTGTTCAGATCCAACTAAAACCTGTTCAAATCCAACTAAATCCTGTTCAGATCCAACTAAAACCTGTTCAGATCCATCTAAAACCTGTTCAGATCCATCTAAAACCTGTTCAGATCCATCTAAAACCTGTTCAGATCCAACTAAAGCCAGTGTAATTCTTGTGTTTTAGTTTCTCACCAGGATGATGGAGTTGGTGACCGAGGCGTTGTGGACGGACCATGCTGCCATCAAACAGGCCATTGTCTTTACTGTTGGCTGTCTAGCTCTGTCCAGGATTCTGCGATGAAGCCCCGCCCCTAATACCTGCAAGCTCCGCCCACTGCTTTAAATAAAACCCTCTAATCTCCTGCTGCTCCAGGATTTACAGCTTCTTCCGGAACAACACGGTCACATCTTGGTTTCCTCAAAAAAACTCAAAATCTTTTACAATAAAAACTGTTTTTAATGAGAACAAACTAAATGAAGTAAAACCTAACCCTAAACCACCAGTGTCTTATAATCAGTAAAACAAACTTTGTTTATGACCAACCCTTTAAAAGCCCTCCAAGTGTTTGTTTTTTTTGCATCAGTAGACAGAGACAACCACCAAGTGAGCCACTGGAGTCACAGACGGGTGCAAAAGTCTTGTGTCGATTTGAATAATGAATTTAAATGTGAGGGTTCCCTCTGGTGGCTGAACAAAAGAACTGCAGCAGATTCTCAGAATAGACAAATGAGTTTTATTTTGTTTTAATATTTTTAACACCGACATTAAGTTTTATTAAAAACACAAATTGAAACATTTGGGTGCACGTGGCAGAGTGGTTAGCACTCCTGCCTCACAGCAAGAAGGTTGCGAGTTCAAAACCCGGCCGACTCAAACATTCTCAGCCGTCTCCAGTATTTCTGTGAAGAGTCTGCATGTCCTCCACGTGTTACTGTGGGTTCTCTCCGGGTACTCCAGTTCCTCCCACCGTCCAAACACATGTACAGGTTAAATGGTGACTCTAAAGTGTCCCTAGTGAATGCATGTGAGAGTGAATGGTTGTTTGTCACTGTCTGTCTCTAAATGTTAGCCCTGTTGACTGGCCACTGTCCAGGGTGAACCCCCCCTCAGGCCCAAAGCAGCTGGGATAGGCTCCAGTTACTTGCGACCCCTAACGGGACTAAGCGGTAGAAAATGAATGAAAATGAAACATCAACACTCGGATTGTTCTGTTTTAAGGCAAATTTATTTTTTTTTACTTTTAAATGTTTTTTCTTCTTCAGCTCCAGTCGCCTCAAATTAAACTCATTCTCTTTTCAATAAATCTCAGTCAAATCCAAAGACCAGCTGATTTTAGAGGAATATTTAGAATTTACTTTTTTTTTTACAATTTGCAAAAACCTATATTTTAAAACTAAAATAAAGATGAACAGTGCTAATGGAGCGTCTTATTAACAACACGCTTGAATTAATCAATGTTTTAAATTTTATTTTACAAAGCAAAGTGGAAAACAAAATTGTTTTGTTATTGTATTATATTAAAATGTTGGAAACTGTTTTGTTAAAGTTGGAAAAATGAAAAATATATGTTAAAATATATGTAAATGTTAATGCCTATTTGAACTATTTAGGCTTTTATAACTTCATTTAAATATAAAAAAGTAGTTTGAAATAACAATTGTGTATTTATTTGAAAAAATGAAACTTAAATATTTCAACAAAAAACTAAATGTGTTGGGAAAAAAAATTTAACTTCTGCCTTGAAATATGAACTTTTTTCCAAATTAACTTTCACAGATGTTTGGAAACGACTGAAAACATAACGTGCGATTTTTTTACGAGACAACACAGAAGCAGGTCTTCGTGGATTTGGTTCCACCTGGACTTGCCCCGGTCTTACTTGGACTTCTTGTCGAAGGCCAGAGAGTCGTGCATTCCTGACACACACTTCTCGAAATGGTCCATCACCAACGTCCCGTTCTCATCGAAGAAGTCCGACACAGACCGGCTCACTTCTGTTTCCCTCCATCGCCTCCTCCCACCCCCCACCGCCAGCTTCAGGGAGTAAAGGTCATCGAACCTGAAACCACACAAGACTGGGTCAAGTCCTGCTGGAACCAGGTCTAACACAGAGAAAACCAACCAAACTATTTTTTAAAAGAACTAAAACTTAAAAACTGTTAGTATCCCATCCTCATGTGTTCTTTCAGATTCAACACGTCTGCTTCATATTCAGCTGCTTCTCAAAGCCTGGAGCTCGAGCAGAACAAACCCTCGCTGGGACCAGCCTTTTGTTTAAGGCCACATACGAGTTGTAGTTATCAGCCAATCAAATGTTGACGTTCAATACTAGGACATCCCCTTTGACCAGGGCCAGAGCTCGAGCCTCCTATTGGCTAGCCTTCCTTCCTGTTATTGTGATCTCCGTGTGATTTTAAAACTGGCGGTTGCTGTTGAAGCAGACATTGTTGCTGATATATTAAAAAGTTAATTTACAAATAAAAAATAAATAATTGAAAAAGGGAGACCAAAACTAAATTCACTAAAAAAGCTCAGTAAAGGTTTGGTAAGACATTTCAATGACTGTGCTTTAAATATGCTGCTGCTAAAATATATAAGAAATGTAAAGTCTGGCCACTGGCAGCAGATATTATGATCAGCAATGTTGCTGCCGCGGGTGACCTTTCTTCTTTCCACAGACCTTGTTCACCCCAGTGGAGGCAGGATTATCCCATGGGCCTTTGCTCCACATCGAGTTCCGTCTACTCGCTCTGTGATTGGTTCTTTGTTCAGCGCGCATGTGATTGGCTTGTGGTGGAAAAGTTGTTGTGACCAGGCTTCGTGGCGGCAGGTTAGAGGCGCTGTATCGACAGAACGATAGCATTTCTACATAAAACGAAAAAATACTGCTTTAAACCAGGTTTTGGACAGCATTAATAAAGTGCATTAAAGGTGTTGCTAGACTGGATTGCAAAGACGGATCTCTGCAAACTATCAACAACAACAACACTCACTCAGTAGGCCTGGGACGGTTACCGCATTACCGCGGTCACGTGACGCCTACCGCGGGTCTAAACCTGTAAACTAGTATCTAGTACTGGTATCGGCCTCGATACCATATTTTCGAAAGTACTTGTACTCGTTAAAAGTCCCCCGATACCGGGGCCGATACCACGGTCTGAGAAATGTCCATGTTTGAGCGGCGTGTAAGGGGTTAATCACAGGCGCCGAGAGCCCGCCCCCAGGCCCCGGCTGCAGCTCAGAGCGGGGAGAACGAAGGAAAGACGAGACATGTCAGCCGTGTGGAACTATTTCAAAGTGAATGAAGACAAAACAAAACAAAGGCGGACTGCAAATTGTGCTCAGCTAAATTGTCCAGAGGAGGCTCAAAAGGTAGCGCATTTATCACGAGTAATTTAATCAAGCACCTAAAATCCCAACACGACATTGAGTATAAAGAGTTTACCCACGCTTCTAAACCAACACAACTCACACTGCAGCGAACTCTTGCAAGACGAGAGAAAATGTCCAGAGACAATCCACGTGCTGTGAAAATAACACAGGCAATCATCGAGTACATTGCATTGAGTGACCAGCCACTTTCGGAGGTAGAAAATGTGGGATTCATGCGTCTCCTCCATGTTATGATCTCCCAAGCCGCCGCTACATGACTGACACGGAGCTGCCTAAACTACACGACTCCGTGAAAAAACACATCCACAGCCTACTGCAAGCCTCCTCTTCGTTTAGTTTCACCACAGATATTTGGACAAGCAGTGTTTGCCCCGTGCCTTGTTTTTTTGTTAAATTATATGACTAAAGCTGTTACCTGTAAATTTAAATCATGTTTTTATTAAGTACTGCATCGGTATCGGCGAGTACTGAAATGCAAGTACTCGTACTCGTTTTCCAAAAAAGTGGTATCGGTGCATCCCTACTGTAAACGTCATCACCGCACAAAAAAAAGTCAAATGAGCCATTTTAATCTAGATTAATTCCAAGATTACAGTGAGATTAATCTAGATTAAAAAATGTATCTATGCACCTCTAATAGGCTAATAGCATTCCATTTGTATTGACTATTAGGCCTAGAGTAACTTTGTAATGTCTTGTAGCCTATATATTGAATTTCATTTCATTTTACTAAAGCATAAAATACAGGCGGATGACTCATGAGAAAGTCAAAAAAGCAGAACCTCAGTTTTTAATTGCACGTGCTTATTCTGCTTAACACAATTCTCTCACGTGGTTGCGCGCTATGCAGCCGACAATTGCGCATTTAAGTTACTATTCCATCGAAACATGGCAGAGAGGGCTAACTTGGTGGCAAAGCCAAATGTCACGTCGCCAATATGGGCACATTTTGGCTTTGAACACGATGAAAAAGGACTTCCAGGCAATTTTAATGAGCCCATTTGTAGAATTTGCTACAAAAGATTCCGTATCACGTTCAAATACGTCCAACCTGAGGACGCATCTTCGAATCCATCATCTGGCAACATTTGCTGCCCTTGGGAGCACCACAAGTGCTTCGTCTGAAGATCGGCCTACAACCTCAGGCCAGGGACGACAGCTGGGCATCGCAGACTCGTTTGCTAAAGGGACTAAGTACCAACGCGACAGCCATCAGTGGCGAACCCTGACGGATAGTGTGACTCGCCTCCTAGTGGAGGAAAAGTTGACATTTAACTTAGTCGAGAAGCCAGCCTTTAAGGCGATGCTACAGGCCTTCGACAAACAATATGTCCCCCCTGACAGAAAATACTTTTCAAAAAAGGCAGTACCAGAGAAGTATATGAAAATGAAGGACAGTTTGACACGCGAGTTAAAGGACGCTGACCATTTTTCTATCACAACAGATATGTGGTCAAGCGTTAATATGATGCCCTTTATGAGCGTGACAATTCATTACCTGAACACCAACTGGGAGCTGAAGTCAAGGTGTTTGGAGACATCCTCAGGGGTTAAAGTGGAAAAAAAACCTGAGCCTGAACTTTTTTGGGGTTAAACGATAATAACAAAAATACAGTAACAAGAGCTTAAAGTGCTTAAAAAACTGGTAAACTGAGACTGAGATAGACATGAATCTCTTTAATGATTAAGCTTTGCACCATTTATTTAAAAGTACTGTCAAATAAAGTGTTTTTCTTCTAAACAATAACAATTTTTTGAACTGTAGTGCAATGCCATGAGTGTTCATGTAACTCGCATGTTGATTTGAAACCGACACTCTAGTTAACGCTTTTTTGTCTTCTGCCAGTTTTCTACACAGTGTGACCAGTGGCTGCGAAATTCTGAATGACAAATCATGTTCTTCTATAAATGTGCACAAACGTATTTTTAAATCGCAGACACGGTCAGTCATAGACAACGGTGTGTTAGCTGTAACAGTTGCTCCCGCAACGCGTGGTAAGTTTAAGTGCACGGGCAGCGCTCTATGACCGGGTCTAAATCATGACGGGCAAGCACTTTCTTACCGCTGCTGGCATACAGTAGCTTCCTCGAGCAAATCGTGCAGAAACAAGCCCCGGGCTCTCTCACTTTCTTGCACCAACTGCCAAAAGGCTCGCCATCTCTACTTTCTTCAATCCACGCCCAGCGCCATTTATTTTTAGTCCTTTATCTACTGCTAGGACATCATCCCCAGGCTTCATAAACTTGCGCCCATTTTTTTCTCCGACAACGCTAACGTGACATTGACGTATGGGTGTCATACTGTGTTACAAGGACCCGCCCTTCTCTGCTTCCGATAGGATTGTAACGTTAGTTAAATCTGCGCTCCTCATATGATTGGTAGTGAAATAAATTGGCTCGAAAATATTAAACCGCATGTGCAGGCTCTCAAATATTATTATTTTTTTCCCTCACGGCCACACGCCGGAGATCCGGCACGGTGCCGGAATACTTTAAGCCCTGCATCCTTCATGCCAGAAAGTCACACAAGTGATAACCTCTCCGAGGCTCTGCGATCAGCTCTTAAAGAATGGTCTCTGGATGAGAAGAGGTTGTGTCACGAGTGATAACGGAGCAAACATTGTGGCTGCGGTGAGAAAACTTGGATGGGGATGGCTACCATGCTTCGCCACAACCTCCATTTAGCACTAACTCCATGAACGCAGAAAAAGAACGCACTGCCCGGGCCATGGGTTTGTGTCGAACGCTTGTGAACGCTTTCTCCCATAGCTGGCAAAAGAAACAACGGCTTCAGAAAGAACAAACTGAGCTGGACCTGCCTCAGCACTCCTTAGTACTGGTAAGGTTTAACTCTCTTCCAACTCTGTTTTTGGAGAGATTGACTACAAAGAGGCTAGGCCTGCGAGAATTAATTCAATATAATCAATAAATAATCTATTGTAGGCAATTAAACATTTAAGTATGTGATTCTGAAATTTCATTTTCATTAAGAGGCCATCGAAAAAGATATCCAGGCTTACAATCACGGCAGTGTGTGACACTTTGTTAAATTAAATAGCATTCGTTAAATTATAGCCTTGTACCACACTGAGACCACAGCGCACACGAGACATAGGCCTATAAATTAATATAAATATGTAAAAATATACAATATATATAAATATTATTTATATTATATATTTTTACATATTTATTTAGCCTATCTTCTGTGTGGTCTCAGTGTAGTAAACTATAAAATGCTATTTAATTTAACAAAGTGTCGCTGCTCACAATACCCTCATTTTTTTTAAACTTTTTATATTTATCTTATTTATAAATATTATTTATATTTATCTTATTTATAAATATTATTTATATTTATCTTATTTATAAGTAAAAAACAACCACAATATTGTGAGCAGCGAAACTTTGTTAAATTAATTAGCATTCGTTAAATTATAGCCTCGAACCACACTGAGACCACAGCGCACACGAGATATAGGCTAAATAAATATGTAAAAATATATAATATATATAAATATTATTTATATTATAGACTTTTACATATTTATATTAATTTAGCCTATATGTCTACATATTTATATTACTCTATATGCCTTCGTTAAATAGCCTTCATTAACCACTGAGACAAAAAAGCGCACACGTAATATCTATATAAATATTAATATAGCTAAACGTGTACAAATATGTAATATAAAATATAAATCATATTAAATATAATTCATATATAATATAAGTAATATAAAAATATGTAAATTTAAATAATGTTAAAGCAAAGTCTATCTTAAATGTGTTTTAATATGTTCACAGGATTGCCCCACCAGGTGGGGAACAAAGCAAAAAATGATTGCGCGCATTCTTGAACAAGGCCCTGCCATTCGGAGTGTTTTGGATGACCGGCGCACACAACACCTAATTCCGACGTGGCAGGACATGGAGGTCATGGAATCGGTGAATGCAGCCCTGAAAAAAGTGGCCGATTTCACGGATGCACTGTCTTCTGAGCGAGCAGTCACTGCATCCTCTTTTAAACCGGTGCTGCAGCTAGTCACCGAGGATCTGCTGCTCCCCGCTGAGGAGGACACCCATTTGACGCGCAACCTGTAAGAAAAAATGTCTGCCGTTTTAATGGAAAAATACAGTGCACCCTCAACTCAACAGCTATTGGCAAAGACCGCGTTTGTCGACCCTAGGTATAAGGACATTGACATTTCTGACGAGGTGAAGGATGAGCTCATGGAGGAGATGATGAATGTCCCCGAAGAGCAGCGTGATGACGGTGATGGAAAGGGAGCAAGTGCACCCAACCCTCCCAAAAAACCGAATCTGGCTGACTTACTTGGGGATAAAAAAAGAAAAACATCTACTCCGACCCCCAAGAGAATTTGTGTAGACACAGAGATTAGAAGGTATTTGCAGGAGGAAGCCCTGGATTCCCACACAGACCCTCTTGTCTGGTGGCGGCTCAATAGTGTCCGATTCCCTCTGCTTTCCAAAGTAGCCCGAAAATATATGACCATTTGCGCTACAAGCATTCCCTCAGAACGTGTGTTCAGTGCTGCAGCTAACGTCGTTACGTCTTTCAGGGCCTCCCTTAAACCTGACAAAGTGAACATGCTAGTTTTTCTAGCAAAAAATATGAAGGCTGGGATGTAAACCATAGCGCCTTTCGTTTTGCCAGCACTTTTTTTTTTCAGCGGGTTGCGGTTTAAAAAATTCAATACCGTCCCAGGCCTATCACTCAGTTCTGTTTCATCCCTACTGACCTCCAGAGGATGGTGCTGAAAGCACTGAATGATCCCTAATACCTGTGACCCCTGGATGACCTACTGGAGGTAATACAGTATATTCCAGTGTCAAACTTGTGCATGCTTATCGCTTTCCTTCAGAGCTTGTTGCACACTAAACCATTTCTGTCTCGTCGCTGGAGGAGGAGCGAGCTTCTTGTTTTCCCAAGGGCTGCAACACTTTATATATAAAGGTTCTCCACATAATCAAGTCCTCTTATCAATGCTCCGAGTCCCATATAAGTGTACTGTTGTTTTCGCCTCTGCCGAGGAGAAAGTGTGCACGCTCTCCTCCCCCGGGTTACGCCGTTGGATAAGTCAGCTGTTTTTTAATAGTTTAATTAACTGCGTTTGACAGTGGTTACATTGTTTTCTGTGTAACATGTGTAGTCTGTGGGTGTACACCCTCTTACTCCACTCGATGCTCAATTTAAGTTACAACAAGAGCCAAACCGAGGACCGTAATTATTAGGTGTTCGCAGGCCTAGTCTGATCATTTGCTTTCGAGCTCATTATTGTGCGTTTCATGTTGCAAAACATAAAAAATGGGAACCTAAATGTATCCACAAAACACTGTAATGTACAAAATAGCATAATATGGGACCTTTAAACCTTTCCTGGGGGAGGGCTATATAGCCTTCACTACTGAATACTTGCGTCCGTCTGTCTGCTTATGATGCTAACTCTCTAACACTAGCTGTTCACAGGGAGTGGAATCTTGTGACTAGACCAGACTTTGGTCTTTGTAAGACTTCAGTGATGTGCTCAGGTGTTAATACACATGTTGAGCCAGGCTCGCCTGTAAAACCCAAGTGGATCTAAAACTGTGGAGGGACTGTGGCATCCCTGTCGATTGAGAAGGAATGGGTCAGAAAACTGAAGCAAAAGGGACATGACAACATTGAACGTTTTGTGAAAAAGGACAGACGCATGGACCTATTTTTCAAGAAATGGTGAGTGTTATTGCTTTATTATGTTGCTATGTTGTAGTCTGTGTTCATTGTGTTTGTGATGTGCACTGATAACTCAAGGGCGCATTTTCAAAGTTTTCTTGTGGGTCAGTGTGATGCTTGTGTTTTGAAAAAAATTAAATAGTATTGATTGATTGTTCATTTACATAATTACTAGATGTTGTGTAGTTGGTGTGCGTATGGCTGCTGCAGTAACGTGCACGGTGTGCATGTGTGTTGTCTACTGAAGGTCCTGACCCCACAGCCCACCACTGTTAATGCAGTCATACACTTTTGGCTCCAACACTGTTTCACTAGAAACTAAAAGGAATAGTTTACTTTCATCTGATTGGGTCTCATTAACTCTGTGCTAGACCTCGCTTAGTCATCGTCATTATGTTGAGATAATCACTGTCAGAGGAAAATAAAGACGTAACAGAGCCCACATTCAGTCCGTCACAATATGGTTAAAAATACATCACAATTGTTCGCTCAGCCAGAGTTAGAGCCACGTCTAATCCGTCAATAAAACTGTCCAGATCCTTCTGAAACCAGGTCTCGTTACCGTTTGAGTGAGGACGACAGCTGCCAGATGTGGTCTGGGTCGAGTCCTGCCGGGTCTTTCTGCAGCGCCACCAGGAAGATGTTCTTCTCTTTGTACGACGTGTAGAGGGTCAACACTCCCATCATAATGAAATAAGTACCAGAGTCAAGGACTAAACCAGGTCTAAACCAGGTCTAAACCAGGTCTAAACCAGGACTAAACCAGGACTAAACCAGGACTAAACCAGGTCTAAACCAGGTCTAAACCAGGACTAAACCAGGACTAAACCAGGTCTAAACCAGGACTAAACCAGGTCTAAACCAGGACTAAACCAGGACTAAACCAGGACTAAACCAGGTCTAAACCAGGACTAAACCAGGACTAAACCAGGTCTAAACCAGGACTAAACCAGGTCTAAACCAGGTCTAAACCAGGTCTAAACCAGGACTAAACCAGGTCTAAACCAAGACTAAACCAAGACTAAACCAGGTCTGAACCAAGACTGAACCAGGACTAAACCAAGACTAAACCAGGTCTAAACCAGGACTAAACCAGGACTAAACCAGGTCTAAACCAGGACTAAACCAGGACTAAACCAGGACTAAACCAGGACTAAACCAGGACTAAACCAGGTCTAAACCAGGACTAAACCAGGACTAAACCAGGACTAAACCAGGACTAAACCAGGACTAAACCAGGACTAAACCAGGTCTAAACCAGGACTAAACCAGGACTAAACCAGGGTTAAACCAGGACTAAACCAGGTCTAAACCAGGTCTAAACCAGGTCTAAACCAGGACTAAACCAGGACTAAACCAGGACTAAACCAGGTCTAAACCAGGACTAAACCAGGTCTAAACCAGGTCTAAACCAGGTCTGAACCAAGACTAAACCAGGTCTGAACCAGGACTAAACCAGGTCTGAACCAAGACTAAACCAGGTCTGAACCAGGTCTAAACCAAGACTAAACCAGGTCTGAACCAAGACTAAACCAGGTCTGAACCAAGACTAAACCAGGTCTAAACCAGGTCTAAACCAGGTCTGAACCAAGACTAAACCAGGTCTGAACCAGGACTAAACCAGGTCTAAACCAAGACTAAACCAGGTCTAAACCAGGTCTGAACCAAGACTAAACCAGGTCTGAACCAGGTCTAAACCAAGATTAAACCAGGTCTGAACCAAGACTAAACCAGGTCTGAACCAAGACTAAACCAGGTCTAAACCAGGACTAAACCAGGACTAAACCAGGTCTGAACCAGGACTAAACCAGGACTAAACCAGGTCTAAACCAGGACTAAACCAGGTCTAAACCAGGTCTAAACCAGGTCTAAACCAGGACTAGTAAAAGGCTGAGGTAAAGAAGGATATGCAACAACGCAGGCAGCCAGGACAGGTCTGGACTGGGGGAAAGGATGGAGATAGTCCCAGACCAGGGCCACGACAGCGAACAGACAGGACACAGTACAGATCAGCAGCCTCCCATCCACCAGAGAGAAGTTCTCCAAGTAACAGTACTTCTCCAGGAGGACCTGTGAAGACCAGAGAAAGACCGGGTTGAACCGGGGTAAGACCAGCGTTAGACCAGAAAGAGACCAGAGCTGCTGCTGTTATTGTCAGAAACACTCGAACAGTGTAGTGTGGCCTGTACACTTCTAACTTGGCCTGGGACGGTATTGAATTTTTCTTACCGCGGTTGAAAAGCAATAAATTCCCGCGGTATTGCGGTAAACGGCAACCCGCCCCACCCCACCCCCCTCCCCAACCCAGCCCACCACCATGATCGATGGACTTTCACACACACAGGAGGCAAACGAATATAAGGAACAGGTTTATTTCACTTTTCTTTTTTTTTTACATTTAGAACATGAACATTTAGAACAGAAATGGAATGATGTCTGAAATCAAAAATCTGCAAAATGAAAAAATAGGCGAGGTTACCCTAGCCTTGATATTTTCTGGGGGCGATATCAGATCTGATCGCAACAACAGAGATCTGAAGATAGAGCATCATAAAGACAAACATACACATTTTTATTTATCGTATTGATCAGTAATAGATATTCATTTGCATGTTTATTTTCCATATTTTTACCTTCAGATTAGTCGTCGTCATCAAACAATCACTTAAACTATAACGACTTTTGCGCACAGAGGCTAAGGCAATTGAGCATAAGGAACACGTTTATTTAACATTTATTGTTTCACATTTAAAATAAGAACATTTAGAACAGAAATTATGTCTGAAAAAAAAAAGTGCTGGCAAAACGAAAGGCGCTATGGTTTACATCCCAGCCTTCATATTTTTTGCTAGAAAAACTAGCATGTTCACTTTGTCAGGTTTAAGGGAGGCCCTGAAAGACGTAACGACGTTACCTGCAGCACTGAACACACGTTCTGAGGGAATGCTTGTAGCGCAAATGGTCATATATTTTCGGGCTACTTTGGAAAGCAGAGGGAATCGGACACTATTGAGCCGCCACCAGACAAGAGGGTCTGTGTGGGAATCCAGGGCTTCCTCCTGCAAATACCTTCTAATCTCTGGCTATGTCCACACGAAGCCAGTGCACCCCCTATCCGATCTTGAGACGGCGTCGTCTCAAGAAAATATCTGCATACACACGACCGGCTGAAAACGATTTAGTATATATGCCAGACCAGTATGGGGCGCTGTAATTCTGCCACAGATATACACTATACACGGGGAAGAAGACTTTGAGCATGCGCATAACCTTGCGCGCTGCAGAAGAAGACGAAGACCTAAATATTTATTTTCTAATAAAAGCAAGTTCTCAAATTGTTGCAGTCATATATTTAGAGTGTAGTAATTGGTGCCCTCATGTTTGTTGTTTGCTCTTCAGTATACGGACTGAGTTCTGAGTGCTTTGGACATGCGGACATTCTCTCTCCATTCATTTTCTCCTGGTTGCTCTCCTGGTTCTCTTTCGCGGTGGATCTAAGAGCATGTGGCGTATGGTGTTGTCCATTATCGCTTGTTGCTCACCACAACTGCATAGAAGCAATAGATTTTGCTGTAATAAAGCTAGTAGGCTTAGTAGCTTCTGCAGCACGAACTCAATCATGTAGTCCGCCATTATTGTTGTTGCTGTTACGTGTGACGAGGCCGACACGTGATGCGATGACATCATCGTTTTCACAAAATATACGGATTGGCTGTACACACGACACCGCAAGGGTGTCGCAAAGGTGTTGTCGAAAGATTTATCCACTTTAGAACCCTGTTTCAAAAAATAGCGGATTCAGTCTCCCAAAACACCGGATCCGTGTGGACGAAAGGCCAATACGATACAAAATGTATATGGATACAGTGATTTGTGTCTCCGTGTGGACAGCCCCTCTGTGTCTACACAAATTCTCTTGGGGGTCGGAGTAGATGTTTTTTCTTTTTTTATCCCCAAGTAAGTCAGCCAGATTCGGTTTTTTGGGAGGGTTGGGTGCACTTGCTCCCTTTCCATCACCGTCATCACGCTGCTCTTCGGGGACATTCATCATCTCCTCCATGAGCTCATCCTTCACCTCGTCAGAAATGTCAATGTCCTTATACCTAGGGTCGACAAACGCGGTCTTTGCCAATAGCTGTTGAGTTGAGGGTGCACTGTACATTAAAACGGCAGACATTTTTTCTTACAGGTTGCGCGTCAAATGGGTGTCCTCCTCAGCGGGGAGCAGCAGATCCTCGGTGACTAGCTGCAGCACCGGTTTAAAAGAGGATGCAGTGACTGCTCGCTCAGAAGACAGTGCATCCGTCAAATCGGCCACTTTTTTCAGGGCTGCATTCACCGATTCCATGACCTCCATGTCCTGCCACGCCGAATTAGGTGTTGTGTGCGCTGTCATCCAAAACACTCGAATGGCAGGGCCTTGTTCAAGAATGTGCGCAATCATTTTTTGCTTTGTTCCCCACCTGGTGGGGCAATCCTGTGAACATATTAAAACACATTTAAGATAGACTTTGCTTTAACATTATTTAAATTTACATATTTTTATATTACTTATATTATATATGAATTATATTTAATATGATTTATATTTTATATTACATATTTGTACACGTTTAGCTATATTAATATTTATATAGATATTACGTGTGCGCTTTTTGTCTCAGTGGTTAATGAAGGCTATTTAACTAAGGCATATAGAGTAATATAAATATGTAGACATATAGGTTAATTAATATAAATATGTAAAAATATATAATATAAATAATATTTATATATATTATATATTTTTACATATTTATTTAGCCTATATCTCGTGTGCGCTGTGGTCTCAGTGTGGTTCGAGGCTATAATTTAACGAATGCTATTTAATTTAACAAAGTTTCTGCTCACAATATTGTGGTTGTTTTTACTTATAAATAAGATAAATATAAATAATATTTATAAATAAGATAAATATAAATAATATTTATAAGTTAAAAAAAACCAATGAGGGTATTAGAGCAGAAGTATTATTTTGTTAAATTAAATAGCATTTGTTAAATTATAGTTTGAATCTATGTAAAAATATATAATATAAATAATATTTATATATATTATAGATTTTTACATATTTATATTAATTTATAGGCCTATGTCTCGTGTGCGCTGTGGTCTCAGTGTGGTACAAGGCTATAATTTAACGAATGTTATTTAATTTAACAAAGTGTCACACACTGCCGTGATTGTAAGCCTGGATATCTTTTTCGATGGCCTCTTAATGAAGATGCCTGTAGATTTGCAACGAAATAAGATAGAGCAATAATTTTTTTTGCATATGAAAGTGGAGAAGTTATACTTTGATGTCACGCTTTCTACATGTCTCAGACCGTTGTTTCGTTCCTCTGAGGAGTTTGCAAATGTCTAGCAAAAACCGCTCACAGTAACATCATTATAACACACGGACCACGGCTTCTCCAGGTGTTCTACAGCTCTGATATGCACTCACAGCACTTACTACATAGGAATATACGTCCACAAGTTGTGAGCATAAACTATTATATGATTGGTCGTGGAACCGGAAATTAACGAATTTCCTGCGGGAAACTTTCTTTTTGCTCGCAGTACTTACTACGCGGCAGACTTCTGCAGCTTTTCATTCTATATCTCACTCTTTTACAAAAACAAACATCACACATACTCCAGACACTGACCACACACGTTGCACTAACTGCCCACAACATCACGGATAATTATGGATCCGCGAAAACCCGGAGCACATGGCACTACCCCTCGGCCGAATCTGGTAACTGCGTCGGATGATGAAAACGGGTTTTTACTCCTCGTCTGACCCGAATAGTGCCGACAGTTATGAATAAGTCCACTTCACTGAATGAATAGATCCCTTCTATGACATGTAAGTATATATTTCATGACATGTTTTGAGTTTGAGTCAGAGAAAAGTAGTGCCAAATGCGCATCATTGTTTTATTGTTGTTGTGCGTAATACGTCTAATAATACGTGTAACTTCATGTGTGTTGTGTTGAAAGTATATATAATGCCACTGACAAACTTGTCAGTCATTTATATTTGCAATTCAACTGCACTTGTTTATATATAAATCACATTTAGAGCCGGTCCAAACCTTACTCTTGAGATTTAGTTTTACTGATAGTTTTAGGTTTAGATCTAGTTGCATTAGTGTATGTATATAATCATTACTGTTGTGTTTCATATTTATGTCTTATAGGGCTGCACGATTATGACAAAAATCATAATTGTCGATTATTCTTTTAAAATTGTAATTGCGATTATTAATTATGATTATTACAATTTACATTGATTGATGTTTTAAGCAGCTTTATACCATGTTTAAAGCAACTTCATGCCATATTTGTATATAAAAATAAAAAAAAACAAGCTGAAAACACTCTTCCTGAAAAACTTTTATTGCTTTTCTACATTGGTTCACACTGATATCCTTTTATACTACAGGGTTTCTGCAGGGTTTAATCAGTCAAATTTAAGACTTTTTATGACCTTTTTATGACCATTATGATTTGAATTTATGACCTACACAAATTACGATAAATAACTTCAGTCATTTAAATTCCTTTCAAAAGTCTTTATTATTGACTTTAATTGAAAGTAACACATTTTATTATGTAAAGAGTAATTCTATTATTTCTTACTTAAGATTAAGAAACTGAAGCCTTCGCCTTCTTTTTCTTGAGTATCAAGAACACAGAAACACTTAACAATTGTAACATTGTAAAGTAACACTGTAAATTAAAAATTATTCTATGGCATTACTTTCCAAAATAACAAGTCAGTCAGTCAGTGTCTGTCTACATTTTTCTCAGTTCGTCTCCCTTAATGGTGAAAAACAATTGACCAGCTGTTCCCATTGTACGACTGGTGTTACACCCACAGGACCTCCGCTTTCAGTGTGGAGGTTGATCCGAAACCACTGTGTGTGGCACTGGATGCGACAGAAACGGAATCCCGCGCTGTACTTGGACCGGGTAACGTTTGTGACGGAGCCGAACAAAACTGACGGATCGCACGCACTCGCTGCAGGCTTTTCCGACTTTGCGTGCGACTTCAAGGCTTTTATGCCTAAACTAGACATCTCCAACGTCTTCTTACACAGAGTACAATGGGCTTGATACTTATTATTTGTGACGGGCTTAAGCCAGCTACTAAACGCACCGTCTTCGAGCCACAGATCATTAAACGTACATTTACCCATTGTGATCAATTAAACTAAGCAGTGACAGTATGATATATTCGGAGTATGATATTCGGAGTTCGCGCGGGTTTCTGTGAAGTCCTTCTGACAAGTCTGTATGCTGCCGCATGGACCTTGTAGTTCTGGAGCGCTGTGATACCAGTGTGATACCACTCAGATTCCTCACACAGAACTACACCAGGCAAAACAAATTAATGCCATTTCCGCCGCGAGCGCATTTTGATGGAAGAACAAATTAATGGACGAGCATATCAATTTAAGACGTGACTAAATGTTTATGACTTTGTATGGAAAAAACGGACGTTTTTATGACTTTTTATGGCCTTAAATTCTTATTGTTAAATTTATGACTTTTTATGACCCCGCGGAAACCCTGTACTAATACCAATTCACTTCACTTTTGCATAATAAAACAGGTAATAATTTGCTATTAATCAATAGTAGTATATCTCATCACAGAATCACTTTAAGACCTTCTCTTTAAGACGATCTATCACTTTAAGACCTCACCTAAAGCCCTGAAGGTCCAGCTACTTCTTCATCAACATTCTCTGACATCTTCACAAGATGTCTGAGTTTCCTATAATTAAATAATGAACTAAT
Source organism: Perccottus glenii (assembly GCA_024416835.2). Lineage (NCBI taxonomy): Eukaryota > Metazoa > Chordata > Actinopteri > Gobiiformes > Odontobutidae > Perccottus > Perccottus glenii. The sequence continues at coordinate 2,035,169 of CM044550.2, read as the reverse complement.
GAATCAAATACACACGTATCAGTATGCATTCAACGCATCATGTTTATATTTCAGAGCCATTTTTAAATATGAAGGGGACATGGTTTTGAGGATTAATGTGTTGAAATTTATGTTAATCTATGTGTTAAGTTTGTCTGTATGAGACTAGCAGTAATCTAGATCAACATTAGAATAAAATACAGATCATATTCTAACATTTTATTATTGTTGAACTATATAACATTGATTAGTGACTGGTCAGTCACTACTGCTAGTTTATTTGTGTGGCTAGCTAGTTATTTTGCCTGCTTACACTCGGACTCTGCTTTATGAAAACGCTTCTTATGTTTTTCTTCTTGGGTGGCATCTACAAAGTACAAAAAGGGGCAAAAAAACGGAATATTAAAATGTTTTACTCTGGCCTTTGTATGTGGCAGAGAGACAGCCCTGGTAACTTACCGTCGGCGTCGTCAACATGCGCACACACACACCAGCCGCTCGCTGCTAGTGCAAGCACAAAAGTAGTCCCGGCCCGCGCGTGTAGCCTGTCAGATATCCCGCCGCCAATCAAATTACGGCGTTTCTTGTACTGTCGTCGTCCTGGCCGTTAGAATCGATCCAAATAGCAGTTCAAAGGTCCAAATAGCAGTTCAAAGGAGCTTGCTAAATATTGGTGGGGACAAATTTGCCATCTCAAAATATTGATAGGGACTAGTACCTAGCGTCCCCTCCTAAACCTACGCCCATGCATGAGACGTATCAGTGGATAATCTGGTCGTTGATAATGATACGCCTACAGACTATTATTAAAAGTGGTGATTCGCCACTCACAACCTGACATGATCTAAACACGCCTCTTAAGCGCGCAGATTTCTTTTCTTTTTTTGTGTAATCGCGGCTTTGGACGATTACGTAATCGTGGCTTCTGTAATCGTGATCGCGATTAGAAATTCGATTAATTGTGCAGCCCTAATGTCTTATTCTGTCTGCAGTGTTGTTGAGGAGGAGAGGGGGTCTTCTGCTCCCCTGCCCCACCCACTTCACTGAGGACAGGGAGAGGAGGGAGTCTGCAGCAGGCACACAGAAGCAGGACTCATTCATTTGCACTTCCTGGAGCTGGAAGAGCCAAGAGGAGCCTGATAGCTTACCACACCCCATGCCACATTCCCTTCCTAAAAGACAGCCAGGTGTGCAGCCACCTGTCACAATGTGTGGACATGCCATATCCATCAGAACTCTTCAAGATGCTCTTTGATAAAACACTGTGAAAACATCAGTAAAAATCCAGCAATAAATATTACATTTACATTACATTTTACATTTATTCATTTAGCTGACGCTTTTATCCAAAGCGACTTACATTGTTCTAATGTAATTACCAGTGTTACAGCCACTGGAGGCAAGGTGGGTTAAGTGTCTTGCCCAAGGACACAACGAATGTATGAACTGTGGGAGAGTGGGAATCGAACCGCCTACCTTCCGGTTGAAAGACGACCACTCTACCCACTGAGCTACACCCGCCTCATATTGCTGTGGCAGGTAAAAAATTAAAATGGGCAGAGCTCAGAGAAGATGAGCTGCTCCAGTACACTGGGCTCATGCTGTATCTGGGCCTTTTGGGAGAGGTTGGGGGAAAGTAGACGCCAGTGGAGGGGCCATCAGCTGTGAAGGACTACAACCAGTTCATGAGGGAGTTGACTTCTCCGATCCGCTGAATCAATTTCTTTTTGGTTGTTTATTGTTCTTTTATGAATGAACATGGTCTTATACAAATGTAGGTGTGCTCCTATGTTTCTGTTACACTTAGAAATTTGATTGTAGTATTGTAAATAGTATTCTGTTGTACATGCTGGTTTTTTTGCAAATTGTGGAAAAATATCAATTATATTTTTGTTTTTTCACAGTTTATAAAAATATGTCTCAAAAACTGAATTAGGTAGACACTTCAAATAAAATTTGTGGAGTTTGAAATGATCTTCTGCACATTCTTCATACTCAGAATTTTGAGGGATATAGCTAGGAAATTTCATTTTTGGGGAAAATATGGGAAAATAAAAAAACGATTTTAAATTTTTTTGTGGTTAATTGCACTTTTTAATCAATTTCTTTAGTTACTATAAACTTACTGCTCAGATATTCTTAAAATATGGGATTTAGGGATTGTATTGATGTATAGATTGTTAGAATACTCCAAAAAATGGCCCAACAGCATGTAAAAATGTAAGAAATGCTCTGGCGGACTTGTTTATATGGCAGTTAATAAGGGGTTAAATGTTTAATTGCCTACAATATATTATTTATTGATTATATTGAATTAATTCTCGCAGGCCTAGCCTCTTTGTAGTCAATCTCTCCAAAAACAGAGTTGAAAGAGAGTTCAAACTTACATTTACATTTACATTTAGTCATTTATCCAAAGCGACTTACAAGTGAGGATAACAATGGAAGCAATTTTAACAACACAAGGTACAAAAAGCACAAGTGCACAAAAAACTAGTCAGTTTAAACCCAGCGCAGTATACAATGCTAAGGATAAGAGAATTTTTTTATTTTTTTTTATAGAAAGGAATCGATAGAAAGGAAGTAGGACTCAGTGTTTGTCAGTCAGGTGTTAACGGAAGAGATGTGTTTTCAGGTGTTTTTACCAGTACTAAGGAGTGCTGAGGCAGGTCCAGCTCAGTTTGTTCTTTCTGAAGCCGTTGTTTCTTTTGCCAGCTATGGGAGAAAGCGTTCACAAGCGTTCGACACGAACCCATGGCCCGGGCAGTGCGTTCTTTTTCTGCGTTCATGGAGTTAGTGACGGCTAAATGGAGGTTGTGGCCGAAGCATGGTAGCCATCCCCATCCAAGTTTTCTCACCGCAGCCACAATGTTTGCTCCGTTATCACTCGTGACACAACCTCTTCTCATCCAGAGACCATTCTTTAAGAGCTGATCGCAGAGCCTCGGAGAGGTTATCACTTGTGTGACTTTCTGGCATGAAGGATGTCTCCAAACACCTTGACTTCAGCTCCCAGTTGGTGTTCAGGTAATGAATTGTCACGCTCATAAAGGGCATCATATTAACGCTTGACCACATATCTGTTGTGATAGAAAAATGGTCAGCGTCCTTTAACTCGCGTGTCAAACTGTCCTTCATTTTCATATACTTCTCTGGTACTGCCTTTTTTGAAAAGTATTTTCTGTCAGGGGGGACATATTGTTTGTCGAAGGCCTGTAGCATCGCCTTAAAGGCTGGCTTCTCGACTAAGTTAAATGTCAACTTTTCCTCCACTAGGAGGCGAGTCACACTATCCGTCAGGGTTCGCCACTGATGGCTGTCGCGTTGGTACTTAGTCCCTTTAGCGAGTCTGCGATGCCCAGCTGTCGTCCCTGGCCTGAGGTTGTAGGCCGATCTTCAGACGAAGCACTTGTGGTGCTCCCAAGGGCAGCAAATGTTGCCAGATGATGGATTCGAAGATGCGTCCTCAGGTTGGACGTATTTGAACGTGATACCGGAATCTTTTTGTAGCAAATTCTACAAATGGGCTCATTAAAATTGCCTGGAAGTCCTTTTTCATCTTGTTCAAAGCCAAAATGTGCCCATATTGGCGACGTGACATTTGGCTTTGCCACCAAGTTAGCCCTCTCTGCCATGTTTCGATGGAATAGTAACTTAAATGCGCAATTGTCGGCTGCGCAACGCCGCAACCACGTGAGAGAATTGTGTTAAGCAGAATAAGCACGTGCAATTAAAAACTGAGGTCCTGCTTTTTTGACTTTCTCATGAGTCATCCGCCTGTATTTTATGCTTTAGTAAAATGAAATGAAATTCAATATATAGGCTACAAGACATTACAAAGGTACTCTAGGCCTAATAGTCAATACAAATGGAATGCTATTAGCCTATTAGAGGTGCATAGATACATTTTTTTATCTAGATTAATCTCACTGTAATCTTGGAATTTATCTAGATTAAAATGGCTCATTTGACTTCTGCCGAAGGCATTCAGATGTGCAGGCCAAAAATGTTTTTGTTTTTTGTGCGGTGATGACGGTTACAGGTTTAGACCCGCGGTAGGCGTCACGTGACCGCGGTAATGCGGTACCCGTCCCAGGCCTACTTCTAACGGTTATTTTTTTAAAAGTCCTTAGAGCTGAGCTGCTGTACAGTCCTGACAAAACCTTTCACTGAGTTTATAAAGACACAGATTCATTTTAAGATTTTTCCCATTTATGAATATGCAACATGCTGTTCAGATAAACAGTGTATTTATTTTTACTTTTTTGGCCGCGTCGTCCAGTGAGTTCTTCACGGCAGCTCCGTCCCATTTGTCGATCTTCACCGGCTTCTCATCGATTCTCCACTGAAACGGAAACATAAACAGTGAAAACCAATCACATCTTTATCATTTTTATGCAGTAAACACAGAAAACACACTTTCACATTTAGAAAGGGAAACTAACAGCAGCGTAATGCACCAACGCCTGGATTTAAACAGACATTACTCAAATAGAACAATTTTCCTTTTAATGAATGAACAAACATGACTATTTAAGTTTATTTTCGAATGCTTTTCTTGATTATTTCCATCATTACATAAATAAAAAAATCTATGTTAATATTTTATTTTTGAACACGTCACGGTTTGTAAACTTCCGGTAAAATAACGGGACTTGTTCTGGCTAAAAATAACAAAAGCTACAGCTGTTTTAAAGTTTTAAAATTTGGAATAAAACCTAACTAATGTTTTACCGTACATTTAAAGCGGTGTTAAAACGGACCTTTATTTAAATAGAAGTAAGCGCTTTATTTGCGACGTCGGTGACCGCTGTTATTAATAAACAGTCATTTAAACAGCCTCTCACCGTTTTCTCATCGAAACATGCTTTTTTTTTAAGTAAAGAAATACGCTCATTTTTTTAAATTTATTCACTGGTTTAGCGCTAATGCTAACGCTAGCTTAGCTCCTTCTGCAGCGCGAACCGGAAAACAACCACAAAAATCCCCCCTTTTAAAAACCACAAAACACATACGGCTGTATTTTTGTGTGTAAAGAGTAACTGAAAACTCATGGCTTTTCTCAGACAGCAGAGTTAAAGTGCCATTCAGTAAAATCAGTTTAACGCTCACTTTCTCAAGGAGCCCGCTCTTGCCATTCCGCGCGGCAGCCATCTTTGCTCTGACCTGGACTCTTCTGATTGGTCCAGACAACCCTAGCGTCTTCTTCTTCTCCTCTGGGGTTTTACGGCAGCTTACATCCAATTTGTTGTATTACCGCCATCTACTGTTACTAACAGTTATTGTTTAAACTCTCTGATAGAATCCAGTGCAAGAAAAAAGCATTAAGGACTGCTGGTTCCCCATTCCAATATATTTTTTCAGATTTATAGGTCGTCTTTGATCATTTTCCATTTGACTTCTCAGAGTTCCTCTTTCCTCAGTCAAAGATGACATGCTCTACTATTTCGGGAGATTGGCAGCTACTACTTAGTCCAGACTGATGTTTCCCTGTCCTTTGAAGTGTACTATTTACACACGTGGACAAAAATGTTCATTGACCCTCGGTCAATGAAAGAAAAAATCACAATGGTCACAGAAAAAAATTTATTCTGACAAAAGTAATGATAAATAAAAATTCTATGAATGTTAACCAATGAAATTCAGACATTGCTTTTTAACCATGCTTCAACGGAATTATTTAAAAAAATAAACTCATGGAACAGGCCTGGACAAAATTGATGGTACCCCTAGAAAAGACTATAAATAATGTGACCAAATGGACATGTTAATTCAAGGTGTGTGCACTAATTAGCATCACAGGTGTGTACAATCTTGTAATCAGTCAGTGGGCCTATTTATAGGGCTTCAGGTAGTCACTGTGTTGTCTGGTGACATGGTGTGTACCACACTCAACATCAAAGTCAAAGTCAAAGTCTGCTTTATTGTCAATTTCCACAGGTACAGTACATACATACAGAGAATCGAAATTGCGTTACTCTCAGTCCCCGGTGCATACAGATAACATTATCATTAAAGCCTAAAAAATAACTCAAATTTAAAAATGTAGATACAATTATACAATAAGGGAGTGATAAAAAAAAGACATAATAAAATTAAAAAATAAAGCTAAAAATCAAGTTAAATAAAGCAGCGCAAGGTAAATGACAGATATTGTGCAAATCAATAAAGTGAACAACAGTGCAGTTAAAAGATTCTTTTAGTGCAAAAAAATCACTTATTAAAAATATCTTGTCTGATTAAAGTGACAAGTGTCCAAGAGCAGTTATTTAACTGACTGATGAGGTAGTGGAATGACATCAGTTCCATGCCGGATGAGGTAGTGTGCGGTGAGTGGGCAGACCAATGCTGCACAAGTGACTAGTGCATGTCATCATAAATTAGTGGGGGGGGGGTCATAGTTCAGTGGTGCCTGGGGAAGAAGAGGGAGGGGGCAGGTTCGGGAGGGAGTTCAGCTTCCTGACAGCCTGGTGGATGAAGCTGTCCTTCAGTCTGCTGGTCCTGGCCTGGAGACTCTGCAGTCTCCTCCCTGATGGTAGCAGGCTGAAAAAGCTGTGTGATGGGTGAGTGGGATCACCTGTGATGCAGAGGGCTTTGCGGGTGAGACGTGTTCCGTAAATGTCCTGGAGGGAGGAGAGAGACACCAATGATCTTCTCAGCTGTTCTCACTATGCGTTGCAGAGTCTTTCGGCAGGACGCGTTGCAGGCGCCATACCACACAGTGATGCAGCTCGACAGGATGCTCTCGATGGTGCCTCTGTAGAAGGTGTACATGATGGGGGGTGGGGCTCTGGCTCTTCTCAGTTTGCGGAGGAAGTAGAGACGCTGATTTGATTTCTTGGCCAGTGCTGTGGTGTTTTCAGTCCAGGAGAGGTCCTCTGTGATGTGCACACCCAGGAACTTGGTGCTACTCACTCTTTCCACAGTTGCACCGTTGATGGTCAGAGGAACGTGCTGAGTGTGTGCTCTCCTGAAGTCTACAACAATCTCCTTCGTCTTCTCCACGTTCAGAGAGAGATATTGTTGTCACTGCACCACCCAGCCAGGCGGCTCACCTCACTCCTGTAGTTTGTCTCATCTTTGTTGCTAATGAGACCCACCACAGTCGTGTCATCTGCAAACTTAATAAAGAGGTTTGAGCTGTGTGACGGTGTGCAGTCATGGGTCAGCAGAGTGAAGAGGAGGGCTCAGCACACATCCTTGGGGGCCCCAGTGTTCAGTGTGATGGTGCTGGATGTGTTGCTGCCGACCCGTACTGCCTGAGGTCTTCCAGTCAGGAAGTCCAACAGCCAGTTGCACAGCGAAGTGTTGAGCCCCAGCTGACTCAGCTTGTAGATGAGCTGTTGAGGGATGATTGTGTTGAATGCTGAACTGAAGTCTATGAACAGCATTCTGACATATGAGTCCTTTTTGTCCAGATGGGTGAGTGCTGAGTGGACGGCAGTGGAGATGGCATCATCGGTCGACCGGTTGGACCGATATGCAAACTGGAAGGGGTCCAGGGAGGGGGGGAGGGCAGACTTGATGTGGTGCATGACTAGCCGTTCAAAGCACTTCATGAGGATGGGGGTAAGTGCAACAGGACGGTAGTCATTGAAGCAGGATGGAGATGGCTTCTTCGGGACTGGGATGATGGTGGTAGTTTTAAAGCATGTGGGAACAACAGCCTGACTCAGTGAGATGTTAAAAATGTCTGTGAAGACATCAGTGAGTTCTGCTGCACAGTCTTTCAGTACACGCCCGGGGATGTTGTCAGGACCCGAGCTTTGGCATTGATCCTACTGAAGGATCTCCTCACGCTGTCTGGGGTCAGCGTCATCACCTGGTCGCCGGGAGGAGGTGGAGTCTTCTGTGCAGTGGTGCTGTTTTGTTGCTCAAAGCGAGCGAAGAAGGTGTTCAGCTCGTTCAGCAGAGAGATGTTGTTGTCACAGGTCCGCGGTGGGGGCTTGTAGTCCGTAATGGTCTGTATCCCCTGCCACAGGTTCCTAGTGTCTCTGCTGTCGCTGAATTGGTGAGCTATCCTCCTGGAGTGCTGTCTCTTAGCCTCTTTGATGCCACGGGACAGGTTGGCCCTAGCTGTTCTCAGGCCCACCTCATCTCCAGCTCTGAAGGCAGCGTTCCGTATCTTCAGGAGTCTGTAGACCTCCCCTGTCATCCATGGCTTCTGGTTGGCCCGGACAGTGATGTTTTTTGTGACTGTTACATCATCAATACACTTGTTGATGTAGGCAGTAACAGTCTCTGAGTACTCCTGGAGGTCAGTGGTGTTATTGCGTGGACCAGAGGAAGCGAAGGAAAGAGTTGTCGCAGGAGAATAGAAAGAAAATTATAGACAAGCATGATAAAGGTAAAGGCTATAAGACCATCTCCAAGCAGCTAGATGTTCCTGTGACTACAGTTGCACATATTATTCAGAAATTTAAGATCCATGGGACTGTAGCCAACCTTCCTGGACGTGGCTGCAGGAGGAAAATTGATGACAAATCAAAGAGACGGATAATCCGAATGGTAACAAAAGAGCCCAGAAAGACTTCTAAAGAGATCCAAGGTGAACTCCATGCTCAAGGAACATCAGTGTCAGATCGCACCATCCGGCGTTGTTTGAGCCAAAGTGGACTACATGGGAGACGACCAAGGAGGACACCATTGTTGAAAACAAATCATAAAAAAGCTAGACTGGAATATGCCAAACTACATGTTGACAAGCCACAAAGCTTCTGGGAGAATGTCCTATGGACAGATGAGACAAAAATGGAACTTTTGCCAAGGCACATCAGCTCTATGTTCACAGACGGAAAAATTAAGCATATCAAGAAAAGAACACTGTCCCTACTGTCAAACATGGAGGAGGCTCTGTTATGTTCTGGGGCTGCTTTGCTGCATCTGGCACAGGGTGTCTTGAATCTGTGCAGGGTACAATGAAATCTGAAGACTATCAAGGGATTCTAGAGAGAAATGTGCTGGCCAGTGTCAGACAGCTTGGTCTCAGTCGCAGGTCATGGGTCTTGCAACAGGACAATGACCCAAAACACAGCTAAAAACACCCAAGAATGGTTAAGAGGAAAACATTGGACTATTCTAAAGTGGCCTTCTATGAGCCCCGACCTCAATCCTATTGAGCATCTTTAGAAGGAGCTGAAACATGCCGTCTGGAAAAGACACCCTTCAAATTGGAAACAACTGGAGCAGTTTGCTCATGAGGAGTGGGCCAAAATACCTGCTGAGAGGTGCACAAGTCTCATTGACAGTTACAGGAATCGTCTGATTGCAGTGATAGCCTCAAAAGGTTGTGCAACAATATATTAAATTAGGAGTACCAACAATTTTGTCCAGGCCTGTTCCATGAGTTTATTTTTTTAAATAATTCTGTTGAAGCATGGTTGAAAAGCAATGTCTGACTTTCATTGGTTAACATTCATAGAATTTTTATTTATTACTTTTGTCAGAATAATTTTTTTTCTGTGACCAATGTGAGTTTTTCTGTCATTGACCAAAGGGTACCAACAGTGTGTAACTGTGTATGTCCAATTTTCAGTCTTGTTATTTATAGCTTCTTTCCTTCTATTCCAAATGGTTCAAGTCTTACCTCTCGGATAGGTCATTCAGAGTATCCTGGAGAAACGAGGTCTCTGAGTCCCAACATCTCAATACAGGGGTGCCACAGGGCTCAGTGCTTGGACCGCTACTCTTTTCCATATACATGACATTCCTTGGCTCTGTCATCCAGAAGCATGGCTTTTCCTATCACTGCTGCAGATGATACTCAACTCCACCTGTCATTTCAACCTGACGATCCGACGGTCTCTGCTCGCCTCTCGGCATGTCTGAGTGACATCTCACTTTGGATGAAGGACCATCACCTGCAGCTGAACCTTGCAAAAACAGAACTGCTTGTGATTCCGGCCAATCCAAAGACCCACCACAACCTCTCCATTCAACTAGGCCCATCAACCATTACACCGTCCAGCACTGCCAGAAATCTGGGAGTGGTAATTGATGATCAGCTAAACTTCACAAGTCATGTCGCCAGCACCACCCGGTCCTGTAGATTCATCCTCTACAACATTAGGAAAATTAGACCTTTCCTATCAGAGCACTCTACGCAAATCCTAGTCCAGGCTCTTGTCTTGTCCAAACTGGATTATTGCAATGCTCTACTGGCTGGACTCCCTGCTGCACAACCAAACCTCTGCAGCTAATCCAGAATGCAGCGGCAAGAGTGGTCTTTAATGAACCGAAGAGAGCGCACGTATCTCCTCTCTTCATTAGGTTACACTGGCTCCCGGTTGACGTCTGCATCAAGTTCAAAGCTATGCTCTTGGCCTACAAGACCACCTCTGGCTCCGCCCCCTCATATCTTCACTCACTAATACGGGGCGGCAGTAGCTCAGTGGGTAGAGCGGCCGTCCTTCAACCGGAAGGTAGTAGGATCGATTCCCGCTCGCCCCACAGTTCATACTGTCGTTGTGTCCTTGGGCAAGACACTTAACCCACCTTGCCTCCAGTGACTGTAACACTGGTAATGTAATGTAAGTCGCTTTGGATAAAAGCGTCTGCTAAATGAATAAATGCAAAATGTAAATGTAATACAGACCTACGTTCCTACCAGATCCCTGCGCTCTGCAAATGAACGTCTGGTGGTACCGTCCCAAAAAGGTAAAAAATCACTCTCACGTACCTTCTCTGGATCTGTTCCACATTGGTGGAATGATCTACTGCTGCTACAAGATCAGCAGATTCTGTAGCCATCTTTAAAAAACACCTGAAAACACATCTCTTCCGTCAACACCAACAAAAAAAATAATTAATTAAATTAAATCTTTTTTTTTTCTATCTATAGCTTTGTAAACTGTGCTGGGTTCTAACTGACTAGTTTCTGGTGCACTTTTCATGTTGTGTTGTTAAAATTGCTTCCAATGTTATACTCATTTGTAAGTTGCTTTGTATAAAAGCGTCTGTAAATGACTAAATGTAAATGTCTATTCCCCCCCACTGGTGAGTTTGGTTATGGTCCTTTAAATCTCATAAAGATGCCTGCCCCTTGTTTCCCGTTCTCACTGCTGCTGCCATCTTATATTTTTCCAGATAACACCTTTCCACTCTAATTTTCCAAGATGATTACTGAGTTCAACATAACTTTTTTCCAATGTTTTGGAAGTCTATCCGCCCATTCATTCCCGTCAAAGCCTCTGTGAGCCGGAAACACATACAAATACATCTCTTCTTTCTGAAATTAACTTGGATTGAAGAGTCAAAACTTTAAACAATAAGTCTGGTCTGGATTTAGATGTACCTGACCTAATATAAAGCAGACACTGAGTCATTACACACCAGACCATATTTAATGTCACTTAGCCTAATCCATTCAAGAGCTATATAGATGGCCTTCCTCTCAGCAGAATAAACACTTTAAAAGTCAGAGGTTTGCTTACCTAGTTCAACTTTGTACTCTGGAACTACAAATGCACAACTTGCTCTGTCTGTATCTGGGTCCTTATATCCATCTGTAAAAACTTTTACATAGAGTACCGTTCTCCAGTATAACTGTAAAAAGCACTTTGCAGCTCAACCTTCTTATGATCTTTCTTAATTAGCAACAATTCTAATTCTACCCTAGGCTCCTTTGTCATCCAAACCAGGAACCCTGACGTCAAACCTCTGACGCTTGGCTCTTGTTTCTAATCTGCAGGACTCTGGAGTGGCTCTGGGCTAAAGTGAGATACCTTTAAATAAATATGGACATATTTACATCTGACATTTATACAACTTGTTTATCAATTCTTTTCACAGTTTAATACATTGTTCCCATCTGTTTATGAAATTAAACCCTCTGTGTCTCAATCACCTGTAAATACTTCATATCCCATGATGCCCAGTGGAAGACACTTGCTGTTTCCCAATTGCCAGGATCCTTCCTTCGGACGAGGCTCCTCAAGTTAAAGCTATTGTCCTTTAGCAACAATGATAAAATCTCACTAAATGCAAAATAAGTCAACGGTGCACTTTATTTGATAAATGTTTTCAAAATAAAACATTTTCCATTAAGCTTTCTTCTACCTAATTTTTTTTAAAAAAGAGTCTCATGTTTGGGTTTGAAGAACTTCAGTAAAGACAGAGAAGTGTCTCTTAGATGCAATGGTTCATCTGGGAATGTTCTATTAAGTCCTGATGTTTGTGAACCTTATATTTGTATAATAAATAAAGAGAAAGAGCTTCATATTTCAATGTATGTTTATATAAAACATTAACAAATATTATTTGCAAACATTTTGATTTAGACTAAATAAAACATTCTGAAGTTAATATGAGATCTTGCTGCAGATCTAGTCAATGTCAAAAATGGCAAAGACGTCCCATTGCGCTTAATTCATCTCTCCTCTCTGGCTCCTCTGTGGGCGGGACTAAGACTCAAGGAGAGGAAGGGAGTGGAGCAAGTGTGCACATTGTTTGTGAAGGTTCTCAGTCATCCGGGTCATCTTGAAAAAAAAGTGTAAAGTAAAAGCATCTGGATTCAGTTTTCAAGGTGAAGACGTTTCGTCTCTAATTCCAGTTGCTTTTGGAATACACCTTCAGCTGGTTTCTTGCAGAGTCATCCCGAGGAAGGGTCGAGGCAATTGAGAAACAGTTTTAAAATCAAAAGAAGGAAGATCTGAGGAAGTCTTTATGAACGCTGGTTTCAATTGACTGCTGTTGGTCATGTGACTCAGTAATTTGCATAATTTTAAAGTCCAATAAAACAAAACAGAGTTCAGACAAGGGTTTTAATCGGTTTTAATTAGATTTAAACAGGTTTTAGTTGGATTTGAAAAGGTTTTAGTTGGATTAAACCTTGGTCTGAACTCTTTTGGTTTAGCGTTTCTTGTTTCGTCGTGAGCTCCTCAAGGCTCTGGTCCTGTCTGCGTTCCGATTGGTCCAGCAGCACCTCAGGCCCCGCCCCCCACTCTCATTGACCCAGCAGCTCCTCAGGCTCCGGCCCCTGTGGCTCTGATTGGTCCATGATCTGAGGAAGTACGGGTCTGAGCAGGAGTTCTCCGAGTCAAACTGTCTCTGGAGTCGCAGCGCTAACGCTCGGTCGCGCCGCTCCTGCCCGCTAACATTAGCAGTATCATCTACATTATCCCTGCCATTGGGGTTAGCATTAGCCTCGCGGTAGCTGCAATTGGCTTCAGTGTGTTTGGTTTTCTGTTTCCTTTTTGAGGTAGAACTGAACCGGAATCCATCTGAAACATAGAGAGGAAGACCAGGATTAAACCAGGTCTAAACCAGGTCAAAACCAGGTCAAAACCAGGACTAAACCAGGACTAAACCAGGTCTAAACCAGGATTAAACCAGGACTAAACCAGGTCTAAACCAAGACAAAACCAGGTTGAAACCAGGACTAAACCAGGTCTAATCCAAGACAAAACCAGGTTGAAACCATAGATAGTATAATTATGGATGATATCCGCCCATTGGTCCCCTATTCACCAATATTGTCATTACGAATGGGCAATAAAATGGCCGTTACATCCGGGCTTTTCGGGTTTTACTCCATAGTAAAACAATAGTTTTTAGATAGCATAAACCAACGTAATTTTCAAAAATTCACCCCCCCCAGAGTTGTCACGTAGTAAAAACTTAGCTCTAGAGACCGGAGCCATCTTTTGTACCAGGCTGTAAACATGAGTTTTACTCTTGTAAAGTCGCCATTGGGTTTCTCCTTATATTTCCGCTTTTGGAGCCTGCCCTCTGGTGGACGGATGTATATCGCTGTATTTTGCTGTAAAATCACCGTATGGCGGCGCCCTTACACGACGACCATTTAAGAGGTACCATGGGAGAGGCTTGGTTGAAACCAGGACTAAACCATCCAGTACAGACCCAATCGGTGGTCCTGGGGGTGAAGGGCTGGGACTCTTATTTTGACGGTTTCCTCTGAGTCAAACAGGAGCCTGCGTTGATTCCACGCCCTCTTGTCGTTAACAGGGCTTGTTGCCACGGAGATGTGGCTGTTCAACGTTGTCATGGAGACCTTCTTTCGGTCAATTTCGATCTGACGCCACTTCTGCAGGACAGTATCACTGGTCTCATACGAGGAGGCCTAAAGTGGGACCAGACAGGGTTTAGAGCGATGGTGGGCAATTATTTTCCCCAAGGGCCACATTTGAATATTGAAGGAAAAGGAAAAATATGTGCAGTGTTAAATTATCAATAAATAATTTGTAAATGCTTGGCGGGATGGATTAAAACATGGCCACTGGGCCTTAGTTTGCCCACCCCTGGTTTAGAGGGACTCCTCAGGTTGTGGAAAAGATTTTGAAAAAGTTTAACTCAGACCTGCGGGCCCCTGAGGCTCCTCAGATTCCTGGGGGTGGACTTGATGATGCGTGGCTCTAGGACCCGTCCGTCCTCCAGGCGTTTGGGGGGGGTGCAAGGAGAGCAGACAATGGGTTTGAAGTGGTTGAGCTCTTCAGAGATGCTGTCGTTACTGTCAGGGCTGATGGAGCGCACGGGCGGGACCACAGGGACTGGACCAGACTGAGACCGGGTCTGGGACCGGGACAAGGAGGGTGGGACCGCGGGGACCGGACTGGACTGGGACAAGGAGAGCGGGACCACGGCGCGCCAGGCCAGACGGCGCTGAGGAGGCAGGATGGGGACGGAGACGGAACGGCTGTTCTCTGAGGACAACAGGATCCCAGCAGAGAAACTGTGGGACACCCCCACCTGAGTACAGAGGAGACAGGAGTTAGGAGACAATGTGCCAACATTAAACTCACAACCAACTGTGGCTGCGTCTGAGACGTGATGAACATGTGACGCTGCGGAGGTGTGTAACAGAGAGGACGTACTCGTTCCTCCTGCTACAGTTAAACCTTATGTGGGTTTAATCACACACAACAGAAATAGTTAAACGCTCCATCCAGCTCTCAGTGAACATGCATCAGAGGCAGATAATGGACTGAAAACATGACTCGAGTCTAAATATTGAATATTATGTTGTGTATTTAAATATACATAATAAACCATGCTATATGAGATTATATATAGCCTATATTATAAAGACATTTATATAGGTTGTTATAAGATTCATAGACCTTATTATCTTATATACCTCTGTGCCTTACAGGTGTGTGTCCTTTGGAGGGCCAAGGGGTAGGACTAAGAGGAGAACTGGGATTGCGCCTAAGTGACCAGAGGTGAACCCCAGATGTGTCTGTGGCTCTGTGGGACAGAGATGGCAGCAGCTGCCCCAGACTCCAGGTGCTCTTCATGGCCAAAGTTTAGTCCAGCTCTCAGTGAAGCCATGAGGCTAACGATAGCTACATATCAAAATATTAACCATCCAGTCTATGGAAAAAAAAAGGTTGAGGTAAAAGCATCTGGACTCAGTTTTCAAGGTGAAGACGTTTTGTCTTTAATTCCAAGAGACTTTATCAATTCTGAGATCAACTGTAAGAGAACTGAGCCTTTTCTCTAGAGGGAGGAGTTTAACCTGAAACTAAACCTGATGGACCAGGCTGTTCTGGTCTCATAGTCGTTGGCTCTGAAAGAACAGTGTGACTCCTGATGTGAGAGTCATTAAGGCTCAGGAGTCGTTAGTGACACTGTTCCATTCAGGTGCTGTGTTTGTTGTTCTAGGGTGCAACTGTTTTGTTTTAGGTTTTAGAACACTGTTATAAATACTAGGCAACATGAATCTGAGACCACCTCCTCTGTTTAAAGAAGGCTTTTCCATTTTCCCAAAAATGTCTTCCTTCAGCCCTCTCTCAAACCATCTGTCCTCTCTGGACAACATTGGGACATGTCTGTCCTCAAAGGACTGTCCTTTCTCTTTGAGGTGGAGGTGGACTGCAGACTCAGGTCCTCCAGGATTGGCTCTTCTGTGCTCATACATCCTACTGTGAAGCTGGTGTTTTGTTTTTCCAACTGTCACTGCACTCTTCACTTAACTGTATAAACTACATTCCTCTGTTTGTGGGGGTCTTTAGGATGGACCAGTTTAGATCCCCTCTCACAAACAGAATTGATAAAGTCCTGGATGACTGAGAACCTTCACGGACAGCCAGTCATATCTATTTTTTTAATTTTAGTTTATTAACTTTGTAGGAGAAAGGCCTAGATGTATTGTATGGTTTTTTTGTTTGTTTTGTGTCACCGTGCATCACAAAGTCTACAGAAGGCCAATTATCATCCTCTCAGCGACTTATTGTTGTTGTTTGAAAATGAAAATAGGAAGACAAAGTCAAGACAAGCTTCATTTAAGTTGTCTTTCTTGTTATCGTTATTGTTCTTATATCTTGTCAACAGACTGCAGTGTTCAGCTTAACCTTTTGGAAAGTGAACACCTTGGACCAGGTCCAAAGGAAGACTAAAGTAGCACAGTACGGGACATTTTTTCGGGACACTTCTGGACCCTTTTAACGGAATTTGACCAGACCTGAACTGAACCGTTACACTGGTTCCACCTTCTGAGTCTCACCATGTCCATGAGGGCTGGCTGCAGCACCACTGTCATCTTCCCTCTGTCCTCCATCGGATCAGTGCAACTGCGACTCCTCTGGACCCCGCTGAGGACCGGACAGGCGAAGACAGGTTAGAACAGGTTTTAGCAGTATTTGAACAGGTTTCAGAAGAACTTCAACAGGCTTCAGCAGTATTTGGACTAATACCTGGTGAGGGCAGTCTTGGTTTTCCTGATGAAGGCTGAGATGTGCCTGATCCTTTTGCTGATGGGCTCCTCGTTCTCAGAGTCAGAAAGAACTCCCTTCGACAAAAGCAGTTCTTCAGTTAAGAACAAATAAAGACTTCCTAAATATTTAAAGTGCGTCTGCAGTGTGTACAGTGCGTCTACAGTGAGTGTAAAGTGCGTCTACAGTGAGTGTAAAGTGCGTCTTCAGTGTGTGTACAGTGCGTCTACAGTGTGTGTACAGTGCGTCTACAGTGTGTGTACAGTGAGTGTAAAGTGCGTCTTCAGTGTGTGTACAGTGCGTCTACAGTGAGTGTACAGTGCGTGTAAAGTGCGTCTACAGTGAGTGTAAAGTGCGTCTTCAGTGTGTGTACAGTGCGTCTACAGTGAGTGTACAGTGCGTGTAAAGTGCGTCTACAGTGAGTGTAAAGTGCGTCTTCAGTGAGTGTACAGTGCGTGTAAAGTGCGTCTACAGTGAGTGTAAAGTGCGTCTACAGTGCGTGTAAAGTGCGTCTACAGTGAGTGTAAAGTGCGTCTACAGTGTGTGTACAGTGAGTGTAAAGTGCGTCTTCAGTGTGTGTAAAGTGCGTCTACAGTGAGTGTAAAGTGCGTCTACAGTGTGTGTAAAGTGCGTCTACAGTGTGTGTAAAGTGCGTCTACAGTGAGTGTACAGTGCGTGTAAAGTGCGTCTACAGTGAGTGTAAAGTGCGTCTTCAGTGAGTGTACAGTGCGTGTAAAGTGCGTCTACAGTGAGTGTAAAGTGCGTCTACAGTGTGTGTACAGTGAGTGTAAAGTGCGTCTTCAGTGTGTGTAAAGTGCGTGTAAAGTGCGTCTACAGTGAGTGTAAAGTGCGTCTACAGTGTGTGTACAGTGTGTGTAAAGTGCGTCTACAGTGTGTGTACAGTGAGTGTAAAGTGCGTCTTCAGTGTGTGTAAAGTGCGTCTACAGTGTGTGTAAAGTGCGTCTTCAGTGAGTGTACAGTGCGTGTAAAGTGCGTCTACAGTGAGTGTAAAGTGCGTCTACAGTGTGTGTACAGTGTGTGTAAAGTGCGTCTACAGTGTGTGTAAAGTGCGTCTACAGTGTGTGTAAAGTGCGTCTACAGTGAGTGTAAAGTGCGTCTACAGTGAGTGTAAAGTGCATCTACAGTGTGTGTAAAGTGCGTCTACAGTGTGTGTAAAGTGCGTCTACAGTGAGTGTAAAGTGCGTCTTCAGTGTGTGTACAGTGCGTCTACAGTGAGTGTAAAGTGCATCTACAGTGAGTGTAAAGTGCGTCTTCAGTGTGTGTACAGTGCGTCTACAGTGAGTGTAAAGTGCGTCTTCAGTGTGTGTAAAGTGCGTCTACAGTGAGTGTAAAGTGCATCTACAGTGAGTGTAAAGTGCGTCTTCAGTGTGTGTACAGTGCGTCTACAGTGAGTGTAAAGTGCGTCTTCAGTGTGTGTAAAGTGCGTCTACAGTGAGTGTAAAGTGCGTCTACAGTGTGTGTAAAGTGCATCTACAGTGAGTGTAAAGTGCGTCTTCAGTGTGTGTACAGTGCGTCTACAGTGAGTGTAAAGTGCGTCTTCAGTGTGTGTAAAGTGCGTCTACAGAGTGTGTAAAGTGCGTCTACAGTGTGTGTAAAGTGCGTCTTCAGTGTGTGTAAAGTGCGTCTACAGTGTGTGTAAAGTGCGTCTACAGTGAGTGTAAAGTGCATCTACAGTGTGTGTACAGTGCATCTACAGTGTGTGTACAGTGTGTGTAAAGTGCGTCTACAGTGTGTGTAAAGTGCATCTACAGTGTGTGTAAAGTGCGTCTTCAGTGTGTGTAAAGTGCGTCTACAGTGAGTGTAAAGTGCGTCTACAGTGTGTGTAAAGTGCATCTACAGTGAGTGTAAAGTGCATCTACAGTGAGTGTAAAGTACGTCTACAGTGTGTGTAAAGTGCGTCTACAGTGAGTGTAAAGTGCGTCTTCAGTGTGTGTAAAGTGCGTCTACAGTGAGTGTAAAGTGCGTCTACAGTGAGTGTAAAGTGCGTCTACAGTGTGTGTACAGTGAGTGTAAAGTGCGTCTACAGTGAGTAAAGTGCGTCTACAGTGTGTGTACAGTGAGTGTAAAGTGCGTCTACAGTGAGTAAAGTGCGTCTACAGTGTGTGTACAGTGAGTGTAAAGTGCGTCTACAGTGTGTGTAAAGTGCGTCTACAGTGTGTGTACAGTGAGTGTAAAGTGCGTCTACAGTGAGTGTAAAGTGCGTCTACAGTGAGTGTAAAGTGCGTCTACAGAGAGTGTACAGTGAGTGTAAAGTGCGTCTACAGTGAGTGTAAAGTGCGTCTACAGTGAGTGTAAAGTGCGTCTACAGTGAGTGTAAAGTGCGCCAACAGTGAGTGTAAAGTGCGTCTACAGTGTAGACGCACTTTACACTCACTGTAGACTCTACAGTGAGTGTAAAGTGCGTCTACAGTGAGTGTAAAGTGCGCCAACAGTGAGTGTAAAGTGCGTCTACACTGTAGGCGCACTTCACTTACACTGTAAACTCTACAGTGAGTGTAAAGTGCGTCTCAGTGTGTGTAAAGTGCGTCTACAGTGAGTGTAAAGTGCGTCTTCAGTGTGTGTACAGTGCATCTACAGTGAGTGTACAGTGCGTCTACAGTGTGTGTACAGTGAGTGTAAAGTGCGTCTTCAGTGTGTGTAAAGTGCGTCTACAGTGAGTGTAAAGTGCGTCTACAGTGAGTGTAAAGTGCGTCTTCAGTGTGTGTAAAGTGCGTCTACAGTGAGTGTAAAGTGCATCTACAGTGAGTGTACAGTGCGTCTACAGTGTGTGTAAAGTGCATCTACAGTGTGTGTACAGAGAGTGTAAAGTGCATCTACAGTGTGTGTAAAGTGCGTCTACAGTGAGTGTAAAGTCCGTCTTCAGTGTGTGTAAAGTGCATCTACAGTGAGTGTACAGTGCGTCTACAGTGTGTGTAAAGTGCATCTACAGTGAGTGTAAAGTGCGTCTACAGTGAGTGTAAAGTGCATCTACAGTGAGTGTAAAGTGCGTCTACAGTGTGTGTAAAGTGCGTCTACAGTGAGTGTAAAGTGCGTCTACAGTGAGTGTAAAGTGCGTCTTCAGTGTGTGTAAAGTGCGTCTACAGTGAGTGTACAGTGAGTCTACAGTGTGTGTAAAGTGCATCTACAGTGTGTGTACAGTGAGTGTAAAGTGCGTCTTCAGTGTGTGTAAAGTGCGTCTACAGTGAGTGTACAGTGCGTCTACAGTGTGTGTAAAGTGCATCTACAGTGAGTGTACAGTGCGTCTACAGTGTGTGTAAAGTGCATCTACAGTGTGTGTAAAGTGCGTCTTCAGTGTGTGTAAAGTGCGTCTACAGTGAGTGTAAAGTCCGTCTTCAGTGTGTGTAAAGTGCATCTACAGTGAGTGTACAGTGTGTGTACAGTGAGTGTAAAGTGCGTCTTCAGTGTGTGTACAGTGCGTCTACAGTGTGTGTAAAGTGCGTCTACAGTGAGTGTAAAGTGCGTCTACAGTGAGTGTAAAGTGCGTCTAAAGTGAGTGTAAAGTGCGTCTACAGTGAGTGTAAAGTGCGTCTACAGTGAGTGTAAAGTGCGTCTTCAGTGTGTGTAAAGTGCGTCTACAGTGAGTGTAAAGTGCATCTACAGTGAGTGTACAGTGCGTCTACAGTGTGTGTAAAGTGCATCTACAGTGTGTGTACAGAGAGTGTAAAGTGCATCTACAGTGTGTGTAAAGTGCGTCTACAGTGAGTGTAAAGTCCGTCTTCAGTGTGTGTAAAGTGCATCTACAGTGAGTGTACAGTGCGTCTACAGTGTGTGTAAAGTGCATCTACAGTGAGTGTAAAGTGTCTACAGTGAGTGTAAAGTGCATCTACAGTGAGTGTAAAGTACGTCTACAGTGTGTGTAAAGTGCGTCTACAGTGAGTGTAAAGTGCGTCTACAGTGAGTGTAAAGTGCGTCTTCATTGTGTGTAAAGTGCGTCTACAGTGAGTGTACAGTGAGTCTACAGTGTGTGTAAAGTGCATCTACAGTGTGTGTACAGTGAGTGTAAAGTGCGTCTTCAGTGTGTGTAAAGTGCGTCTACAGTGAGTGTACAGTGCGTCTACAGTGTGTGTAAAGTGCATCTACAGTGAGTGTACAGTGCGTCTACAGTGTGTGTAAAGTGCATCTACAGTGTGTGTAAAGTGCGTCTTCAGTGTGTGTAAAGTGCGTCTACAGTGAGTGTAAAGTCCGTCTTCAGTGTGTGTAAAGTGCATCTACAGTGAGTGTACAGTGTGTGTACAGTGAGTGTAAAGTGCGTCTTCAGTGTGTGTACAGTGCGTCTACAGTGTGTGTAAAGTGCGTCTACAGTGAGTGTAAAGTGCGTCTACAGTGAGTGTAAAGTGCGTCTAAAGTGAGTGTAAAGTGCGTCTACAGTGAGTGTAAAGTGCGTCTACAGTGAGTGTAAAGTGCGTCTACAGTGTGTGTACAGTGCGTCTACAGTGAGTGTAAAGTGCGTCTACAGAGAGTGTACAGTGCGTCTACAGTGAGTGTAAAGTCTACAGTGAGTGTAAAGTGCGTCTACAGTGAGTGTAAAGTGCGTCTACAGTGAGTGTAAAGTGCGTCTACCGTGAGTGTACAGTGCGTCTACAGTGAGTGTAAAGTGCGTCTACAGTGAGTGTAAAGTGCGTCTACAGTGAGTGTAAAGTCTACAGTGAGTGTAAAGTGCGTCTACAGTGAGTGTACAGTGCGTCTACAGTGAGTGTAAAGTGCGTCAACAGTGTGTGTAAAGTGCATCTACAGTGAGTGTACAGTGCGTCTACAGTGAGTGTAAAGTGCGTCTACAGAGAGTGTACAGTGAGTGTACAGTGCGTCTACAGTGAGTGTAAAGTGCGTCTACAGTGAGTGTAAAGTGCGTCTACAGTGTGTGTACAGTGCGTCTACAGTGTGTGTACAGTGCGTCAACAGTGTGTGTAAAGTGCGTCTACAGTGTGTGTACAGTGCGTCTACAGTGTGTGTAAAGTGCGTCTACAGTGTGTGTAAAGTGCGTCTACAGAGAGTGTACAGTGAGTGTACAGTGAGTGTAAAGTCTACAGTGAGTGTAAAGTGCGTCTACAGTGTGTGTAAAGTGCATCTACAGTGAGTGTACAGTGCGTCTACAGTGAGTGTAAAGTGCGTCTACAGTGAGTGTAAAGTGCGTCTACCGTGAGTGTAAAGTGCGTCTACAGTGTGTGTACAGTGCGTCAACAGTGAGTGTAAAGTGCGTCTACAGTGAGTGTACAGTGTGTGTAAAGTGCGTCTACAGTGTGTGTACAGTGCGTCTACAGTGTGTATAAACTCTAACAGGCAGTAACAGAGATAAAGAGCCGTACGAGCAGGTCATGACGGCGAGGGGCTCCATACTCGTCTCTCCTACGAACGTCGTCTCTGTCGTCGAGCAGTTTCAGTCTGAGCCCTGAGTCCGAGGATTTAGAGACGTGCAGCAGTGGGCACCGGAAATCTGAGGAGACAGAAACCGATAATAATGAGTCATTGTTTCCCATAGGTTGAGAATTTACTTATTATTATTATTAGATTTGTTTATTTCTTTAGGACAGCGTACAGTCTACATTAAGCCGGAGCAGAGATGCTTGTACCAGATTATAGCTTAACAGCTAATTTCCATCTGTAGTCCTATATTGTACATGTTTTTAGTGGTAGGGGAAACCGGAGTACCCGGAGGAAACCTACGCAGACACAGGGAGAACATGCAAACTCCACACAGAAAGGTCCTGCCCTGGATGGGAATCGAACCCAGGACCTTCTTGCTGTGAGGCAGGCGTGCTAACCACTTTGCCACTGTGCCGCCCACTTGTGGTGGAGGGCGGAGTGGCGCGGTGCATGATGAGCAGGTTTAGAATAAACTAGCCAAACTAGACAAATTATGAACTATTAAAGAATATCATTAACAAATAATATAGAAACATTTTTTGTATATGTTTTAAGTGTGGTTTGCTTAGTATAGTTTTATTTTGCATAGTTTCGATAAAATGTTAAGTATACATGTTTAGGTCTGATAGTGTTTGATAGTTTGACAGTTTATTCCATAACATACAATTTAAGGTTTAATATGATTCATTTGTTTACACATATTTCACATAAATTATTCAATCACAGTACCAAAGTGGTACTAAATGAAGAGGCATTTGGGAGCTGAATGAGCTTAGCCAAATGACCATGGCGGTACGTACTGGGGGTAAACACAACCACAACATGAAATGGTGAGGGGGTAAAAGCACTGACAGAAATATGGTCAAACAAAAATGTAGCACAGTTGCCTTTCACAATAAACGGAGTTTTCAAACTAATGGGGGTGAAATTTGGATCATCAAAGGTCAAATGAGCCAAATTAAGTGAATGTGGTTTAGAATATATTTTGTGTGCGTCGGTTGGAAAGGAGGTCATCAAAGGCCAAGTGGGCACTGCTTTTGTCTTTTCTAGATGTTCAAAAGAAAGAATCCTCTCTCCTTTTCGATCGAGTTTACTGCAGGACTGGACATTTAGATGAGACATGCTGCTTTAGGCCTATACGCTGGGGAAGTATGACACTGAGCTTCTATCCTCTGGCTCTGGCTGGTTGTCCCTCTGTCCTGCTCTCTTCTGGGGGAGTGGATACTGTTGCAGATGTCCACTCTGCTGTTAGACGGCCCAGTGATGACTGGACCTAAGCTGTGCCCCATCTGTGCTCCTGTCTCAATAGTCAATTTATCAATCTATCGCGCAATAGTATTTGGCGCTGCAATACAACGCAGCACAGTGTTTGCGCTGCATTCATTTTTATGTATGCACTTTAATGAAGTCTCCCTCTGAGGTTACCCAGCCATGCCCCTACATGCAGAGAAGCTCAGTAGGCTACAAACATTTACTAAAAACATGGGGTATAATATAATATGGACAAACAGGCTTATTTTGTGATGAGTTTTAGTTTACCACATACACAAAATCCTTCTGGTATTTATTTATAGAGTACAAAGCGTCAGACGTTGCTGCTCTCTCTGCTCTGAGACGAGCCGACAGGAGCTACGCGCTCACAGGCACGGAGCTAGGCACGGAGCTAAGCCCTCACAGGAACGGAGCCAGGGTTCTTGCACCATTTTAAAAGTAAAATTTAATGCTTTTTAAGACCTTTTTAAGACCTCAACAAATATAATTTAAGACCCAAAATTTCATAATTTTTTTGGAACAGGCTACTCAATTTATTGACTCCTACAATAGAAATCAAAAGTTTTCCATTTGGTATCAATTATGTGCAATGTGTAAACTCGGTAAGTAAAAAAAAAAAGTAAATATACTTTTCTTTGAGACCTTTTTATTTTCTTTTTTTTTTTTTGTTCCTTTTTGATGTAGAACAGAGAACGTAACATAGATAAGTTGGATTACACTAAACAACACAATGGCTTGTATGAAGGAACCATGTAGAATAGAATACTGAAAATAAACTCAATAATGAAAGTCCTCAAAACAGCCTTTCACAAGCCAAAACGTTGACAAATAATCTACATAACTGTTAGAAAACACAAATGTTATTACATGACTTTTAATGAGAGAAACCCTTTGTTTTGTAACATCCCAAATTCTCCTCAAGACATGTGTTGTAGCTCTGCTGCTCTCTTCTCAATTTCATGGTCTAGGTCCACCAACTCTCTTCTCTTTTCCTTGCATCTTTTTCTCATGGAATTAGATTTAGTGATAAGTTCTGCCATCTTGGTCCCTGCTGTATTCTCAGCTTTCTCTGCAAGGCCATCTGCATCCTTTTCTAGAGTTTCACACACAGTTGAGATTGTTCTTCTTTTCTTGCGTAGCTCTTCAAGCTTATCTTCAACCCCTTTTCTCTTGTTCATCTGTTTTGTCTTTTCCTTTTTCTTCCTCTCATCTTCCAAGAATATCCTGTACTGGTTATGCAGATGCACACTCATTTAGCAGCTCTTTAGTTAGAGGCACTTTGACCACTCCACCACACATCCTCACATAGTCGCAGATTAGTCTCTGTGAGACTATAGTGTCTTCGTTCATATTGCACATCTCCACCTCCTTGTTTATGGAGAACCCACGCTCCACAGTAGCTTGTCCATGGGACAGAAGCAGCAGCTTTTCCACAAAGCTCCACAGTTCTGCATATCCATTCATGGCCTTATGCAGGAAGCTGTCAACTCGCGATTTTCCATCCAATGCACTGAAGGCCATGAATTCCTCTCCTCTGGCCTCACTGAAGAGGAACTTCTGAAATTGTTGGGCAATCTTATCACCTGCATTTAGATAAAGACAAGCACATCTGTAATATTTTCTAGTTAAAATTATACTTTGTTGTCACAAGAAAAAGATCAATTCAATGTGCCAAGTAATCCACAACAATAAAATGCAAACATACACAAACGTAATTATAAACAGTTAACGTTAATCATTATATAATTGGTAACATTATATGGGTATATGTTCAGTGAGTTCAATTCAGATTTGTTTTATTACAAACGACAGACATTAGTTATGATACAGGATGCCTTCGTACATTAAAAATGTGAGCTTTGACATTAAAATACTTTATGCAGATTGTAACAGTAGTACTGGTTAATATGTGCTCTTTTCAAGTCAGTATATGGTCACAGTGGTCTTTCTATGTGCGTGGCCTATAAATGTAATGGTAAATTTTGCTAATTAAATTAATTATTTTCCATAGGTTTACTAACTGGTAAAATCATGTATTTTGTGGTAAAATACAACATATCTAATGTGTATTTACAAACATAGCTTGTTTCTGCATCTCCATTTACAGCTCATTAACCCTTAAGTGTTTACTGTTGCTATGGCATTAAGGGGCTGTCCACACGGAGACACAAATCACTGTATCCATATACATTTTGTATCGTATTGGCCTTTCGTCCACACGGATCCGGTGTTTTGGGAGACTGAATCCGCTATTTTTTGAAACAGGGTTCTAAAGTGGATAAATCTTTCGACAACACCTTTGCGACACCCTTGCGGTGTCGTGTGTACAGCCAATCCGTATATTTTGTGAAAACGATGATGTCATCGCATCACGTGTCGGCCTCGTCTGCGTAACAGCAACAACAATAATGGCGGACTACATGATTGAGTTCGTGCTGCAGAAGCTACTAAGCCTACTAGCTTTATTACAGCAAAATCTATTGCTTCTATGCAATTGTGGTGAGCAACAAGCGATAATGGACAACACCATACGCCACATGCTCTTAGATCCACCGCGAAGAGAACCAGGAGAGCAACCTGAGAAAATGAATGGAGAGAGAATTTCGCATGTCCAAAGCACTCAGAACTCAGTCCGTATACTGAAGAGCAAACAACAAACATGAGGGCACCAATTACTACACTCTAAATATATGACTGCAACAATTTGAGAACTTGTTTTTATTAGAAAATAAATATTTAGGTATTCGTCTTCTTCTGCAGCGCGCAAGGTTATGCGCATGCTCAAAGTCTTCTTCTTCGTGTATAGTGTATATCTGTGGCAGAATTACAGCGCCCCATACTGGTCGGGCATATATACTACATCGTTTTCAGCCGGCCGTGTGTACGCAGATATTCTCTTGAGACGCCGTCGTCTCATGATCGGATAGGCCTAAGTGACACCCTACATTAGCAGCTACATTTGCCCAACAGCCCATAAAACCACAATTCGGCATATTTAAACTATAAACAACATATACCAACAGTTATACCCCTTAAACTCTGAGCTAAGTGTTGTTACCTGTTAGATTGTCAACGTGACCATAGACCTGTGACCTGACTGGAGCACATAACCAGTCCTCTGCCCGGAGTGGGAACACTGAGCACCGGGGGAGTGTTGGTGTTTACACCGCTAGCATATGAGCTTAAAACCGCACTAACATTACACCACACTTAGTATGAATAATAGTATGCGTAACGTTACTTACATTGAAATGACCCAACATGTCCTCGGCTCCCGAGTGACCCATAAACACCGACCCATAGTAGCGGGAGATGACGTAGTGTGTGCCAGTCTCATCATCAGTAGTCCAGAATCGCAAATGAAGGTCCATTTGTTTGTTCTTTGTCGTTTTATTAAAACTTTCGTCAAACATGACGACATACGGCTTCTCACTAACGCTGCACGATAGCTCCTTCTTGGTGAATGAAGCGATGCCATATTTGGCGACATATGCAGTTTTATTTTCACCACAGGTGAATGACTTGGCAAACTGCGAATCGGGGAACATGGCAGCAAAGATGTCACGTATGTCCTCGTTAGATTTAAATGAATTGTGCCTCGTCACAGTATGGAGAACCCACAGTACCTCTGCCTTTTGGGTGTCAGGCGGTGAAATGAAACTTGTTATAGCCGACTGTGAGGTGGCGTCTGAACTAGTAACATCGTTAGGTCGAGCTGCAAACAATGCAGGGATTGACCTGGAACCGCTATGACTAGCTGCTGCAACGTACCGCTGGTGCTTTCCTCCTTTCATGTGCGACTCGACGGCTTTGAGCCCCATGGTCCCTAACGAAAGGTCTTTTGCAGAATTTACACATTGCCTCATTGTTATTTTCAGCCGGCGCCAACCACCTCCTAAATGCATCCTCTTCCATCCACTTGTCGTTAAATTTACACTTTCCCATCTTTGCATTTTAAACATCACTTCGACAACTGCGTAATGGCAGAACGCAGGCGCAGACCGACGTGAGTGTCTGTAAGCCGACCTACCGTAATAAACTAATAAATCGCGGAGACTGTCATTTCACACCTGTTTCACACATACTAAATTGATCAACTACATATTTTTTACGGTGGACCACTGTGCTTCCCTATCATCATTAAGCACACCGGCTGAAAATTTAATACCTACAGCAACTTTACGGTAAATTTAAGACAATTTAAGACCTTAATTTCCCGGATTTTAGAGACATTTTAAGACTTTTTAAGGACCCGCGGGAACCCTGCAGGTCTTTCAACCAGTTTGTTCATGAGCCCACACACATTAGTGGAAACTATCTGGATCTTGTTTTGGCTCGGGGAATAGATGTTTCTCTTCGTCTCCTCTCTTTCATCTGCTGTTTCAGATCACTCACTGGTGGAATTTGAGATTAGTTATAACCTCATAAACTCACCCTTTTTCATAATTGTAAATTTGTGTCTTTAATAAACCGTGGCTTATGCAGATATTTATATAAGCGCTAATGGTTGATACTGAGTCACTTTAAACTCAATTTGGGCGGGAATAAATCTGCCAAATACAATACAATAATGCCAGGAGGATTACAAAGAAGAAAATGACAAGTAATGACAAAACACATACTTTATCTTACACTAGTCCCGGAGTGGATTTTCGAAAATTAGGCTCACCAGTGCAACCAGACCAAAAATTTAGTCTGGAGCCCTGAATGGCCAGCAATGCTAAGTTTAGCTCAGGTCTCTATCGAAGCTTTGCCGCTCTCAGGAGTCAAGTATGTGATCAATAGACTTTCAACAAGCAAGCTTCTGATTGGCTCACTGGTTACCATGGAAACGGGCTGTCAAATTCTTTTTTTTTTTTTTTTTAATCGATTTTTTTGCCCAGTCCTACTTTCAGGCCTTCAGCAGTTTTGGTTTGCACAGCAAGCTCAACCAAAAATCAAATAAAAACACAACTTAAAAGACGATAATCAATACACCAGTGAATATCTGATCATATCTGTCACTGTATTTGCTGTTTGTTTAGAACACCTCTGCTTTTTCCCCGCCTTCGAGTTCATTCAGAACTGGTCACATGACCCTGACAGAGGCAATGGTAAAAGGTGAACTGCTCTAATGAATGAAAAAGAAAACTAACGAACAACGCCTCTGACCTCGGTTCATAGAGCAGCAAAATAATAATAAGACCCATAACTGTCTTTGAAAAGATCTCCGACCCTAAATAATGTTAACATTACTGTTTTATAAAAGTAACCACTGTGCTTTGTGTGTGGGTCCTGGACATGTCCTGACAAGTTCTACGACAAGAAAACTAACCAAAAGCCACACAGAACTACATAAAAACAGCAGCAAATGCCCCCAAGAATAAATATATAAATTTAAATGGAGAGTTAAAAAAAGAAACATAACAGAGATTTGAAATATTGCCAAAATATTGATTAAATTAGCATAAACCTCATGAAAATAGCAAATGTAGGAAAGTTATTAGAATGTGTCAAAAAATACAAGGCGAACTGTCCACAAAACCCCAAAGTAAGCCCTTACCATCTCTACAGCAGCTGTGATTCATTTGATAAAATATATGGATTTAAAAAGCATTACAAAAGGTCTAAAGTAAGAGAAAATGAGATGTTAGGTCTTTAGGACGGACTGAAATGAATGTGAAGAGACTGCAGTGAAGCTAATAATCACCTCCTTAAACTGTACAAGTCTGGACAAGTCCCTTTAGCACCAGGCGAGTGGACGAAACCGGACAAACAGTGATCAAAACACTGCAAAATCAGGCTAAATATACTTGCAGCTTCATTTAATCTAAAAAAAAAACAGGATGCAGCCATAAACAATAAAATAATGGCTATAAATCAGTCACAACTTCATCATAAACTGTCAAATAACTCCTGAAAACGCAATGTATATAATAAAACGATACTAAAATAATTTAGAACCGACGCTGAACAACTTAAAACACTGAAACACAAAAACACGACTTGACCTCATTTAAAACAGGACGTACTCGGTGTGAATGTGGTTTTAGATTGGAACACGCTGCTCTGGAGGTTGTCAGTAACAGTAAAAGCAGCGGAATGTGGTACAGTTTGTGTCCGGGAAACGCACCTCCTCCCCGGCTGCCGC
The DNA here is from genome assembly GCA_024416835.2 of Perccottus glenii. NCBI lineage: Eukaryota > Metazoa > Chordata > Actinopteri > Gobiiformes > Odontobutidae > Perccottus > Perccottus glenii. Next base: position 2,005,736 of record CM044550.2, on the reverse strand, counting down.
TGGTCCGTCTCCCCGCTCTGCCGCTGTTCCTCACTGGGTCGGTCCTGCGCCGCTGTCCGCCACTTCCTCTTCCGCCGCTGCCATGGGGGGTGGTCCGGCCGGGACCGTGGCGGGTGCCTTCGGGGTTGAGGGAGGACGGCCGGTGGTCAGAGCCTGCCAGAAGAGAGTGGGGGCCCGGTGGAGGGCTGTGGAGCCGCTCGCTGGACCCCGCGGTAGCCATCTTTAGCTCAGTAGTGTCTTCTCACACAAACAAACCCCGCCCTTCTGCCCGAGCGGCGCGGAAGTTGATTTGACGAGAGGCTGCGTGCACTTCCCGCCATTGTCCAGCGGTTAGAGTTAAAAATTTCAAGGAAAAAATAAACGTTTAAAATTAAAAGACAAATGTGAGCGAAAATTAATAGTCAAAATATAGTGTAAGAAGTTTGAGGAAAAAAGGAGAAATATGATTTGAGAGTTTAGAGAGTGAAATGTACATCCAAATAATTACATTTTATGTGATTAGTTTTTGCAAAGTTAATAAAGCGACTTTTAAAAGTTTAATTGTGTTTTAATTCAGAGGCAAAAAAAACTATTAAAGCTAAAACTGGAACACACAATTATCTCTCTCTCTTATACCACAGTAATTTACCAACCATATCATAAATGCATTTGCAGATGTAGTTGTAGTAGATATTTATTTATTCACATTTTTTGTGATTTTTTGACATTTTTTGAGGATTAATCCCTTGAGATGAATCATCTCGTTTTCGAGGGGGTCCTCTTACTCACATTCATTCACTTGGGACACTTTAGATCTGCCAATTAACCTATACAGATATGTAAAACATGGGTTAGTGCTTTTAAAATGTTGATTCTGTGTCAGTCCATCAGTCAGAACTCTAGTATATCACACACATACACAATGGTACATTATGGAACATCTTAACAAATTAATTAATTACCATTTTCACAAAAATGGCTTCCTTCAGCCCTCTCTCAAACCATCTGGCCTCTCCGGACAAAAGTGGGACATGTCTGTCCTCAAAGGAATCCCTCTCTCTTTGAGGTGGAGGTGGACTGCAGACTCAGGTCCTCCAGGATTGGCTCTTCTGTGCTGATACATCCTCTTGTAAAGCTGTTATTATGTTTCCCCGACATAACTGTCACTGCACTCTTCACTGAACTGTATAAACCACATTACTCTGTTTTCAGATAAACCAGACATGCAGGGTTAACATTTAGAGACAGACAGTGACAGACAACCATTCACTCTCACATTCATTCACTAGGGACACTTCAAAGTTTCCAATTAACCTATACATGCATTTCTTAGGACGGTGGGAGGAAACCAGAGTACCTGGAGAGAACCCACGGTAACACATGGAGGACATGCAGACTCCTCACAGAAAGATCGGAGTCGGTTTAACCTTTTCTCCAATTCATTTAAAAAACAGTAACGGTAACGTTTGTTTCCCAAATTTTTAGGAAAAATATTGTTATAAAAAACACGTTGAACTAGTTTAAAAGGTGTTTGGAAGATACTTCCGGTTGGTTGGTGGTGATGGCTGCGTTGTAGAGGAGCTCCCGAAGGGACCAGAGAAATTAGAGATAACCCCCTCGAACTGGCAGACTATACAGACTATGACAGATATTGTCTAAATGTGTGTTTAAACATCCTAAAACAAATCAAAAAGAGCAAACAGCTGCTGTTCCTTCACATGTTCCTCTGTTGTGTCTGGTTTCACTGGAGTGAGCTGTGTCCCGTTCATGTCTCTGTTGAGGACACCAAAACCAAACCACGTCTTGTATTGATTGATTGGTAGCTTATATTTTTAGCTTGCTTATTTTTAGCTTATATATTTGACACAAAAGTGTCTTACAGATCTGTATAATTGTAATAACAATCATGAGAGCGGGTCAGCCAATGAGGAGTGCAGACGAGCTGTAGTCTACCACCGGAGAGTTACAAACCAGGACTCCATTTGTGTCCGACAGAACTGTGACAGAACCCCAGCTCAGCCTCAGGAGAGGCTCATTACAGATTGACAAACTGAAACTGACAAAGATGTTAAAGAGTTTAAATGTGTCAATGAAGTGTGCCAGTCACCAGAGCAGAGTGTGGGAAATATTGGTCACACATTCCCATTGGGGAATAAGACTTATCTATTTTAATATTTTAACCATGATAGGAAAAATCCACAATGTATTTTGACTTATTACAGAAAGCTTCCTTACCCAATTACAATTACTGTTAGTGATAGATGAACAAAAAAATAATTTAATTGCTGCAATAACAAAAGAGGAAATCAATTTGGCTATAAAGAGGTTCAAAACAGGGAAAATGTAGGGCAGACAGATTTGGCTCAGATTGTACAAAATAATGGAGGCTCATTAAGTTCCTGCTCAAAACATTTAACTTTACTTAGTGATGGAAAGGAAAACAATTCCTGCTTCAGAGAGTGAAGCTATAATCTCCATCAGTCCTAAGGAAAGAACAGACTACAGTGAAACAGTTATTGTCCAATTAGTGTCTTAAATGTAGACTATTAACTGTTTACCTCAATTCAATCAAAAAGACTGGAAACAATTCTCCCATAGTTAATTCAAACAGACCAGAGTGGTTTCATTGCACAGACAGACGCAGGGCCATGTCAGGAGAGTACTACATATGATGCAACAAGCTGACCAACAGAAGCTGGAGACCTCAGAGATGAGTCTAGATGCTGAAAAGGCTTTTGGCTCGGTGAGATGGAATTCCTGTGCTCAACAAATTTGGACAGCATGAATGTATAATTGATGTAATTTTGGGACTATATAAAAAAAACAATACCTATCAAAAACCATAATAGAATCAAAATAAATGGAGACCTCACCAAGTCATTTACATTATTAATTTATCGAGCCGCTAGGATTAGACAGAGAAGAACAAGGGGAAGAGCAAAAAGTGGCACTATTTGCTCATGACCTAATTTTAACCATATCCCAAGCTAAACAAACTCTAGCTAAGATTATGAAGATACAGGAAGATTATGGCACATATTCAGGATACAGAATATTATATATCATTATACATTTACATTTAGTCATTTAGCTGACGCTTTTATCCAAAGCGACTTACATGAAGCTTACATTCACCAGTGTTACAGCTGGAACACCACTGGAGGCAAGGTGGGTTAAGTGTCTTGCCCAAGGACACAACGCCAGTATGAACCGCCTACCTTCCGGTTGAATCCGGCATCGGGACTGTACCGCGATTAACAGGCCCCTGAAAATAAAAGCCAACATAGAAAAGTGCAATACCCTTTTTTTCTGCACACTTGAATAAATAATACCCCAAATGTTGTATCTTTTCTAATGTTCACCATTTTCTATAACCCCAAAACAATTCATAGAGTGTGATCAATGGAAGCCTGTCTTTACAAGACTATTATTACGCTGCCCACTAGGGTGCTTGTGCTGTCCCATTTATACAGCACGTAGGACGTTAATGAGGGAACAATCATTGAAAACCAATTAGAGCTTTAGTGGCCGACACAAAATTACAGACCAAAAATAATATACCAACCGAGCACAAATCTTATACAATGTTTAAAACTTGGAATGAATCAATTAAAGTATGTAACTTGGAAGACTCTTTCTAAATTCTGAGATGGTGTGCATATGACTCGGACTTCACCTTAAAGTGTGATGGTTTAAAACTCCACTCCCTGATTTTCTGTTGTCATCCCGATCTTAGACTATACTCTCCCAAAAGCAGCCTAGTGACCTTTCCTGCTTCTCTTTTATTTAAAAAAAAATAAAACCATACCAATTTTTCCTCCACAAAATACTAATACAGTGTATCAAACTGAAGTTTAGCGCTTAGCATTAGCTTAGTGTGCAACTTTAGTATCAGGACAGCGATTCAATATCTCCGCCTCATTAAACATTACGTGATCGAATTAACAGTATCTATTTGCGTTTTACGTTGCCTCCTTTTTCTCTGTGGATATTTTTCTTATTTGAGCTGTTCTCTGTTAAAATAGATTTTCAGTGCTAAAAATACTCTTTATCAGACCCTGTTGGCAGCATTTGTTTTCTAGATCTGTTTGCATGACTCTGTAGTTCAGGGAGGTGCACCCCGCTGGCTGAGTCCTGTTTGGTTCGGCTGGTCCTGGTGTGGCTCGTCTCCATCACATCCCAAAAAAAAACAACCTGCAGACGAGTTACAACCATCTGGAGAACTTTTTTGTAACTGTGCCTGAAAATGGAACAACAAGTATTGTTTAGATTACAGAGGTTTATTTGGGTGTGTGATCATTTCTGTAGAAATATGACCTACCTGCCTCTGTTGTCCTGCAGCAGCTGAGCCCTCAGTCTGTCCTCCTCAGTCTGTCCTCCTCAGTCTGTCCTCCTCAGTCTGTCCCCCTCAGTCTGTCCTCCTCAGTCTGTCTTCCTCAGTCTGTCCTCCTCAGTCTGTCTTCCTCAGTCTGTCCTCCTCAGTCTGTCCTCCTCAGTCTGTCTTCCTCAGTCTGTCTTCCTCAGTCCTCCTCAGTCTGTCCTCCTCAGTCTGTCTTCCTCAGTCTGTCTTCCTCAGTCTGTCTTCCTCAGTCTGTCCTCCTCAGTCTGTCCTCCTCAGTCTGTCTTCCTCAGTCTGTCTTCCTCAGTCTGTCCCCCTCAGTCTGTCCTCCTCAGTCTGTCTTCCTCAGTCTGTCCTCCTCAGTCTGTCCTCCTCAGTCTGTCCTCCTCAGTCTGTCCTCCTCAGTCTGTCCCCCTCAGTCTGTCCTCCTCAGTCTGTCTTCCTCAGTCTGTCCTCCTCAGTCTGTCTTCCTCAGTCTGTCTTCCTCAGTCCTCCTCAGTCTGTCCCCCTCAGTCTGTCCTCCTCAGTCTGTCCTCCTCAGTCTGTCCTCCTCAGTCTGTCTTCCTCAGTCTGTCCTCCTCAGTCTGTCCTCCTCAGTCTGTCTTCCTCAGTCTGTCCTCCTCAGTCTGTCCTCCTCAGTCTGTCCTCCTCAGTCTGTCCTCCTCAGTCTGTCTTCCTCAGTCTGTCCTCCTCAGTCTGTCCTCCTCAGTCTGTCCCCCTCAGTCTGTCCTCCTCAGTCTGTCCTCCTCAGTCTGTCTTCCTCAGTCCTCCTCAGTCTGTCCCCCTCAGTCTGTCCTCCTCAGTCTGTCTTCCTCAGTCTGTCTTCCTCAGTCTGTCCTCCTCAGTCTGTCCTCCTCAGTCTGTCCTCCTCAGTCTGTCTTCCTCAGTCTGTCTTCCTCAGTCCTCCTCAGTCTGTCCCCCTCAGTCTGTCCCCCTCAGTCTGTCTTCCTCAGTCTGTCCTCCTCAGTCTGTCCTCCTCAGTCTGTCCTCCTCAGTCTGTCCTCCTCAGTCTGTCCCCCTCAGTCTGTCCTCCTCAGTCTGTCCTCCTCAGTCTGTCTTCCTCAGTCTGTCTTCCTCAGTCTGTCCTCCTCAGTCTGTCCTCCTCAGTCTGTCCTCCTCAGTCTGTCTTCCTCAGTCTGTCTTCCTCAGTCTGTCCTCCTCAGTCTGTCCTCCTCAGTCTGTCTTCCTCAGTCTGTCCTCCTCAGTCTGTCCTCCTCAGTCTGTCTTCCTCAGTCTGTCTTCCTCAGTCTGTCTTCCTCAGTCTGTCCTCCTCAGTCTGTCCTCCTCAGTCTGTCTTCCTCAGTCTGTCTTCCTCAGTCCTCCTCAGTCTGTCTTCCTCAGTCTGTCTTCCTCAGTCTGTCTTCCTCAGTCTGTCCTCCTCAGTCTGTCCTCCTCAGTCTGTCTTCCTCAGTCTGTCTTCCTCAGTCTGTCCCCCTCAGTCTGTCCTCCTCAGTCTGTCCTCCTCAGTCTGTCCTCCTCAGTCTGTCCCCCTCAGTCTGTCCTCCTCAGTCTGTCTTCCTCAGTCTGTCCTCCTCAGTCTGTCTTCCTCAGTCTGTCTTCCTCAGTCCTCCTCAGTCTGTCCCCCTCAGTCTGTCCTCCTCAGTCTGTCCTCCTCAGTCTGTCCTCCTCAGTCTGTCTTCCTCAGTCTGTCCTCCTCAGTCTGTCCTCCTCAGTCTGTCTTCCTCAGTCTGTCCTCCTCAGTCTGTCCTCCTCAGTCTGTCTTCCTCAGTCCTCCTCAGTCTGTCTTCCTCAGTCTGTCCTCCTCAGTCTGTCCTCCTCAGTCTGTCTTCCTCAGTCTGTCCTCCTCAGTCTGTCTTCCTCAGTCTGTCTTCCTCAGTCCTCCTCAGTCTGTCTTCCTCAGTCTGTCTTCCTCAGTCTGTCTTCCTCAGTCTGTCCTCCTCAGTCTGTCCTCCTCAGTCTGTCTTCCTCAGTCTGTCTTCCTCAGTCTGTCCCCCTCAGTCTGTCCTCCTCAGTCTGTCCTCCTCAGTCTGTCCTCCTCAGTCTGTCCTCCTCAGTCTGTCTTCCTCAGTCTGTCCTCCTCAGTCTGTCTTCCTCAGTCTGTCTTCCTCAGTCTGTCTTCCTCAGTCTGTCCTCCTCAGTCTGTCCTCCTCAGTCTGTCTTCCTCAGTCCTCCTCAGTCTGTCCCCCTCAGTCTGTCCTCCTCAGTCTGTCTTCCTCAGTCTGTCTTCCTCAGTCTGTCCTCCTCAGTCTGTCCTCCTCAGTCTGTCCTCCTCAGTCTGTCCTCCTCAGTCTGTCCTCCTCAGTCTGTCTTCCTCAGTCTGTCTTCCTCAGTCCTCCTCAGTCTGTCCCCCTCAGTCTGTCCCCCTCAGTCTGTCTTCCTCAGTCTGTCCTCCTCAGTCTGTCCTCCTCAGTCTGTCCTCCTCAGTCTGTCTTCCTCAGTCTGTCCTCCTCAGTCTGTCCTCCTCACTGACAGCTCCAGCTCCTGCTCTCCTCCTTCTTCAGTCACTGTCAGAGCTGGAGTCCACAAGAGTTTGAAACTCTCCTGAGCTGGGGTCCTGAGAAGAAAACATATCTGTCATTATATTGTGCTAAACCTCATGTTGGAGGTTTTCTGACTGACACTAACAGTGAAATAAACAATGATAAACTGATACAGTGAGGTTCCATTTATGTTGTCTAAACCTAATGCTAAACTAATTAAGTACAGTTATGTTTCATAGAAACAAGACAAACTCCTTCACTCAGTCATATTCTTTTTTCTACATAAGTTTAACTCTGAGTTGTGGAGCTTGTCACTGATGTGTTACACAAGCTGGTTTAGGAACACTGTTTAGACGTTAGTTGACGAGATAAACATGAAGTGCTCCAACTTTTGTGCAAAGACTCGACAAAATAACAGTAATAGTAACACGTACAGTATCCTGTCTGATAGAAGTTTACTAACTTTAGCTGTAATCCTGCTGAGACAGCTAAGTGAGTTGTTGATGTAGCTGCTCAGCTAACGTTAGCTATTTTAGACAAACGTCTATAAGTCTAAGTTGATAATATCTCATACAAGGTTAGTGTTAGCTCTAACTGCTGTATGTTTGCCAGTGTCAAACATTAGTCGCCCTCTTCTTTCCCATGTCTCAGGAGTTCTCTTTATTGCTGTGTCAGCACTCGAGAGTCAAATATAGTTTACACTCAATAAAGTCTGTCATACAATAAACTTGAAGTGTAACTTTTCTTACTTTCTCTGTAAATGTTCAAGTCCTGTGAACAGCTGTAGCTCTGTGTTGCACTGATTTCCCAGTCGTGCACATACGAGTGCACACCAGCAAAAGCAAGCAGGACACTGACTGCAGTTCTCCTAACGGCCACTGGTGTAACTGTGTTATGGGAATTGTATGTTTTTTATTAATTGTCTGTTTTCATTTTCCCGGGGTTGGGGCTCGCATGCGAGCGTCTGGTGGCCGGGTCTTTCCCCATGGGGCCCGGCCGGGCCCACCACCTGCGGGAGGAACCGTAAGGGGCCGGTGCAAAGTGGATTGGGTGGCAGTTTGAAGGCGGAGGCCTCGACGACCCAATCCCCGGACACGGAATCTGGCGCTAGGGACATGGAATGTCACCTCGCTGGCGGGGAAGGAGCCTGAGCTTGTGCGGGAGGTTGAGAGATACCAACTAGAGATAGTCGGGCTCACCTTCACGCACAGCTTGGGCTCTGGAACCCAAATCCTCGAGAGAGGCTGGACTCTCGACTACTCTGGAGTTGCTTGCGGTGAGAGGCGGCGGGCTGGTGTGGGCTTGCTAATAGCCCCCCAGCTTAGCCGCCATGTGTTGGAGTTCACCCCGGTGAACGAGAGGGTCGCTTCCCTGCGCCTTCGGGTTGGGGATAGGTCTCTCACTGTTGTTTGTGTTTACGGGCCAAATGGCAGTGCAGAGTACCCGGCCTTCTTGGAGTCTCTGGGATGGGTGCTGGAAAGTGCTCCGACCGGGGACTCCGTCGTTCTACTGGGGGACTTCAACGCTCATGTGGGCAGCGACAGTGACACCTGGAGATTTTGGGAGGAACGGCCCCCCGGATCTGAACCCGAGTGGTGTTCTGTTATTGGACTTCTGTGCTGGCAACAGTTTGTCCATAACGAACACCATGTTCAAGCATAAGGGTGTCCATCAGTGCACGTGGCACCAGGACACCCTAGGTTGGAAATCGATGATCGACTTTGTAGTTGTTTCATCTGACCTCCGGCCGTATGTCTTGGACACTCGGGTGAAGAGAGGGGCGGAGCTGTCAACTGATCACCACCTGGTGGTGAGTTGGATCCGATGGCGGGGGAGAAAGCTGGACAGACTCGGCAGGCCCAAACGTACTGTGAGGGTCTGTTGGGAACGTTTGGCACAGCCCCCTGTCAGAAAGACCTTTAACTCCCACCTCCGGCAGAGCTTCGACCAGATCCCGAGGGAGGTTAGAGACATTGAGTCCGAGTGGACCATGTTCTCCACCTCCATTGTCGATCGCGCCACTCGGCTGTGGCCGTAAAGTCTCCGGTGCCTGTCGTGGCGGCAGCCCGAACCCGGTGGTGGACACCGGAAGTAAGGGATGCCGTCAAGCTGAAGAAGGAGACCTACCGAGCCTGGTTGGCTCATGGACTCCTGAGGCAGCTGATAGGTACCGGCAGGCCAAGTGGACTGCAGCCCGGGTGGTCGTGGAGGCTAAAACTCGGTCGGCCTCTTAGAAATTCTGGCAAACCTTCCGGCGCCTCAGGAGGGGGAAGCAGTGCCCTGCCAACACTGTTTACAGTAGAGGTGGGAACCTGCTGACTTCAACTGGGGATATTGTTGGACGGTGGAAGGAATACTTCGAGGATCTCCTCAACTCCACCGACACGTCTTCCACTGAGGAAGCAGGGGCTGAGGGCTCAGAGGTGGACTTGTCCATCACCCAGGCCGAAGTCACTGAGGTAGTTGGGAAGCTCCTCGGTGGCAAGGCGCCGGGGGTGGATGAGATACGCCCTGAGTGGATGTTGTAGGGCTGTCTTGGTTGACACGCCTCTACAACATCGCGTGGCGGTCGGGGGCACCTCTGGACTGGCAGACCGGGGTGGTGGTCCCTCTTTTCAAGAAGGGGGACCGGAAGGTGTGTTCCAACTACAGAGGGATCACACTCCTCAGCCTCCCCGGGAAAGTCTATGCCAGGGTACTGGAGAGGAGAATGCGGCCGATAGTTGAACCTTGGATTCAGGAGGAACAATGCGGTTTTCGTCCTGGTCGTGGAACACTGGACCAGCTCTATACCCTCTCCAGGGTGCTGGAGGGTTTATGGGAGTTTGCCCAACCAGTCCACATGTGTTTTGTGGATCTGGAGAAGGCATTCGACTGTGTCCCTCGTGGCGCCCTGTGGGGGGTGCTCTGGGAGTACGGAGTCCGGGGCCCTTTGCTAAGGGCTGTCCGGTCCCTGTACGACCGGAGCAGGAGCATGGTTCGCATTGCCGGCAGTAAGTCAGACCTGTTCTAGGTGCATGTTGGACTCCGGCAGGGCTGCCCTTTGTCACCGGTCCTGTTTATTATCTTTATGGACAGGATTTCTAGGCGCAGCCAGGGGCCGGAGGGAGTCTGGTTTGGTGACCACAGGATCTCGTCTCTGCTTTTTGCAGATGATGTTGTCCTGTTGGCTCCATCAAGCCAGGACCTTCAGTGTGCACTGGGACGGTTTGCAGCCGAGTGTGAAGCGGCTGGGATGAGAATCAGCACCTCCAAGTCTGAGACCATGGTTCTCAGTCGGAAAAGGGTGGCTTGTCCCCTTCAGGTTGGTGGAGAGATCCTGCCTCAAGTGGAGGAGTTCAAGTATCTTGGGGTCTTGTTCACGAGTGAGGAAGGAGGAGCGTGAGATTGACAGACGGATCGGTGCAGCTTCTGCAGTGATGCGGTCGATGTACCAGTCTGTCGTGGTGAAGAAGGAGCTGAGCTGTAAGGCAAAGCTCTCGATTTACCGGTCAATCTACGTTCCTACTCTCACCTATGGTCATGAGCTTTGGGTCATGACCCTAAGAACAAGATCCCGGATACAAGCGGCCGAAATGAGCTTTCTCCGCAGGGTGGCGGGGCGCTCCCTTAGAGATAAGGTGAGGAGCTCGGTCACTCGGGAGGAGCTCAAAGTAGAGCCGCTGCGCCTCCACATCGAGAGGAGCCAGCTGAGGTGGCTCAGGCATCTGTTTCGGATGCCTCCTGGACGCCTCCCTAGGGAGGTGTTTCGGGCATGTCCCACCGGGAGGAGACCCTGGGGAAGACCTAGGACACGCTGGAGGGACTATGTCTCTCGGCTGGCCTGGGAACGCCTCGGTATCCCCCCGGAAGAGCTGGAGGAAGTGTCTGGGGAAAGGGAAGTCTGGGCGTCTCTGCTTAGACTGCTGCCCCCGCGACCCCGCCCCGGATAAGCGGTAAGATAAGATGGATGGATGGATGTTTTCATTTTATTATTACTCTTCATTCTGCTCATGTCCTGTCCTTCATGTTATTACAAACATAGACCTAGACACAGCCCCCACCAGCTGGCCTCTGGGTTAGAGGGCTGCAGAGGGCCTCCTCCTTAACACTGTGTACTGCTGTGTATAAAACCACATGTATTGTTTACTTTGTGAAGCAAACTCATCCTGTACATCTTGTGACATGCCTGCACTAGAGTACATTTGACCATTCTGTAAATGACCTATCGCTGGGGAAAAAGACCTCCTGACCGCCCCTCTGCCAAGGCGGTGCTCTCACATTCAAGGCAGATACATGTAAATGTTTAAAATAACAACTGATTACTTCTAACACACATGTCCAATCAATGACAGAAATGAGTATAAAATTCAAAATCTCAAAAGGAGATTAACATACTGATCTTTAAACTTCAATAATACTTGATTACATCAAAACATAGAATCACTCCAAAAATAAAGTAGAAAATTGCCGGAGGTTAAGCTGGTCAACCCATCGAACTCAACATCTCCAGCCTGACCCTCCCTGTCCAGTCGCTGACCCTGCAATGAAAAGAAACATAAACAGGAGTGAGACATCAGCACAGTCTTAATGATTAAAATCAATTCTCTTAAGCAAAGTAAATTCAGTAAACCATACGGCCTTAAGACTTGAGTGTGGTCACGTCATGGTGCTGTGGAACTTGATGTTAACCTACGGTCTTCTCATTATACATGCTGTCAAAGGCCTCTGCCCAATCAGATTGATCATCTTTATCGGCATCTGGGTTTAATGCCTCGTCGTCACTTGGCACTTAAAGTCGTATCGATCAATCTCATCAGGAGAATCTGGAGGCATGGAACACAACAACAAACAAACAGGATTAAGCATACGAATGCCACTGTCAATGCTATGAACACTGACCTCAGAATTCCAGACCATTTCCCAAACACTTGTTCAAACCAGTGTGTAATATAGTCCTCCATGCCTAAGTTTTCAGCCAGTTCGATTGATAAGGTGGTGAGTCCTTCTAAAGCTCTGGTGATACTGCCATCAGGAGCTGTGTTGTTAGGGATAAAAGTACAACAAACTTGTCCAAACATTTTGCATACCCCACCCCGTTCAGCTAAGATCATGTCCAGTGCCATCCTGTTTTGCCAGGTCATGATGTTGGTTTTGTCCAGTTGTTCGGCTAAACCGACCACTGCATCTCGGGTGTAATTAATGAATGTCTGTTGGTTCTAATAAATATAGTTAATCCAATCAACATTTTTATTTATGGTTACCCACCAAAAGAAAATAGGTTCAAATCCAGCTGCAATCTGATTTCAAGCCTTAAACTTGTTAGGGACCCCTCTAGGGATCCCAATGTCATCAATGTTTATTCGATTATCAAATGAGCCAAAGGGAGCTTCCCTCTTGCTCCTCACGTGTGAACCCTCGCTCACACTCCCATCAGTTTCACTGTATGGGAGTATGTAGAATGGGAGGACCAATTGAATGAGTGCACAAGTACCAACAGTGGAACCAGTGGTCGAATGGTCTTACATTGTACTGTCAAAACTGATCCCTCAGTCTTTGGCACTATTGTATGGAATAAGTTATGAACGCAACACCAGATCCAATGTCATAGAGTCTTTATTGTTTCACAACCAACACAATAAACGACCCGAGTAGCCTTCCCCAGCTCTACTGATGTTTGAACAGTAGACATAAGCTTTTATACAGTTTTGATATGACAGTATAGTGATAACTCTTTCCTGTAAAGCTTTGAAGTTCATGATTAACTTTCTGATGTCATTCTATTCGGCCTTGGGAACTCCTCCTCAGCTCCGTCTCCTCTGATAACAGACACCTGCGTCTTTATCTAGTCCTTCCTGTGTGTGTGTCTGACATTAGGTTTTCTCTTTTATATTAATATGTTTAAATGATAACTGAGTATAAATAGTTAAGACACATAACATATAAAATATTACACCACAACCTCCGCAGAACCACCAGACGTCCGCCCTGCCTCCTACATGGTTTTGCACCCAAGCATCATTAAGTTCTTCCTTGGTTGAGTTCATCGTGGTGTTACAGGAAGACAGGTGTCCCACATCCACTGTCCCGCTTCGAGGGAGGCAGGTGTAGTTGCCCTCATAAGGAGAAAACCAAGGTGGTTTAACATTAATTTGTACAGGTGGGTAACGATAATGCAATTCAAAACAGATCTCTTTTGGAGGAGCCTGAATATACTTTGAATATATATAATTTTAATATATATAATTTTAACATACATTCAAAACTTCTGTAATCATTGAATGGCGTAATGGGAAAAGGTACTGTAGCTAATAGGGGCCTAGCCCCAGCACATGCATAACAGTTTTGCCTCGGGTCATTTTGTTCAACAGTATATCTCGGCATAACCTGTTTCCACAGAGATGGTTTGCTGGACAGTCTCTACATCAGTATTACTGGTAGCTTTAGTGACAATTATTCTAAACAGACCCAATGGATCTCTACCCGAGATGTGAACCCCCATAACAAACATGCCTGAGTCCCCCACCCTTGGTTGTTTCAAGGTGAGTGTCAGTACGTTCATCATCTCGGTTAAGGACAGTCTCTGTTTCAGGTCCGGTGCAGATGGAGGCTGAGGATTGTATCCCCAGTCGTGTGGACCAGTGTTTGCGATCACATTGCTCCAGGAATCACAGGCTTTGTGACCCCCAGTGATGCAGATATACTTCACCGCTCTGATCCACTGAATCTCTCGGAATCTCTTGACGGAAATCCGAACCTTGGTGCAATCACTGTGGCCAGTGCTTTTGCCACTGTCAATGCATCACTAGTCTTTGTTGGTCTATAGTGTCAATCAAAAAGTGCTCAAATCCAAAGATCCACTCCGTTCAGCTTCAGAAGTGAACAATTTTTCAGCATAAGCCTCTCACTTCTAGTGGGCTTTAATTCTCACTGCTTTCACATGCAGTGAACACTTCTATGTAGGCCTACGTTTTCACTATAGTCACATTGACTTCAGACCTATTCATCTCACTTTTGTTGTTAGTAATTGATAATAGTCCATACTCGAGTTTTTCTGTGCGTCCAACGCACCATTAAAAAAACACATTGCTGGTTAGGCCAGACATTTGAATGTGGCGTATTATGATAAGTGATTAGAATCAGAATCAGAATCAGAAAACACACACTGGTTGTAACTGTAGGTACACGCTTACACTAACTGTAGCTGTAGGTACACGCTCACACTGGCTGTAACTGTAGGTACACGCTCACACTGGTTGTAGCTGTAGGTACACGCTCACACTGGCTGTAACTGTAGGTACACGCTCACACTGGTTGTAACTGTAGGTACACGCTCACACTGGTTGTAACTGTAGGTACACGTTTACACTGGTTGTAGCTGTAGGTACACGCTCACACTGGTTGTAACTGTAGGTACACGTTTACACTGGTTGTAGCTGTAGGTACACGTTTACACTGGTTGTAGCTGCAGGTACACACTCACACTGGCTGTAGCTACAGGTACACGCTCACACTGGTTGTAACTGTAGGTACACGCTCACACTGGTTGTAACTGTAGGTACACGCTCACACTGGATGTAGCTGCAGGTACACACTCACACTGGTTGTAACTGTAGGTACACGCTCACACTAGATGTAACTGTAGGTACACGCTCACACTGGCTGTAGCTGCAGGTACACGCTCACACTGGTTGTAACTGTAGGTACACGCTCACACTAGATGTAACTGCAGGTACACGCCACACTGGTTGTAGCTGCAGGTACACGCTCACACTGGATGTAACTGTAGGTACACGCTCACACTGGCTGTAGCTGCAGGTACACGCTCACACTGGTTGTAACTGTAGGTACACGCTCACACTAGATGTAACTGTAGGTACACGCTCACACTGGTTGTAACTGTAGGTACACGCTCACACTAGATGTAACTGTAGGTACACGCTCACACTGGTTGTAGCTGCAGGTACACGCTCACACTGGTTGTAACTGTAGGTACACGCTCACACTGGTTGTAACTGTAGGTACACGCCACACTGGATGTAACTGTAGGTACACGCCACACTGGTTGTAGCTGCAGGTACACGCTCACACTGGTTGTAACTGTAGGTACACGCTCACACTGGTTGTAACTGTAGGTACACGCTCACACTGGTTGTAGCTGTAGGTACACGCTCACACTGGCTGTAGCTGTAGGTACACACTCATACTGGCTGTAACTGTAGGTACACACTCACACTGGTTGTAGCTGTAGGTACATGCTCACACTGGCTGTAGCTGCAGGTACACGCTCACACTGGTTGTAACTGTAGGTACACGCTCACACTGGTTGTAACTGTAGGTACACACTCACACTGGCTGTAGCTACAGGTACACGCTCACACTGGTTGTAACTGTAGGTACACGCTCACACTGGTTGTAACTGTAGGTACATGCTCACACTGGCTGTAGCTGTAGGTACACGCTCACACTGGCTGTAGCTGTAGGTACACACTCATACTGGCTGTAACTGTAGGTACACACTCACACTGGTTGTAGCTGTAGGTACATGCTCACACTGGCTGTAGCTGCAGGTACACACTCACACTGGCTGTAGCTGCAGGTACACGCTCACACTGGTTGTAGCTGCAGGTACACGCTCACACTGGCTGTAGCTGTAGGTACACACTCATACTGGCTGTAACTGTAGGTACACACTCACACTGGTTGTAGCTGTAGGTACATGCTCACACTGGCTGTAGCTGCAGGTACACGCTCACACTGGTTGTAACTGTAGGTACACGCTCACACTGGTTGTAACTTTAGGTACACACTCACACTGGCTGTAGCTGCAGGTACACGCTCACACTGGTTGTAGCTGCAGGTACACGCTCACACTGGTTGTAGCTGCAGGTACACGCTCACACTGGTTGTAACTGTAGGTACACGCTCACACTGGTTGTAGCTCTAGGTACGCGCTCACACTGGTTGTAGCTGTAGGTACACACTCACACTGGCTGTAGCTGTAGGTACACACTCATACTGGCTGTAACTGTAGGTACACGCTCACACTGGTTGTAGCTGTAGGTACATGCTCACACTGGCTGTAGCTGCAGGTACACGCTCACACTGGTTGTAACTGTAGGTACACGCTCACACTGGTTGTAACTGTAGGTACACGCTCACACTGGTTGTAACTGTAGGTACACGCTCACACTGGTTGTAACTGTAGGTACACGCTCACACTGGTTGTAACTGTAGGTACACGCTCACACTGGATGTAGCTGCAGGTACACGCTCACACTGGTTGTAACTGTAGGTACACGCTCACACTGGTTGTAACTGTAGGTACGCTCACACTGGATGTAGCTGCAGGTACACGCTCACACTGGTTGTAGCTGCAGGTACACACTCACACTGGCTGTAGCTACAGGTACACGCTCACACTGGTTGTAACTGTAGGTACACGCTCACACTGGTTGTAACTGTAGGTACACGCTCACACTGGATGTAGCTGCAGGTACACGCTCACACTGGTTGTAGCTGCAGGTACACACTCACACTGGCTGTAGCTGTAGGTACACGCTCACACTGGTTGTAGCTGCAGGTACACGCTCACACTGGTTGTAACTGTAGGTACACGCTCACACTGGTTGTAACTGTAGGTACACACTCACACTGGTTGTAGCTGTAGGTACATGCTCACACTGGCTGTAGCTGCAGGTACACACTCACACTGGCTGTAGCTGCAGGTACACGCTCACACTGGTTGTAGCTGTAGGTACACGCTCACACTGGCTGTAGCTGTAGGTACACACTCATACTGGCTGTAACTGTAGGTACACACTCACACTGGTTGTAGCTGTAGGTACATGCTCACACTGGCTGTAGCTGCAGGTACACGCTCACACTGGTTGTAACTGTAGGTACACGCTCACACTGGTTGTAACTTTAGGTACACACTCACACTGGCTGTAGCTGCAGGTACACGCTCACACTGGTTATAGCTGCAGGTACACGCTCACACTGGTTGTAGCTGCAGGTACACGCTAACACTGGTTGTAACTGTAGGTACACGCTCACACTGGTTGTAACTGTAGGTACACGCTCACACTGGTTGTAGCTGCAGGTACACACTCACACTGGCTGTAGCTGCAGGTACACGCTCACACTGGTTGTAGCTGCAGGTACACACTCACACTGGCTGTAGCTGCAGGTACACGCTCACACTGGTTGTAACTGTAGGTACACACTCACACTGGTCGTAGCTGTAGGTACACTCTCACACTGGCTGTAACTGTAGGTACACGCTCACACTGGTTGTAACTGTAGGTACGCGCTCACACTGGTTGTAGCTGCAGGTACACACTCACACTGGCTGTAGCTGTAGGTACACGCTCAAACTGGTTGTAGCTGTAGGTACACGCTCACACTGGCTGTAGCTGTAGGTACACGCTCAAACTGGTTGTAGCTGTAGGTACGCGCTCACACTGGTTGTAGCTGTAGGTACACGCTCACACTGGTTGTAACTGCAGGTACACGCTCACACTGGTTGTAGCTGTAGGTACGCGCTCACACTGGTTGTAACTGTAGGTACACGCTCACACTGGTTGTAGCTCTAGGTACGCGCTCACACTGGTTGTAACTGTAGGTACACGCTCACACTGGTTGTAACTGCAGGTACACGCTCACACTGGTTGTAGCTGTAGGTACACGCTTACACTGCCTGTAACTGCAGGTACACACTCATACTGGCTGTAACTGTAGGTACACGCTCACACTGGTTGTAACTGTAGGTACACGCTCACACTGGCTGTAACTGTAGGTACACGCTCACACTGGTTGTAACTGCAGGTACACGCTCACACTGGTTGTAACTGTAGGTACACGCTCACACTGGCTGTAACTGTAGGTACACGCTCACACTGGCTGTAACTGTAGGTACACGCTCACAATGGCTGTAACTGTAGGTACACGCTCACACTGGTTGTAACTGCAGGTACACGCTCACACTGGCTGTAACTGTAGGTACACGCTCACACTGGCTGTAACTTTAGGTACACAGTCACACTGGCTGTAACTGTAGGTACACGTTCACAATGGCTGTAACTGTAGGTACACGTTCACACTGGCTGTAGCTGTAGGTACACGCTCACAATGGCTGTAACTGTAGGTACACGCTCACACTGGTTGTAGCTGCAGGTACACGCTCAAACTGGCTGTAACTGTAGGTACACGCTCACACTGGCTGTAGCTGTAGGTACACGCTCACACTGGTTGTAACTGTAGGTACACGTTCACAATGGCTGTAACTGTAGGTACACGCTCACACTGGTTGTAGCTGCAGGTACACGCTCAAACTGGCTGTAACTGTAGGTACACGTTCACAATGGCTGTAACTGTAGGTACACGCTCACACTGGCTGTAGCTGTAGGTACACGCTCACAATGGCTGTAACTGTAGGTACACGCTCACACTGGTTGTAGCTGCAGGTACACGCTCAAACTGGCTGTAACTGTAGGTACACGTTCACACTGGCTGTAACTGTAGGTACACGTTCACACTGGCTGTAACTGTAGGTACACGCTCACAATGGCTGTAACTGTAGGTACACGTTCACACTGGTTGTAACTGTAGGTACACGTTTACACTGGTTGTAGCTGCAGGTACACGCTCAAACTGGCTGTAACTGTAGGTATACGTTCACACTGGCTGTAGCTGTAGGTACACACTCACAATGGCTGTAACTGTAGGTACACGTTCACACTGGCTGTAACTGTAGGTACACGCTCACAATGGCTGTAACTGTAGGTACACGCTCACACTGGTTGTAACTGTAGGTACACGCTCACACTGGTTGTAACTGCAGGTACACGCTCACACTGGTTGTAACTGTAGGTACACGCTCACACTGGTTGTAACTGCAGGTACACGCTCACACTGGTTGTAACTGTAGGTACACGCTCACACTGGTTGTAGCTGCAGGTACACGCGCACACTGGCTGTAACTGTAAGTACACGCTCACACTGGCTGTATTTGTAGGTACATGCTCACACTGGCTGTAACTGTAGGTACACGCTCACACTGGCTGTAACTGCAGGTACACGCTCAAACTGGCTGTAACTGTAGGTACACGCTCACACTGGTTGTAGCTGCAGGTACACGCTCAAACTGGCTGTAACTGTAGGTACA
The DNA here is from genome assembly GCA_024416835.2 of Perccottus glenii. Lineage (NCBI taxonomy): Eukaryota > Metazoa > Chordata > Actinopteri > Gobiiformes > Odontobutidae > Perccottus > Perccottus glenii. Next base: position 1,986,829 of record CM044550.2, on the reverse strand, counting down.
CGCTCACACTGGCTGTAGCTGTAGGTACACGCTCAAACTGGCTGTAACTGTAGGTACACGTTTACACTGGCTGTAACTGTAGGTACACGCTCACAATGGCTGTAGCTGTAGGTACACGCTCACAATGGCTGTAACTGTAGGTACACGCTCACACTGGTTGTAGCTGCAGGTACACGTTTACACTGGTTGTAGCTGCAGGTACACGTTTACACTGGTTGTAGCTGTAGGTACACGCTCAAACTGGCTGTAACTGTAGGTACACGTTCACACTGGCTGTAGCTGTAGGTACACGCTCACAATGGCTGTAACTGTAGGTACACGCTCACACTGGTTGTAGCTGCAGGTACACGCTCACACTGGTTGTAACTGTAGGTACACGCTCAAACTGGCTGTAACTGTAGGTACACGTTTACACTGGTTGTAGCTGCAGGTACACGCTCAAACTGGCTGTAACTGTAGGTACACGTTCACACTGGCTGTAGCTGTAGGTACATGCTCACAATGGCTGTAACTGTAGGTACACGCTCACAATGGCTGTAACTGTAGGTACACGCTCACACTGGTTGTAACTGTAGGTACACGCTCACACTGGTTGTAACTGTAGGTACACGCTCACACTGGCTGTAGCTGTAGGTACATGCTCACAATGGCTGTAACTGTAGGTACACGCTCACACTGGCTGTAACTGTAGGTACACGCTCATACTGGCTGTAACTGTAGGTACACGCTCACACTGGTTGTAACTGTAGGTACACGCTCACACTGGTTGTAACTGTAGGTACATGCTCACACTGGCTGTAACTGTAGGTACACGCTCACACTGGCTGTAGCTGTAGGTACACGCTCACACTGGCTGTAACTGCAGGTACACGCTCAAACTGGCTGTAACTGTAGGTACACGCTCACACTGGCTGTAACTGAAGATACGCGCTCACACTGGTTGTAGCTGTAGGTACACGTTTACACTGGTTGTAGCTGTAGGTACACGCTTACACTGGTTGTAGCTGTAGGTACACGTTCACACTGGCTGTAGCTGTAGGTACACGCTTACACTGGTTGTAGCTGTAGGTACACGCTCACACTGGCTTTAGCTGCAGGTACACATTTACACTGGTTGTAGCTGTAGGTACACGTTTACACTGGTTGTAGCTGTAGGTACACGTTCACACTGGCTGTAGCTGTAGGTACACGTTTACACTGGCTGTAGCTGCAGGTACACGCTCACACTGGTTGTAGCTGTAGGTACACGCTTACACTGGTTGTAGCTGTAGGTACACGCTCACACTGGCTTTAGCTGCAGGTACACATTTACACTGGTTGTAGCTGTAGGTACACGTTCAACCTCTCATATTATTATTACATCTGACTATTCAAACCTCTGACCTGCCAGGTTTTTCCTGGCTGGTTTTGTTTCTTTGTTTTTTCTCTGACCCTGATGGAGGGTCTAATACTGCCGTCCACCAGAGGGCAGGCTCCAAAAGCGGAAATATAAGGAGAAACCCAATGGCGACTTTACAAGTGTAAACTCATGTTTACATGGTAATAATAAGACCTGTGTGCGGATGACATCCTTTTTTTTTTTACAATCTTTGGTTTCAATAGAAAATAGGTTCCATGTCATTCATCTTACATTTTGTTTTTTGTTTGGTAAGTATTGTACAGTAATACATCGATGACTATATTCATTATGCAAGGTGATTTTTCAATAAAAAAATGTTTTAATCCACTTTATTCACGCTCCTCACCACGTGGTGGCGGGAGTGTTCCAAAAATGTAAAGACTCAAAACAAAAAGAAGAATTGCGTCAGCACAAAGATGGCGGCGCATGACCAGAGCAGAGTGACACCGAACTAACACCTGTCTGTGTGTACTAGCCTCCTGCAGCAGCACCTGAGTCTGAACGGGACTACTGAGCCATCACAGGTGAGACTTAACAGGGCTTTATATCAGCTTACTAAAAGTTTTTATAGTTGCTGAGTAACGATACTTACGGGAAGTCAAAAGGTTCAAAAAATTTTTTTGTTTGTTTTGTTTTTAGAAGCGAGGGTGTTTCAGCACGACCTATTTGAATCACAATATTGACTTCACAGGTGCTGTTAATGTTATTTTATCAAATAAAGACAATGCTCTGTAATAACATAAACATAACATAAACCTGTCATCTCCGTATTTTTACAATCGAAATAATTATATAGACGATAACATAAGGGATTGCGTTTGGATGTCAACTCGGACATATTAGGCTAATTTGTATAGGCAAAATTCAACTGAATAAATTCAGACAAAAACTATAAATTTATTTCACAAAATTTAATTCACAGAACGATAACTAGAGTGTAAGAACCATTTCATTATGCTGCAATGTAGCAAGACATTTAAATGTAGCGCCAATACTTTTGGCCTTTTTACTTTTTTCGCTTTCATACACTCAGCTGTTCTTAGATGCAAATGCACTGTCAGCAGGCTTTGTTAAGGGGGAACAGACATTTTGAAGGGAAACGAATCGACTGCTTACCCCGGGTCTAAGCCGGCTCTACACCTAAACAAATATTTATTTTTCCTCTAGGCTCTTGGTCTTGATCCTGGTCTTGGCCCTAGTCTTAGTTCCAGTCTGGTCCTATTCTCAGTCTCTTTTGGTCCAGGTCCAGTCCTGATGGTCCGGCCGGTCCTGGAGCTGGTCCGGCTCGGTCTGGTCCCGTACGCGGAGGCCATGAAGGTCCAGCGGTTCTACGTGGACCGGCTGAAGTCCAGACCAGGTTCGGCCCAGGCCCTGCTGCTGTGTGAGCACAGGCCGGTCTACACCATCGGGATGCGGACTGGACCGTACCCAGACCAGTACCTGGACCGGCTCAGGACCCTCGGAGCCGAAGTCAACAGATCGGACCGAGGAGGACTCATCACGTTTCACGGACCGGGCCAGCTGGTGTGCTACCCCGTGGTCCACCTGGGACTGGTCCGACAGGTCTGGGACCGGTCTGAAATAGTTTTAGAGTGGGTTTAGTTCTGGTTTAGTTCTAGTTTAGTCCTGGTCTAAACCAGGTGTTTGAAAGGTGTTTGTAGAGAAGAGGCCCTCGTCTGTGAGACTGTTCTAGTGACAGTCCTGTGTTTATGTTCTCTCAGTCCGTCCGGTCATACGTGTCTCTTTTGGAGAAGACGGCGATGTCTGTTTGCAGCAACTTTGGGATCAGAGCATCCACTTCTCCTCCTCACACCGGGGTCTGGGTCGGAGACAACAAAATCTGTGCCATTGGTAAAAAACAACATGACTAAACTACCTCAGAACACAACTGACGCAAATACTACAGGCCAAAACACTACCCTGGTCTCTCTCTCTCTTGTCTCTCTCGCTGGCCTAACGCTGGTGTAACCCTGGTCTGTCTCTGGTCTCTTTCTAGTGTAACCCTGGTGTAACTCTGGTTTAACCCTGGTGTAACTCTGGTTTAACCCTGGTGTAACTCTGGTTTAACCCTTGTGTAACTCTGGTCTAACCCTGGTGTAACTCTGGTTTAACCCTGGTGTAACTCTGGCCTAACGCTGGTGTAACCCTGGTCTGTCTCTGGTCTCTTTCTAATGTAACCCTGGTGTAACTCTGGTTTAACCCTGGTGTAACTCTGGTCTGTCTCTGGTCTCTTTCTAGTGTAACTCTAGTTTAACCCTGGTGTAACTCTGGTCTGTCTCTGGTCTCTTTCTAGTGTAACCCTGGTGTAACTCTGGTTTAACTCTGGTGTAACTCTGGTCTAACCCTAGTGTAACTCTGGCCTAACCCTAGTGTAACTCTGGTTTAACCCTGGTGTAACTCTGGCCTAACGCTGGTGTAACCCTGGTGTAACTCTGGTTTAACCCTGGTGTAACTCTGGCCTAACGCTGGTCTAACCCTGGTGTAACTCTGGTCTAACCCTGGTGTAACTCTGGTCTAACCCTGGTGTAACTCTGGTCTAACCCTAGTGTAACTCTGGTTTAACCCTTGTGTAACTCTGGTCTAACCCTGGTGTAACTCTGGTTTAACCCTGGTGTAACCCTGGTTTAACCCTGGTGTAACTCTGGCCTAACGCTGGTCTAACCCTGGTGTAACTCTGGTCTAACCCTGGTGTAACTCTGGTCTAACCCTAGTGTAACTCTGGTCTAACCCTAGTGTAACTCTGGTTTAACCCTTGTGTAACTCTGGTCTAACCCTGGTGTAACTCTGGTTTAACCCTGGTGTAACTCTGGTTTAACCCTGGTGTAACTCTGGCCTAACGCTGGTGTAACCCTGGTCTGTCTCTGGTCTCTTTCTAGTGTAACCCTGGTGTAACTCTGGTTTAACTCTGGTGTAACTCTGGTCTAACCCTAGTGTAACTCTGGTCTAACCCTAGTGTAACTCTGGCCTAACTCTGGTGTAACTCTGGTGTAACTCTGGCCTAACGCTGGTGTAACTCTGGTCTAACCCTGGTGTAACTCTGGTCTAACCCTAGTGTAACTCTGGTCTAACCCTAGTGTAACCCTGGTCTAACCCTGGTGTAACTCTGGCCTAACCCTGGTGTAACTCTGGCCTAACCCTGGTGTAACTCTGGTGTAACTCTGGTCTAACCCTGGTGTACTCTGGTCTAACCCTAGTGTAACTCTGGTCTAACCCTGGTGTACCTCTGGTCTAACCCTAGTGTAACTCTGGTTTAACCCTGGTGTAACTCTGGCCTAACCCTAGTGTAACTCTGGTTTAACCCTGGTGTAACTCTGGCCTAACCCTAGTGTAACTCTGGTTTAACCCTGGTGTAACTCTGGCCTAACGCTGGTGTAACTCTGGCCTAACGCTGGTGTAACTCTGGTGTAACTCTGGTCTAACGCTGGTCTAACCCTGGTGTAACTCTGATGTAACTCTGGTCTCACTCTGGTCTAACCCTGGTGTAACTCTGATGTAACTCTGGTCTCACTCTGGTCTAACGCTGGTCTAACCCTGGTGTAACTCTGATGTAACTCTGGTCTCACTCTGGTCTAACCCTGGTTTAACTCCGGTGTAACTCTGATGTAACTCTGGTCTAACCCTGGTGTAACTCTGATGTAACTCTGGTCTTACTCTGGTCTAACCCTGGTGTAAATCTGATGTAACTCTGGTCTCACTCTGGTCTCACTCTGGTCTAACCCTGGTGTAACTCTGGTGTAACTCTGATGTAACTCTGGTCTCACTCTGGTCTAACCCTGGTGTAACTCTGGTGTAACTCTGATGTAACTCTGGTCTAACCCTGGTGTAACTCTGATATAACTCTGGTCTCACTCTGGTCTAACCCTGGTGTAAATCTGATGTAACTCTGGTCTCACTCTGGTCTAACCCTGGTGTAACTCTGATGTAACTCTGGTCTCACTCTGGTCTAACCCTGGTGTAACTCTGATGTAACTCTGGTCTCACTCTGGTCTAACCCTGGTGTAAATCTGATGTAACTCTGATGTAACTCTGGTCTCACTCTGGTCTAACCCTGGTGTAACTCTGATGTAACTCTGGTCTCACTCTGGTCTAACCCTGGTGTAACTCTGATGTAACTCTGGTCTCACTCTGGTCTAACCCTGGTGTAAATCTGATGTAACTCTGATGTAACTCTGGTCTCACTCTGGTCTAACCCTGGTGTAAATCTGATGTAACTCTGGTCTCACTCTGGTCTAACCCTGGTGTAACTCTGATGTAACTCTGGTCTCACTCTGGTCTAACCCTGGTGTAACTCTGATGTAACTCTGGTCTAACCCTGGTGTAACTCTGATGTAACTCTGGTCTCACTCTGGTCTAACCCTGGTGTAAATCTGATGTAACTCTGATGTAACCCTGGTCTATCTCTGGTCTAACTCTGGTCTCACTCTGGTCTAACCCTGGTGTAACTCTGGTCTCACTCTGGTCTCACTCTGATCTAACCCTGGTGTAACTCTGATGTAACTCTGGTCTCACTCTGGTCTAACCCTGGTGTAACTCTGATGTAACTCTGGTCTCACTCTGGTCTAACCCTGGTTTAAATCTGATGTAACTCTGGTCTCACTCTGGTCTAACTCTGGTCTAACCCTGGTGTAACTCTGGTGTAACTCTGGTCTAACCCTGGTGTACCTCTGGTCTAACCCTAGTGTAACTCTGGTTTAACTCTGGTCTCAACTCTGGTCTAACCCTGGTTAACTCTGGTTTAACTCTGGTGTAACTCTGGCCTAACCCTGGTGTAACTCTGGTTTAACCCTCTGGTGTAACTCTGGTCTAACGCTGGTCTAACCCTGGTGTAACTCTGATGTAACTCTGGTCTCACTCTGGTCTAACCCTGGTGTAACTCTGATGTAACTCTGGTCTCACTCTGGTCTAACGCTGGTCTAACCCTGGTGTAACTCTGATGTAACTCTGGTCTCACTCTGGTCTAACCCTGGTTTAACTCCGGTGTAACTCTGATGTAACTCTGGTCTAACCCTGGTGTAACTCTGATGTAACTCTGGTCTTACTCTGGTCTAACCCTGGTGTAAATCTGATGTAACTCTGGTCTCACTCTGGTCTAACCCTGGTGTAACTCTGGTGTAACTCTGATGTAAGTCTGGTCTCACTCTGGTCTAACCCTGGTGTAACTCTGTGTAACTCTGATGTAACTCTGGTCTAACCCTGGTGTAACTCTGATATAACTCTGGTCTCACTCTGGTCTAACCCTGGTGTAACTCTGATGTAACTCTGGTCTCACTCTGGTCTAACCCTGGTGTAAATCTGATGTAACTCTGGTCTCACTCTGGTCTAACCCTGGTGTAACTCTGATGTAACTCTGGTCTCACTCTGGTCTAACCCTGGTGTAAATCTGATGTAACTCTGATGTAACTCTGGTCTCACTCTGGTCTAACCCTGGTGTAACTCTGATGTAACTCTGGTCTCACTCTGGTCTAACCTGGTGTAACTCTGATGTAACTCTGGTCTCACTCTGGTCTAACCCTGGTGTAAATCTGATGTAACTCTGATGTAACTCTGGTCTCACTCTGGTCTAACCCTGGTGTAACTCTGATGTAACTCTGGTCTCACTCTGGTCTAACCCTGGTGTAAATCTGATGTAACTCTGGTCTCACTCTGGTCTAACTCTGGTCTAACCCTGGTGTAACTCTGATGTAACTCTGGTCTCACTCTGGTCTAACCCTGGTGTAACTCTGATGTAACTCTGGTCTCACTCTGGTCTAACCCTGGTGTAACTCTGGTGTAACTCTGGTCTCACTCTGGTCTAACCCTGGTGTAACTCTGGTCTCACTCTGGTCTAACCCTGGTGTAACTCTGATGTAACTCTGGTCTCACTCTGGTCTAACCCTGGTGTAACTCTGATGTAACTCTGGTCTCACTCTGGTCTAACCCTGGTGTAAATCTGATGTAACTCTGGTCTAACTCTGGTCTCACTCTGGTCTAACTCTGGTCTAACCCTGGTGTAACTCTGATGTAACTCTGGTCTAACCCTGGTGTAACTCTGATGTAACTCTGGTCTCACTCTGGTCTAACCCTGGTTTAACTCTGGTGTAACTCTGATGTAACTCTGGTCTAACCCTGGTGTAACTCTGATATAACCCTGGTCTCACTCTGGTCTAACCCTGGTGTAAATCTGATGTAACTCTGGTCTCACTCTGGTCTAACTCTGGTCTCACTCTGGTCTAACTCTGGTCTAACCCTGGTGTAACTCTGATGTAACTCTGGTCTCACTCTGGTCTCACTCTGGTCTAACTCTGGTCTCACTCTGGTCTAACCCTGGTTTAAATCTGATGTAACTCTGGTCTCACTCTGGTCTAACTCTGGTCTAACCCTGGTGTAACTCTGATGTAACTCTGGTCTCACTCTGGTCTAACCCTGGTGTAACTCTGGTGTAACTCTGGTGTAACTCTGGTCTCACTCTGGTCTAACCCTGGTGTAACTCTGGTCTCACTCTGGTCTAACCCTGGTGTAACTCTGATGTAACTCTGGTCTCACTCTGGTCTAACCCTGGTGTAACTCTGATGTAACTCTGGTCTCACTCTGGTCTAACCCTGGTGTAAATCTGATGTAACTCTGGTCTCACTCTGGTCTAACCCTGGTGTAACTCTGATGTAACTCTGGTCTAACCCTGGTGTAACTCTGATGTAACTCTGGTCTCACTCTGGTCTAACCCTGGTTTAACTCTGGTGTAACTCTGATGTAACTCTGGTCTAACCCTGGTGTAAATCTGATGTAACTCTGGTCTCACTCTGGTCTAACTCTGGTCTCACTCTGGTCTAACCCTGGTGTAACTCTGATGTAACTCTGGTCTCACTCTGGTCTCACTCTGGTCTAACTCTGGTCTCACTCTGGTCTAACCCTGGTATAAATCTGATGTAACTCTGGTGTAACTCTGGTCTAACTCTGGTCTAACGCTGGTGTAACTTTGGTCTAACCCTAGTGTAACTCTGGTCTAACTCTGGTCTAACTCTGATGTAACTCTGGTGTAACTCTGATGTAACTCTGGTCTCACTCTGGTCTAACTCTGGTCTAACCCTGGTGTAACTCTGATGTAACTCTGGTCTAACTCTGGTCTAACCCTAGTGTAACTCTGGTCTAACTCTGGTCTAACTCTGATGTAACTCTGGTGTAACTCTGGTCTAACTCTGGTCTAACCCTGGTGTAACTCTGATGTAACTCTGGTCTAACTCTGGTCTAACCCTAGTGTAACTCTGGTCTAACGCTGGTGTAACTCTGGTCTAACTCTGGTCTAACCCTAGTGTAACTCTGGTGTAACTCTGGTCTAACTCTGGTCTAACGCTGGTGTAACTTTGGTCTAACTCTGGTCTAACCCTAGTGTAACTCTGGTCTAACTCTGATGTAACTCTGATGTAACTCTGGTCTCACTCTGGTCTAACTCTCGTCTCACTCTGGTCTAACTCTGGTCTAACCCTGGTGTAACTCTGATGTAACTCTGGTCTAACTCTGGTCTAACCCTAGTGTAACTCTGGTCTAACGCTGGTGTAACTCTGGTCTAACTCTGGTCTAACCCTAGTGTAACTCTGGTCTAACTCTGGTCTAACTCTGATGTAACTCTGATGTAACTCTGATGTAACTCTGGTGTAACTCTGGTGTAACTCTGGTCTAACTCTGGTCTAACACTGGTGTAACTCTGGTCTAACCCTAGTGTAACTCTGATGTAACTCTGGTCTCACTCTGGTCTAACCCAGTCTCTCTCACAGGAATCCGCTGCAGTCGTTATGTCACGTCTCATGGTCTGGCCCTGAACGTTGATCCGGACTTGTCCTGGTTCCGTCACATTGTTCCCTGTGGACTTCAGGACAAAGGGGTAACATCGCTGAGCCTCGAGCTCCAGAGCCAGGTCTCAGTGGATCAGGTTCTGCCCCACGTCCTGCAGGCCTTTGGGGAGACCTTCCAGTGGGACGTTGTGGAGGGGTCAGAGCAAGAGGGGCTTTATCTAAAACCTGTTCAAACCTGTTTAAATCCATCAAAGACATGTTCAGACCTGTTCAAATCCACCTAAAACCTGTTCAAGTTTTTGAACCCAAATCAGGTTTTTATGCTTTATTTTCTTGTATTTATTCAAATAAAAAACACTGCTGGATGTATTTGTGCAAATAAATCAGACTTTGAGAACATAGTTGAGGTGTTTTTATTCATCCAGGTCACATGATCGTAAAGTACTCAAGTGTCCAGAACATTCCAAAAGTCTTTAATGTTAAATAAGACTGTTTAGAGATGCTTTCATTGTGAAATGAGGCCAGAAGCCGCGCTTGTGCCATGAACCTGTGCCGTAATTCATAATATTAGCCTGTCGGCAGTCTTTATCCTGCTTATGTAACCGAATATTCCCGCTGACATTTACCGGAGACGGACACCGGTGACAGGAGCCATTACCGGCTGCGTTTACGGCGTTAGCATTAGCCTCGTTAACAGCAACCGGCTAACCGCAGCAGCATGGGGGACAACAACAGCAGCAGCGGAATAAACGAGGATTTAAACACCGACAACGAGCTCCAGAGCACTGGGGACCCGCAGCTAGACGATGCCGTGGTACAGTGGCTCTCCTGGGACAGAGTGAGTGTCCGTGAACCGAAGGGTAACGCCGGGATTGGAGCCGAGAACCGGTTCGCCCCGGGGAAAGATACCATTTAAATGTCTACTGCGTCATTCACCTACAACTCTTTAGAAATATTTGATAACTGTACATAGTATAGCTAACCACAATATTCGTTTTGAATTCGGCGTATTTATTTACGTTTACCTTAATTAAAGATAAAGTTAATGTCTGTGGTCAATCAGAATCAGGGTATCTTCCTTCCATTTAATCTGGCAAACCAAAAACGAAATAACGAATCAATATTTAGTTTTTCTGTTTTTCTGTATGAACCAATTATGAAAAACTGACGTTTGTTTCATTGCTTTCAGCTCGAAACGGGAAATATAATAAACAAGGAAACCAAAACGTAATAATGGATCAAATTTACGTTGTCTAAATTTTTCTTTATTTGTTGTAGTAGGTCTAACTATTTCCCACGGTGCCGTCCTGCTTGCTTCGCGCATGTGCAGTGGATAGTTTCAAAGGAGTAGGTCGCTGAGACCGCGGTGAAGTTAGATTGACGTTGGATTTATACAATCTATGCGTTGGACGTTGGATATTCGGCTCCACACTTTCACCGGGAGGCTTAGATGTCTGTGTCCGACTAGTGGGTCATTATTGCGGGGAGCTCACTCTCGAAGCACCGCCCTTAGCACGGAGCAAGGAGACTTAGGGACCGTCAATAAATGACGATAACGGGAACGAAGTAAAAACAATAGATCTAATCTAGTGGCACCATGCACACTTCTTTTTTTCACTTTTATGTTTTTTTGGATTTTATATGAATTTTATATATACAAATATGGATTTTTTTTCAATAGCTTTCAGGTCATGTGACCTAGTTTCTTCAATCCACTTCATATTCATAGCACTAGCCTACTGGTACCATGCACACCACTTTTTTTTCTACTTTTGTCTTTTTTGAATTTTATATAAATTTTTATGTACAAAATTAAGGATTTTCAAGGACATTTGTCTGATGTGCACCATGGCTCGCTCAAAGGAGCACTCTGAAGACATGCAATTAAGAATTGTTGATTTGTATAAAGCCGGGAAAGGTTACAAGTTAGAGAATTTGTCTACAAATGGAGAGAGTTTGGCACTGTTGCTTCTCTCCCAAAGAGTGGCCATCCACCAAAAATAACAAGAGTTCAGCGCAGAATACTCATACTTACAGAAATCACTAGCACAGTCCAATATCTCTGAGCAAACATCGACTAAATGTAAAACACTGGCCAAGAATGGTGTTCATGGGAGGACTCACGGAGGAAGCCACTGCTGTCTAAAAAAACATTGCTGCAGGTTTAATGTTCGCAAAAAGGCACTTGGACAGTCCACAGAACTTCTGGCAAAATATTTTGTGGACTGATGAAAGGAAAGTTGAACTGTTGGAGGAACACACAACATCATGTGTGGAGGAAAAATGGAACAGCTCACACCCACCGTGAAGCAGGTGGAGGGAGCATCATGGTCTGGGGCTGTTTTGCCTCAGGGCCTGGACAACTTGCAATCTTTAATGGAAAAATGAATTCAAAAGTTTATCAGGATGTTTTGCAGGAAAAGCAGAGGCCGACTGTCAGACAGTTGAAGCTAAAAGAGGATGGATGCTCCAACAGGACAATGACCCAAAACACATAAGTCAATCAACTTCAGAATGGTTTCAGAAGAACAAAATACACGTTCTGGAGTGGCCAAGTCAAAGTCCTGACTTGAACCCCATTGAGATGCTGTGGCATGACCTCAAGACAGAGATTCATGCCAGAGATCCCATGAATCTGACTGAACTGCAGCAGTTTTGTTAAGAGGAATGGTCCAAGATTGATCGATGTGCCAGGCTGATCTGCAACTACAGGAAACGTCTGGTTGAAGTTATTACTGCCGAAGGGGGGGCAACCAGATATTAAATGTGATGGTTCAGTTACTTATTCCTCCCCCTTCTGTCATTGTTTGCATTAGGGCTGCACAATTAATTGAATTTTAATCACGATCACGATTTTGGCTTCCCACGATCAAATTCGCGTGATCGAGCGATATTTAAAATGCGTCATTCATTCACGCTTTGTATTAAAGTTTTTTTTTTTTTTTTTAAGCCAGTCTAGCGCGCTATAAAGCCGCTGTCTGATCACGTGCGTTTTTGCACCAATCAGAGTTGTTCCCTGCACCGCGCAGCAGCTCAGTCAGATGTAGACAGTCACAGACAGAAGACAGAGTAGCGTGAGGAAAATACCACAACAGATAGCAGGCTATAATCTATCTTAACAAAGAAAAAATGTCTAACGTAGCAGAGGGAGCGGCCGAGAGGCTTGTCCCGAGAATCGGATCGTCATCCATTGTGTGGAAACATTTTGGGTTTCAGGCAAGTGACGCAAAACAAGAACATGTCATATGCAAAGAGTGCCATAAAGTTGTTTTGGCACCACAAAGCAACACAACGAACCTCTTTAACCACTTAAAAAAACACCATAAAGTTCAATACGATGAATGTATGAGGGCCAAGAAATGCGTTGCAAAGACTAATCATCCCACAACATCAACTCAGACATCCATCGAAGCGAGCCTCTTTAGCGCATCACCATACCCATCCACCTCCCAAAGACACAGTGAAATAACGAATGCTGTCGCATTTCATTTGGCTAAAGACATGTGCTCAATAAACACGGTGACAAACGAAGGCTTCAGATTCTTGGTCAACACTCTGGATAAACGATACGTGCGTAATTATTTTTCAAAGGTGGCACTACCTGCGATGTACAGAAAACGCAGAGGGGAAATAGAGCGTGATCTTGCCAATATAAAGTACTTTGCAACTACAACGGATCTGTGGTCAAGCAGGACAATGGATCCGTACATGTGTTTGACAATTCATTACATCGATGAGGATTTTGCAATGCAGAGTCGATGCTTGCAAACATCTTTTTTCCCGCAAAGAACATGAACAAGTTCTTATTTGGTTACATTCTGTTGTGGAATATTTGTTTCTTATTGATTGTATATTTTATTTTTAGTTTTATTCACATCCATTATGCAGGTACAACTTAAGTTTAAATTTTGCTTCCTAAAATATATTTACACATTGTAAAATGTAAAATAGTGCCCTATTGAAGTTTTGCTACATTTTCTTTATTGTTTTAGTTTATTTTTATTTATTCTTTAAGGAGATTCACTGAATTTTGGTGAATAAGAGGACCTATTTTATTTTGATGCACATATCTGTACATTAGCAGGAATGTTGCACAATATGGATGTGAAGGCAGTAAATGTAATTAGCTTGTGTGACAATAAAAATTTGTTTTGGTTAAAATCAACAAATAATCGTGCTAATTAATCGTGATCTCAATATTGATCAACATAATCGTGATTATCATTTTTGGCCCTTATCGTGCAGCCCTAGTTTGCATGTTATCCTCATTAAAAATATGAAAACCTATAAATGTTTGGGTGGTTTTAGTTAAACCAGACCCTGTTTTTTCATTTGTGTCATTTTGACAAAGAGCAGATCACATTTGATGGTGATTTTATGCAGAAATGTGAGAAATTCCAAAGGCATCAGATACTTTTTCATGCCACTGTATTAGAATTACACACACACATTTGAGGGGTTTTACTATTTACACTTTTTTATATACCGTATTTTTTGGACCATAAGACGCACTTTTTCTTCACCAAATAGTGGGAGGAAAAGTGCCTGCGTCTTATGGTCCGAATGGTCCGACGAGTTGCAGAGCGGCAGCGGGTGAGGGAGGACCCGCTGCCGCTCTGAAACTCGACTCATGGTCCGAGTTGCAGAGCGGCAGCGGGTCACCCGGGACCTTCCGTGTCCCTGGAAACTGCATCATTCCCCCCCCCCCCGTGTCGCCTTGCCTTACCGTAGTGGCAGAGCAGCAGCGGGTCCTCCCTCACCTTCCTTATGGAAGCCGATGTGTGCAGGAAGGCGCGATGCTGCTGTATAGGCCTGCACGATTCTGGGAAAAATATGAATCACAATTTTTTAGCTTAGAATTGATATCACGATTCTCTACAACGATTTTCTTTCTCATGAAATGTAATGTTTATTACACACATGAACCATGACAAAACAAAACAAATTGGAAGTACCAAAAATATTTGTTTTGGCACCTATAGAACATTGCACATCACCACAAGCCTGTAAACATAGAGGCTTCAATGAATAAAGAAGAAACACTCTTTAACTGCTTGCCTTTTGTACAATTAACATTCAACTGGCCATTCAAGTAGGTTACCAAAAATAGAAGTTTAACACACTGCGCTGAATATGGCCTGAACATGGCTCTAAATAGGCTAACTGAAACGTCATTCAACATTCTGAGGGTTCAGTGTTTAAAGAAAAGGAGCAATTGGCCATTGAAGTGCAGTTGCAGTATCAAAAACTAATAATTTATTTTGTATATATAGCGGCACCTTGTCTTTAATTGCTGGTTGTGGTGTTACCTTGCGGTGCTGCAACAATGGCAAAGCATACCTTGCAAATCACACCAGATTGACCCTCGTCTTCTTGCTTGAATCCAAAATACTTCCACACCACGGAATGTGAGCCTTTTTTTTGGAACAAGTTGAGACTGAGTGGTTGGCTGATTCTTGTCACAAGGACCTGGGTTTTCATCAATATCCATTTTGTTTATTTCCGAACTACCGCGCTCGCTCGACGAGTGAAACACGAGACTAAAAGGCGCTTTGTCATTGGCTGAGGGTGACATCCTGTGAGAGCGGTCCTTTCAAAATAAAAGCAGATTTTTTTTTTTTTTTAAATCGAAGTCATTTAAAAATTAAATCAAAAACAGGGTGAATCGAGATCGCGATTTTATAACGATTTATCGTGCAGGCCTACTGCTGTACTGTGTCACCGCCGTATGCTATTGGAGGATAGCATGTAGTAGGCGGTGTTACAGTACACAGCAGTGCGCATGCCCTTCACTCCAGTCATATAATTCAAATATTATTCTGTTATACTTTATTAAATATTTTATTACACTATTTAGTTCAGAATATTTTTTTTCCTATTTTTCTCCTCTAAAAACCAGGTGCCTTATGGTCGGGTGCGTCTTATGGTGCGAAAAATATGGTAACCTTTTATATAACCAACACAGTATTTACAAGATAAGTCTTTTAGCAAGATTTCTTCTTGCTTAGCTATATCCATTTATGAAATAAACACAAAAATGTAATTTAACTACTACTACTACTACTACTAATAGCTATGTACATATAAAGTAAACATTCATTTGCACAAAGCAGAATTCCATTCATTTTTCATTGTCTCTTCTTCATCATCCATCCCAATACACTCTACATTGAACCATCGGTCACAGTTGTCACACTCCATCTGTTGTATGATAAAGAAACACTGTAAATCTGGAAATTTAATCACTTTATCTATCAGTCTTTCTATCTTACCCAGGCAGTGTTATTCTTGTTCCCACTTGCACCTGCAGATTTCTTTGGCCTGTTCGATGCACACATTGTACCGGGAGTCCTTTGGAAACACTAAAAAGTAGCATTTAGTTTTGTATTAAGGTATTTCTTTTGATCAGGAGGAAAATATACTGGTAACGTAACTCCTTTGAGGGTCATCAATTGTCAGAGGCTAGATTAGATATAAACAAACTGGTTAGCTTTCCCAGAGGTGTAGAATAAAACAAAAATTTAATTGTTGCCATTGTGCAACAATGCCAAGTAACAGCAAAAGTTAAAAGAAAAGTGGGACTGGTTGGAAGTCATTATTTGTGTAAAAAGTGTACTAAAATTGTAAAACTGTAATTGTAAAAACTAATTTTGCTTTATTTTATTTGGCTTTAGAACCACACATACATAAAGTCTGCTTACCTGATCCTTGAAGGATTTTAAGAGCCATTTCTATACGCTCTCTTGCCATGCAACTTTTTTTTTGTTAAACAGGATTTGGGAGTTCAATGGAAAGTTCTCCATTGTTGCTCTGGCCATCTAAACAAAAATATCTTTAATAAAAGGTGTTTTGTCACAATATTATCAAATATTAGAGGACACGACCTTTACAACTCTGACCCCGCAGCTGTTTTGATCCTGTTGAAAAGGATGAGTCATTACTCCTCCTTTCCACTTCATGTCCATCCAGTCTATATTACCATCTTGCTTTTTTTGCGCCTGTAGGTATTCCCTGGATATGTATTTACACAGTTTGCATATTGTATTGAGTTTTTATATCAAAAATTCATAAAATAGACAAAAGTGGAAAAAAAGAGGTGTGCATGGTACTACTAGGCTAGTACTGTGAATATAAGGTGGATTGAAGTGACTAGGTCACATGACCTGAAAGCTATTGAAAAAAATCCACATTTGTATATATAAAATTCATATAAAATCCAAAAAAACATAAAAGTGAAAAAAAGAAGTGTGCATGGTGCCACTAGATTAGATCTATTATTTTAAAGTAGTGAAAATAAATGTGTTTATCTTGAAGCTATTGAATTTATTTATTTACTTCGTTCCAGTGATCATCATTTATTGACGGTCCCTAAGTCTCATTGCTCCGTGCTAAGGGCGGTGTTTCGAGAGTGAGTTCCCCGCAATAATGACACACTAGTCGGACACAGACAACATAGTCTCCCGGTGAAAGTGCGGAGCCGAATATCCAACGTCCAACGTCAATCTAACTTCACCGCGGTGTCGCTGAGCGCCAAAAGCGGAGGGTCCGGTCCCAGTTGGTCAAATTTTCCAGTTCAAATGGCACTCGAACTATACATGTCTTTTATTGAGGACATGTTTATTAATGGAATGCCATATCATGAGATCTCAGTAAAGATGCGAGAAATGGGTGTCCAGTGTGGAAGCTCTGAGATCAGCATTCGGAGACTACTTGCCAAGCATAATATGCGTAGAAAAGGACACACTTCTGATTGACAACACACAGCCTAAGCAGTCCTTCAGAATGCTCTATATTACATGTAACGTTACATGCGTACTGTATGTAGTGAGTGTAGTGGTGCTGTGTGTTGTCAACACTGCATACACTTCTACTACTGTGCACACACACGCACGCACACACACACACACACACACACACACACACACACACACACACACACACACACACACACACACACACACTCACAGGCCAAGGAAGCCGAAAACGTCATTTCAGTGCTTCACAACCCAGACGGGGTGAATTTATTAATGAACAAAACAATATGGTTACGTATCATATCGCTATTTTAAGTGGGTAACGTTATACGGAAATCTCTGACCGTTACTAGTGGGTATACAGCGTAACGTTATACAGGCAACCTGCGTATCACGTAGGCTACACCACTGGTCTAGTATGCTACATGTTTTACTTTTTTATATCACGTAACGTTACCTCATTTATTGCTCGAGACACAGCAATGTCAAGCTCTGAATCAGAAGTGTGTCCTTTTCTATTATGCTTGGCAAGTAGTCTCCGAATGCTGATCTCAGAGCTTCCACACTGGACACTAGTGTTGTCAAAAGACCCGGTACTTCGGTACTAAAAAAATGTAAACGTCACGGTACCAAGTTTTCTTAAGTACCGGTAGTACCGAGGACCCGTTCAAACCCGGTTCCTTGATGCGCATGCGTGCAGTTGCGCGTCCTCTTTATTAAAGCGCTGAGACATGGCGACCGGCGGTGCAGCTAATGTGGTAGCTCTAAATCCACTTGTTGAGAAAAAAGGAGGAAAGAGCCGTGTGTGGAAATATTTTGGATTTGCGGCTGATGACGAGGGGAACATCATTGATAATCAAAAATCCATTTGCAAACGATGTCATCGAAGTTTTCTCTCAAAAGGAGGAAACACATCGAACTTAATAAAACACCTCAAAGACCGACACCCGGATCTGATGAAAGAGTTCAAGGAGGTAAGTTTCAAACTAATTTCAAATATAGAGCTTCTGTTATGAATTATATATCATATTTTAATTTGAATGTCGGAATCAGTCGGATAGAAATAAACAGCCATTTGTGTAGTAACTTAAATCGTTAGCATCCGTGATGCGGCTAACGCTACTATAATAAGTGTTATGATCAAGATTCTTTATTAACTATTTAAAGCTCCTATACATTTAATTCGGGTAAAAAAAAGAAACGGGACGACATAAAGGCGTTTACTGCTTTTACACACTAGAATTGTTTTAATGATTGTATATCCAAAAGGTGTACAAAAATGTATGGGTCAGTGTTTATGTCCTCAAAATCAGTCTGTCAAAAAGCAGTTCTAGCCTAGGCTTATTCTTGGCTGGATAACTAGCAGGTTTAAAAAATAAAATAAAATATGAACACAGTTTGATTAAATAAAGTTGCATTAAAAAAAAACTTATGATAGTAGGCTTAGGCTAGTACCATTCACTATCATTATGCTACTTCATGCATTATCTAACATCAACTTAAAGTGAGTGAATATATTTTCCAACATTAATGTTTGTGTTAATACAAACACTTGATCATTCACATTTATTCATTGTGCATTAAATTAAGTTAACAGATAAAAACCTTTTATTTTATAAATGTATGAGTACATTTTGAAATGTATAATTTTTAATTCATTTTTTAAACTTATCTAGATTTATTATAAAAGCTGAGGTTTGCCATTTAGAGAAAAACTAATGTTTCATTAGTTCAGACTCAGCCCATTTTTGACTTCTATACTTATAAAGTATATTTATTATATTTTCCTATTAAAGCTGCAGGCTGAGGAAGACCATGGAACACCCCCGCAAACTCATAAACAGGCAACAGTTACAGAAGCTTTTCAGTGGCAACAAAAATATGACAAAAACTCACCTGAGGCAAGAAAGCTGAACCGAGCTGTTGCTGAATTCATATGTATGGATAAAGTGCCCATTTATACAGTTCAAAAATGTGGATTCCAACAAATGCTCCATCATTTCAACCCAAAATACCAGCTTCCAAGTCGAAACTTTTTTATGTACACTGAGATTCCCCGCATGTACAATGACACCAGAGACCTCATAATCCAGCATCTCAGAGACAAACTGTTTTACAGCTGCACAACAGATCTTTGGACAAGTAGAACTGCAGACACTTTCATGTCTTTAACTCTGCAGTATAGGCTTGGGCGGTATCCAAATTTTGATACCGTCAAACCTCCTCCCTATTTTACCTCGGTATACGGTATTACCGTGAATAATTTAAAAAAATATGACGTAAGGCTCAGACAGCGTCACCAAACTGTTGGCTTGTGCCTAAACTGTTCAGAAACTGAATACCAAACACTAATACTGAAACAATAACAAAATAACATGCACAACAATATAAACAACTTTTATTAGCAACAAATAGCAGTTTATAAAAAGTGCAAATACAAGAGTCAAACAGAATTAAATGAACATAAACATCCAGAACAGTTTAGTAGTTTTTTAGAGTGTGAGACCTCTCATGAAGCACAGCACACAGCCATCACTTTTATTACGATCGCTGCTTTGATTAGCGCATTTGCGCTGACTATGTTTACCCCTGCCTCGCCCTCCTCGACTGGGTAAAGTGTCAGGATGACCAACACGTATTTGTCCCAAACAGCTGTCAATAGAAGCCGCATTATTCCCGACACCCCCGGCACTACCGCGGCCATGGCAGTACACCCGCCCCGGCTTCTATCAACTGTGCTAAAGGCAAAGCTGCAGGTGCTAAAGGTAAAGCTGCAGGTGCTACGTGCTCACGGCTTCCCTTCACTACCGCGGCCAGAGCGACTAGTTTTCCTCCCGTTTCTTTCACTGATGTTTGGCAAAGTGTGGGAAAAACAGCGTGTGCTTTATGAGAGACGCTGAGAAAGGCACGAGCAGCGGCGCCGCTGTTCAAGTTACACACGCACTCACTCTCGCTCATTCTCACTTTCACTCGGCTGAAAAGACTCTAAAGGTAGATGTTCTCCCTCAGAATCAGAGTCAGCCATTACTAATACCAAAACTTCATCACAGGTGTATTTTTATTTGTCAGGCTTCCATTGAGCCGTTCTGTCACTCCCACTGAGACGCGTCTTTGAGGTCTTCTTCTACACATGGTAGTGGTGGACTAGAAACAAAGTACAGGGTGTCTGACCTCTGGTGGAAGGGAGTGGAAGCATAATTTAGCACATAAACCGGAAGTAGCGGCTGTTTTTTCCTGTTAAGTTGCTCGTGCGACTTTGGCGCTTAAATATGACGGTATTGAAACTGATACCGTTGCTATCTTTAGATACCGTGGTATACGATATTACCGTAATACCGCCCAAGCCTACTGCAGTACATTACTAAATCGTGGGAATTGCAATCCTGGTGTCTTGGCTGTTGTGGTCTCAACACAGACCACACTGCTGAAAGTTTGAAGGAGGCCTTTGAAGAAAACCTTGAAGACTGGAAGTTGGACATTGCAAGAATGTCAGGCATCACAACAGACAATGCCACAAATAACAAAAAAGCCTTTGAGGACTACACCTGGATTCCTTGTTTTGGACACAATCTCCACCTTGCTGTAAATAAGGCATTAGACATAAACATAAACAGGGTGTCTGCAGTGCTGTCAAGGCTTCGAAAAACTATTTCTGCCTTTACAAGATCACCAAAACTTTCACGCCAGCTGACCAAGAAACAGAAAGATCTGTCCTCTCCAGACCACAAACTCATTCATGATGAACCCACTCGCTGGAATTCTTCATACGATATGGTGGAACGTTTCTTGGAGCAGCAGCAGGTTGTCTGTGCTGTCCTGGCTGAAGACAGGAAAAAATGGTATCTATTTCTTTTTTTTTTTACATTTATAATAATATTTTAGTTTATTACTTGCTTGGTCATGGCATATTTTGTTTAATTTATAAAAATTGTGTTTTTTAGGTTTGTAATTTTTCATTTATTATTTGTGGAAAAACTTGAAACACATTTTTAAACAAGTATGAAGAATGGCATTATTTAACTTTATTAATAAAAATAGTGTGTTGTTCAGCTAGTATGTTTTTGTGTTTTGCTTTGGTACTAAGAACCATGAATTTTTATTGGTAAATTTAGTCTAAATTAAACTTTGGTTTGGTACCGAAATTGGTACCGAGAACCGTGGATTTTTACTGGTATCGGTACCGAATACTGAAATTTTGGTACCGTGACAACACTACTGGACACCAGAGTATGTGAGCGGTGCGGAGTGGGAGCGGAGCGAGGAGCGGAGTTGCGTGATTTTGCCAGGTGCGAGGAGCGGATTTTTCAAATGTTAGAGCGTTGTGATTTTCTCCCGCTCCGAAACGCTCCACTATCGCTCAATTACCAATCACGAGCCAGGAGTCCCAGGACCAAACCACTGTCAGGAGACGGAGGGGGACTCAAAATGTTTCTAATCATATTTTGCATTTGTTTGCATTTGTATTGTTTTATTAGTACTTTCACAAACATTTATATAAAGTATATATCATGTAATTAATTTATCACATGATTTTAATTATATTTTTACCGACCCCCTCGCTGTTTCCACCCGTGCATCTCCATTATATGATGGACAATTTTATAAGTTGGTAATAAGCAGTAAGCACAGGTAAAGACAGACAGAAAAATGGAGTTTCTGAAATATTACCGTGAAGAAGGGGAAAATAAATATAAATGTATTATAAAAGGTAGTGATGACAAAGGAGAACGCGAGTGCAACGTCAAAAGATTCATTGTGGAATCTTAAAAGGCACGTGTCAAGGAAACAAGATAAAGTTTTTTGCTCACACGTGGAAAAAAAATCTGAAGGTGGGTATTATTCAGCTTGAACAACCTAAACCACCAATGCAGAATTAATACATTTGTAAATATTGTATTGGCATTTAGGCCACTTATTATTTATATTTAATTTTAGCGCCATATTTATGTTCAATTTACATTTTTTTGCAGAGAAAAAATCACGGGAAACATGTAAAGAGACACAGAGCAGTAAATTTAAAGGCTTCTTTCAACAAAGAACGACAAAAATAAATATTTCACAGGAGAGGAAGAGTGAACTAGACCAGGCTTTCTTTAAAATGATTTACATGGACTATGAGCCACTCACCAAAGGAGAAAGAAAAGGGATGCGCTATTTTGCGAACATTGCACAGCCTGGCTACACCCCACCTTGCTATAGCACGGTCCGTGACACACTCATGCCACATGCTTTATTAGAGTTGGAGAACAAATTGCGCATTCTGCTACAGAACTGCAGTGGACTCTCAGTTGCCCTTGATATTTGGACGAGCCGACGAGGTCACAGTTTTCTGGGTATCGTGGGAAGTTTTGTAGATGAAAACTTTCAAGGCCACACTGTTCTGCTGAGTTGTGAACACATTCAGGGACACCACACAGCGAAGCACATTTCTGAAAAATACGAGGAGGTCCTGAGACGCTGGAATATTCAGCGTGGTGTTGCCAGAGTAGTAACTGATAGCGCCAGCAATATGGTAAAAGCCTTCAATCTGCCTGGTTTTAGCGAATTCGGGGATCAGCTGGACCAAGATCCCGGGGACAGGGAGACAGATGGTGAGGGTGATGCTCCAGATGTTGCACTCCTGCAGCTCCATGCAGACCAGCTGGCCACCCAATTGAACATGATGGTAGAGAACTACGTCACAAAATCAAATCTTCACCTAAGATGTCCGATCCACTTACTCCAACTTGCAATTAAAGACGCAATTGCGAAGCACAATGCAATCAATTCAATAATCAACAAGGTTGGGAAAATAGTCAGAACAGTCAGAAAAAGCACACTGAACACAGAGGAAATCGACAAATTAGGCGTTCGTCCCACAACTGCATGCGCAACCAGATGGAACAGTCAGTTGCAGATGATCGAGTCGGTGCTGAAAATGTTTGAGAAGGACACGCTGTGGCAAAACAGGCTGACGTCGATCACAGATGATGGGAAAATCACATGCAATGATGTCCTCCTTCTGAAAGGCTTAGTGAGAGCGCTAACACCATTTGCTGAACTGACAGACAGTTTACAAAAGGAGCTGGGAAACCTGGGGATGATCCTACCGGCAGTTGCAGAAATACACAGAATGATGTCTGATGTTTCCGGTGACACTCCACTGGAAATAGCCGCATTCGCAGAAACTCTAGCTGAGAACTTTGAGACTCGTTATCAAAGGTTTTATGACGACACTCACGTTATTCTGGCTGCATTATTAGATCCACGCTCAAGAACGAAAGGTGGATTGCAAGAGATGAAAAGGCAAGTAATTAATTACACAAAGGTATAGCATTCAGAAATTAACCATGGTTTATTAAAATAAAATAAATGCTAACTTACAATAATGCTAGGCCTACATGTATGAAAACTCATTATTATTATTCTAAATAATCATAGCTAATTGTATTGTTCTTGTAGGTTCAAGGCAAACAGATTGAGATCCGGGAGTTGTTAGTTCATCAAACAGAACTTCTCTGCAGTGTAAATAAAAAAGTAACATCCCTTTCCTTTGTCGCTGACCCTGTGACTGTCCCTGACCCTGTCCCTGAGCCATCGAGCGCAAAAAAAGTCAAGTCAATGTTCCAGTCATAACTGTGACCTGTTCGTCTTCTACAACACTAGACGTCAGAGGAGAAGTCGAGCAATACCTTGGAATGCCAAGATTGAACACCGAAGTTGACGACGTCCTTCGCTTCTGGAAAGAAAATTCTAATGTACTGCCACAACTTTCACAAATTGCAAGACGCATATTTAGCATTCCCAGCGGCTCAGCCAGCGTGGAAAGGGTGTTTTCTATCGCTGGTCTGATGTCCAGCAATAATCGCATGTGCTTGGCACCTGCCACTCTGCAAAAGCTTGTTTTTCTAAAAGTTAACGCAGCACTGGAGATTTAGCTTCGCTAAAGTTCAACCAGCCAGCATTTTTTTCTGTTCATAGGCCTATTTCTAAATATTAATATAGGCTCAAATTTGGCTAAAAGAGATCTTTATTTTTTTCGTTTGGCAATTTGTTTAACTTCATATTCTAGTTTGTGATTTATTTTATTTAATGTAATGTTTTTCGTTTGATAATTTACTATAATGTTTTTCAATTGATAATTTATTTAATTTAGCCTCATTCAATAGTTGTTTTTTTAATTTTGCTTTGATTAAAAGTGAGCTATTGGTTTGGGGCTGTTCAGTGTTCATAATTTCAATAAAGTATGGATGTTCTTCTCTTAGTACTGCGTATTCGTTTTACACTACATGCATCTTCTGATCAGACACTGGTGTTATTAAAAAAAAAAAAAAAAATACCCTGGAGCGAAAACGGAGCGAGAGGTATAAGGACGGAGTGGGGGAGGGAGCGAGGAGCGGAAAATTGTACACCCAGAGCGGAGCTTGAGCGGAGTTATTATGAAATACTTTGCGCGCGGAGCGCAAATTCTTCCCGCTCAGCTCCGCTCACATACTCTGTATGTACACCCATTTCTCGCATCTTTACTGAGATCTCATGATATAGCATTCCATTAATAAACATGTCCTCAATAAAAGACATGTATGGTTCGAGTGCCATTTGAACTGGAAAATTTGATCAACTGGGACCCTCCGCTTTTGGCGCTCAGCGACCTACTCCTTTGAAACTATCAGTGTTGGGAAAGTTCACTTTCTACAAGAACTAGTTCAAAGTTCAGTTCACAAATTTTAAAATGAACTAGTTCAGTTCATAGTTCAAACTTCAAAATTTTGAACTAAGTTCACAGTTCCAAAAATGAACTAGTTCATAGTTGGGGCGGCAGTAGCTCAGTGGGCGGCAGTAGCTCAGTGGGTAGAGCGGTCGTCTTTCAACCGGAAGGTAGGCGGTTCGATTCCCGCTCTCCCCACAGTTCATACTGTCGTTGTGTCCTTGGGCAAGACACTTAACCCACCTTGCCTCCAGTGACTGTAACACTGGTAATGTAATGTAAGTCGCTTTGGATAAAAGCGTCTGCTAAATGAATAAATGTAAATGTAAAATAGTTTTTTTTTTCATATGTTGCTGTGAGCTATTATTTTTCAAAATTATTGCCACAGCCCATATACAGTAGAATCACAGACAGCAATTATTTTATCAGTTTTAACAATGAAGCTATGCGTTAGATTTCATTTTCATATCCAATTCTCAATCTTTATCCAACCAGGGTTTACATTAGCATTGAGGGGACATTGTTGCTTTAATGCTTTGTTGCTGTCCATTCACTCCACACTAGTAGCAGCTGCAGCTTTCAACCCTACAGTACATTCTCAAGAACATGAGGAAAAACGTGCTGCTTGAATGGTCTTTTTTAATGAGGAATTATTCAAAGAAAAACAGGACAGTAATCATTAAGGTGAAAACGTTTTTAAATTTTAATAATTTTCCATTGTCCACATGCTAAAACAGAATATTGGAATCCTGGGAAAATAGACCAGGCAGGTTCAACAAACAAGTTACATGAATGAATTTAAATGATCATACGCCTTACTACATGCTGCTGTCGCCTCCATGCTTTATTTATTTATTTTTTGATGACGCGTCACGCATGCGGCGGACGGCGGTGCGACACTGGTGGCTGGTGTTGCCAGGTTTGGTGTTTTTCCGCTACATATTAAGACCTGTTTGCGGCTGGTTTGCGGTGTGTTTTAGCCGGGTTTTCGCCTGGAAGGCTCTATAGAAATCTGGCACCCTATTGAACGAAGTTAACCTGAGAGAGCGTGCCGTTCACAGACACCAGAATGAACGAGTTCACAGTAACGTTCATCAGGCAGTAATTCAGCACGTTCAGTTCACGTTCGCCCAAAATATGAACGAGTTCATGAACTATCGTTCAATGAACGCGTTCAGGCACAACACTGGAAACTATCCACTGCACATGCGCAAAGCAAGCAGGACGGCACCGTGGGAAATAGTTAGACCTACTACAACAAATAAAGAAAAATTGAGACAACGTAAATTTGATCCATTATTTCGTTTTGGGTTCCTTGTTTATTATTTTTCCCGTTTCGAGCTGAAAGCAATGAAACAAACGTCAGTTTTTAATTTTTGGTTCATACAGAAAAACTGAAAAACAAAATATTGATTCGTTATTTCGTTTTTGGTTTGCCAGATTAAATTGAATAATTGAATGATCGGATGATACACGGACCCTCCATACATGACAATAATTATGTTTGGTTTTCCATTAAATTTCAGTATTAGAGGTGTTTACACAGTATAACCTAAAGTTATATTTGTGTACATTCGGCAAAAAGACATAAGAGTTTTATTTAGTTTTCCAGTAAATGTCACTAGATTTAAGTCGCTATAGGAGAACTTTATATATGGTCCGTGTATCATCCGATCATTCAATTATTCAATTTAATCTGGCAAACCAAAAACGAAATAACGAATCAATATTTTGTTTTTCTGTTTTTCTGTATGAACCAAATATGAAAAACTGACGTTTGTTTCATCGCTTTCAGCTCAAAACGGGAAATATAATAAACAAGGAAACCAAAACGAAATAATGGATCAAATTTACGTTGTCTCATTTTTCTTTATTTGTGTAGCAGGTTTAACTATTTCCCACGTTACCGTCCTGCTTGCTTTCTTGCATCGCAGTGGATAGTTTCAAAGGAAAGGAAGGAGTAGGTCGCTGGCGAAAAGCGGAGGGTCTGGTCCCAGTTGATCAAATTTTCCAGTTCAAATGGCACTCGAACCATACATGTCTTTTATTGAGGACATGTTTATTAATGGAATGCCATATCATGAGATCTCAGTAAAGATGCGAGAAATGGGTGTCCAGCGTGGAAGCTCTGAGATCAGCATTCGGAGACTATACTTGCCAAGCATAATATGCGTAGAAAAGGACACACTTCTGATTAACAACACTCTGAGCCTAAGCAGTCCTTCAGAATGCTCTATATTACATGTAACGTTGCATGCATACTGTATGTAGTGAGTGTAGTGTGCTGTGTGTTGTCAACACTGCATACACTTCTACTACTGTGCACACACACACACACACACACACACACACACACACACACACACACACACACACACACACACACACACACACACACACACACACACACACACACACACACACACAGGCCAAGGAAGCCGAAAACGTCATTGCAGTGCTTCACAACCCAGACGGGGTGAATTTATGAATGAACGCATTAAAGTTCTGTCACAAAACAATGTGGTTACGTATCATCTCGCTATTTTAAGTGGGTAACGTTATACGGAAATCTCTGACCGTTAGTGGGTATACAGCGTAACGTTATACAGGCAACCTGCGTATCACGTAGGCTACACCACTGGTCTAGTACGCTACATGTTTTACTTTTTTATATCACGTAACGTTACCTCATTTATTGCTCGAGACACAGCAATGTCAAGCTCTGAATCAGAAGTGTGTCCTTTTCTACGCATATTATGCTTGGCAAGTATAGTCTCCGAATGCTGATCTCAGAGCTTCCACACTGGACACCCATTTCTCGCATCTTTACTGAGATCTCATGATATGGCATTCCATTAATAATCATGGCCTCAATAAAAGACATGTATGGTTCGAGTGCCATTTGAACTGGAAAATTTGATCAACTGGGACCAGACCCTCCGCTTTGGCGCTCAGCGACACCGCGGTGAAGTTAGATTGACGTTGGACATTCGCTCCGCACTTTCACCGGGAGGTCCGACTAGTGGGTCATTATTGCGGGGAACTCACTCTCGAAACACCGCCCTTAGCACGGAGCAATGAGACTTAGGGACCGTCAATAAATGACGACCACTGGAACGAAGTAAATAAATAAATTCAATAGCTTCAAGATAAAAAAAAAATATTTTCACTACTTTAAAATAATCTAGTGGCACCATGCACACTTCTTTTTTCACTTTTATGTTTTTTGGATTTTATATGAATTTTATATATACAAATATGGATTTTTTTTCAATAGCTTTCAGGTCATGTGACCTAGTTTCTTCAATCCACTTCATATTCATAGCACTAGCCTAGTATTATCATGCACACCACTTATTTTCCAATTTTCTCTTTTTTTGAATTTTATATGAATTTTTTATGTACAAAATCAAGGATTTTTTTCAATAGCTTTCAGGTCATGTGACCTAGTCATTTCAATCCACCTTATATTCATAGTACTAGCCTAGTAGTACCATGCACACCTCTTTTTTTCCACTTTTGTCTATTTTATGAATTTTTGATATAAAAACTCTTTTTTTTTTCAATAGGCACTCATGGCACTCACCTCAAATAACTTGATTACTTTAATATATTAGTCTGGCATAATTATTTTAACATGTCATCTTACAAAAACTCAATACAATATGCAAACTGTGTAAATACATTTCCAGAGAATACCTACAGGCTCAAAAAAAGCAAGATGGTAATATAGACTGGATGGACATGAAGTGGAAAAGAGGAGTAATGACTCATCCTTTTCAACAGGATCAAAACAGCTGCGGGGTCATAGTTGTAAAGGTTGTGTCCTCTAATATTTGATAATATTGTGACAAAACACCTTTTATTAAAGATATTTTTGTTTAGATGGCCAGAGCAATAATGGAGAACTTTCCATTGAACTCCCAAATCCTGTTTGACAAAAAAAAAGTTGCATGGCAAGAGAGCGCATAGAAATGGCTCTTAAAATCCTTCAATGCATTGAACAGGCCAAAGAAATCTGCAGGTGCAAGTGGGAACAAGAATAACACTGACTGGGTAAGATAGAAAGACTGATAGATAAAGTGATTAAATTTCCAGATTTACAGTGTTTCTTTATCATACAACAGATGGAGTGTGACAACTGTGACAGATGGTTCCATGTAGAGTGTATTGGGATGGATGATGAAGAAGAGACAATGAAAAATGAATGGAATTGTGCTTTGTGCAAATGAATGTTTACTTTATATGTACATAGCTATTAGTAGTAGTAGTAGTAGTAGTTAAATTACACTTTCGTGTTTATTTCATAAATGGATATAGCTAAGCAAGAAGAAATCTTTGCAAACTGCTAAAAGACTTATCTTGTAAATACTGTGTTGGTTATATAAAGGTTATTTAAAAAGTGTAAATAGTAAAACCCCTCAAATGTGTGTGTGTGATTCTAATACAGTGGCATGAAAAAGTATCTGATGCCTTTGGAATTTCTCACATTTCTGCATAAAATCACCATCAAATGTGATCTGCTCTTTGTCAAAATGACACAAATGAAAAAACAGTGTCTGCTTTAACTAAAACCACCCAAACATTTATAGGTTTTCATATTTTTAACTAGGATAACATGCAAACAATGACAGAAGGGTGAGGAATAAGTAACTGAACCATCACATTTAATATCTGGTTGCCCCCCCTTCGGCATCAATAACTTCAACCAGACGTTTCCTGTAGTTGCAGATCAGCCTGGAACATCGATCAGGATCAATCTTGGACCATTCCTCTTAACAAAACTGCTGCAGTTCAGTCAGATTCCTGGGATCTCTGGCATAAATTACTGTCTTGAGGTCATGCCACAGCATCTCAATGGGGTTCAAGTCAGGACTTTGACTTGGCCACTCCAGAACGTGTATTTTGTTCTTCTGAAACCATTCTGAAGTTGATTACTTCTGTGTTTTGGTTCATTGTCCTGTTGCAGCATCTATCCTCTTTTTAGCTTCAACTGTCTGACAGACGGTCTCAGCTTTTCCTGCAAAACATCCTGATAAACTTTTGAATTCATTTTTCCATTAAAGATTGCAAGTTGTCCAGGCCCTGAGGCAAAACAGCCCCAGACCATGATGCTCCCTCCACCTGCTTCACGGTGGGTGTGAGCTGTTTTTCCCTCCAATAATGATGTTGTGTGTTCCTCCCAAACAGTTCAACTTTTGTTTCATCAGTCCACAAAATATTTTGCCAGACGTTCTGTGGACTGTCCAAGTGCCTCTTTGTGAACATTAAACCTGCAGCAATGTTTTTTAGACAGCAGTGGCTTCCTCCGAGGAGTCCTCCCATTAACACCATTCTTGGCCAGTGTTATACATAAAGTTGATGTAAGCGCAGAGATATTGGACTGTGCCAGTGATTTCTGTGAGTATGAGTATTCTGCGCTGAACTCTTGTTGTCATTTTTGATGGATGGTCACTCTTTGGGAGAGAAGCAACAGTGCCAAACTCTCTCCATTTGTAGACAAATTCTCTAACTTGTAACCTTTCCGGCTTTAGACAAATCAACAATTCTTAATCGCAGGTCTTCAGAGTGCTCTTTTGAGTGAGCCATGGTGCACATCAGACAAATGTCCTTGAAATTCCTTGATTTTGTACATAAAAATTGATATAAAATTCAAAAAAAGACAAAAGTAGAAAAAAAAGTGGTGTGCATGGTACCACTAGGCTAGTGCTATGAATATGAAGTGGATTGAAGAAACTAGGTCACATGACCTGAAAGCTTTTGAAAAAAATCCATATTTGTATATATAAAATTCATATAAAATCCAAAAAACATAAAAGTGAAAAAAAGAGCTGTGCATGGTGCCACTAGATTCGATCTATTGTTTTTAAGTAGTTTGGTGAACAAAAAAAATGTTTATCTTGAAGCTATTGAGTTTATTTATTTGTTCCCGTGATCATCATTTATTGACGGTCCTAAGTCTCATTGCTCCGTGCTAAGGGCGGTGCTTCGAGAGTGAGTTCCCGCAATAATGACGCACTAGTCGGACACAGACATCTAAGCCTCCCGCTGAAAGTGCGGAACCGAATATCCAACGTCCAACGTCAATCTAACTTCACGCGGTCTCAGCGACCTACTCCTTTGAAACTATCCACTGCACATGCGCAAAGCAAGCAGGACGGCACCGTGGGAAATAGTTAGACCTACTACAACAAATAAAGAAAAATTGAAACAACGTAAATTTGATCCATTATTTCGTTTTGGTTTCCTTGTTTATTATATTTCCCATTTCGAGCTGAAAGCGATGAAACAAACGTCAGTTTTTCATATTTGGTTCATACAGAAAAACAGAAAAACAAAATATTGATTCGTTATTTCGTTTTTGGTTTGCCAGATTAAATTGAATAATTGAATGATCGGATGATACACGGACCATATATATATATATATAGTTTTATTTATATAGCGCCTTTCCAGAGCTCAAGGACGCTTTACATATCAATTATTCATTCACTCCACTGTCACACACTGGTGGTAGTAAGCTACATCTGTAGCCACAGCTGCCCTGGGGCAGACTGACAGAGACGTGGCAGCCATTCCACGCCTATCACTCTCCGACCATCACCAAATACATTCACTAAACATTCATACGAGGCAAGGTGGGTTAAGTGTTTTGCCCAAGGACACAACGACAGTATGGACTGTGGGGAGAGCGGGAATCGAACCTACTACCTTCCGGTTGAAGGACGGCCGCTCTACCACTGAGCTACTGCCGCCGCTAACTTTACCCTTTAACCTTATGTATTAAGATTTAATTTAGGAGTTTACACATTTCTAACTTACCAATTTAGCCTTGTTTATGTTATGTATGTATTTGATATAAACTGTTTTTAGTTATAGAATAATAGCAATTTGTCATAGTAACCTTTAGTCGCTACCAAACTACCCCAAGAACCTTTCCATATATGAATTTAACAAGGAATTCCCGAACATACAGACGTGGACAAAAATGTTGGTACCCTTCGGTCAATGAAAGAAAAACTCACAATGGTCACAGAAAAAACGTTATTCTGACAAAAGTAATAATAAATAAAAATTCTATGAATGTTAACTAATGAAAGTCAGACATTGCTTTTCAACCATGCTTCAACAGAATTATTTTAAAAAATAAACTCATGAAACAGGCCTGGACAAAATTGATGGTACCCCTAGAAAAGACTGTAAATAATGTGACCAAATGGACATGTTAATTCAAGGTGTGTGCACTAATTAGCATCACAGTAGCCAACCTCCCTGGACGTGGCCGCAGGAGGAAAATTGATGACAAATCAAAGAGACGGATAATCCGAATGGTAACAAAAGAGCCCAGAAAGACTTCTAAAGAGATCCAAGGTGAACTCCATGCTCAAGGAACATCAGTGTCAGATCGCACCATCCGTCGTTGTTTGAGCCAAAGTGGACTACATGGGAGACGACCAAGGAGGACACCATTGTTGAAAACAAATCATAAAAAAGCTAGACTGGAATATGCCAAACTACATGTTGACAAGCCACAAAGCTTCTGGGAGAATATCCTATGGACAGATGAGACAAAAATGGAACTTTTGCCAAGGCACATCAGCTCTATGTTCACAGACGGAAAATGAAGCATATCAAGAAAAGAACACTGTCCCTACTGTCAAACATGGAGGAGGCTCTGTTATGTTCTGGGCCTGCTTTGCTGCATCTGGCACAGGGTGTCTTGAATCTGTGCAGGGTACAATAAAATCTGAAGACTATCAAGGGATTCTAGAGAGAAATGTGCTGGCCAGTGTCAGACAGCTTGGTCTCAGTCGCAGGTCATGGGTCTTGCAACAGGACAATGACCCAAAACACAGCAAAAAACACCCAAGAATGGTTAAGAGGAAAACATTGGACTATTCTAAAGTGGCCTTCTATGAGCCCTGACCTCAATCCTATTGAGCATCTTTGGAAGGAGCTGAAACATGCCGTCTGGAAAATACACCCTTCAAACCGGAAACAACTGGAGCAGTTTGCTCATGATGAGTGGGCCAAAATACCTGCTGAGAGGTGCAGAAGTCTCATTGACAGTTACAGGAATCGTCTGATTGCAGTGATAGCCGTCAAAAGGTTGTGCAACAAAATATTAAGTTAGGGGTACCAACAATTTTGTCCAGGCCTGTTCCATGAGTTTATTTTTTTAAATAATTCTGTTGAAGCATGGTTAAAAAGCAATGTCTGACTTTGATTGGTTAACATTCATAGAATTTTTATTTATTATTACTTTTGTCAGAATAAAGTTTTTTCTGTGACCATTGTGAGTTTTTCTTTCACTGACCGAAGGGTACCAACAATTTTGTCCACGTGTGTATCTATTAAGATGTATTTAAAGAGCTAAGATTATTTAATTTACCACAGTGTTCTTGTAAATCTGGCGTTTATATTTAA
Source organism: Perccottus glenii (assembly GCA_024416835.2). Lineage (NCBI taxonomy): Eukaryota > Metazoa > Chordata > Actinopteri > Gobiiformes > Odontobutidae > Perccottus > Perccottus glenii. The sequence goes on along the minus strand of CM044550.2, from coordinate 1,953,796 downwards.
AAAAAAATTCATTCAGTGTCCTCTTAAATTGGCCCTAAACATGAGAGACATTTAACCACATCTTTAACTACATTTGTGAAAGTCAAGGCTGTTGTTAGGACAGAAATATAATTATTATTTATTTATTGTTGTATACTTTTTTCCTCCTGCAGAATCCTCAGACTCGGGCCCAGATCCAGACTCTGTTGGACCAGGGCCTTGTCTCCAAGCTCAGGTCCAGACTCGGGTCCAGACTGAGTTTTGGAACGGCCGGACTCAGAGCCAAGATGGGAGCTGGTTTTAACAGAATCAACGACCTCACTGTCATCCAGTCCACACAGGTCAGGCCTGTATAGGTCTGAACATGTTTTTAGATGGCTTTAACACGTTTTACATTGATTTGAACAAGTGTTAGTTTGATGTGAGCAGGTTTTAGATGGATTTGAACAAGTTTTAGATGGATTAGACCAGGCTTTATTTGGATTAAACCAGTTTTTCCTTGTCTCAGGCCTGTTCTTGGTCCCAGGGTCTGTGCAGACAGGTTTTGAACAGGTTTTCCTTGTGTCTGACCTGACCCCCTCTTGTATGTCCCAGGGCCTGTGCAGGTACCTGTGCAAGTGTTTCCCTGAGCTGAAGGACAGAGGAGTGGTGTTGGGCTTTGACACCAGAGCTCAGCAGGAGAGCAACTGCAGCAGCGAGCGGTGACTACACAAAAGACCCCTTGTGCCCAACACGGTCCCAACACGGTCCCAGCACGCTCCCAAAACGATCTCAACGCGGTCTTAGCACAGGCCCAGCACGCTCCCAACACTGTCCCAACACGTTTTTTAGCACGAGCCCAACACAGGCCCAACCCGAGCCCAACACGGGCCCAAAACGGTCCCAACGCGGTCTTAGCACAGGCCCAGCACGCTCCCAACACGCTCCCAACACTGTCCCAACGCGGTCTTAGCACGAGCCCAACACAGGCCCAACACGAGCCCAACGCGTTCTTAGCACGAGCCCAACACGCTCCCAACACTGTCCCAACGCGGTCTTAGCACGAGCCTAACGCGAGCCCAACGCAGGCCCAACACAGGCCCAACACGGGCCCAACACGGGCCCAACACAAGCCCAACACGGGCCCAACGCGTTCTTAGCACGGGCTCAACACAGGCCCAACACGGGCCCAACACAAGCCCAACACAAGCACAACACGGGCCCAACACAAGCCCAACACGGGCCCAACACAGGCCCAGCATGGGCCCAACACAAGCACAACACGGGCCCAACACAAGCCCAACACAGGCCCAACACAAGCCCAACACAAGCTTAACACGGGCCCAACACATTCTTAGCACGGGCCCAACACAGGCCCAACACAAGCCCAACACAGGCCCAACACAAGCCCAACACGGGCCCAACACGGGCCCAACGCGTTCTTAGCACGGGCCCAACACAGGCCCAACACAAGCCCAACACAGGCCCAACACAAGCCCAACACGGGCCCAACACGGGCCCAACGCGTTCTTAGCACGGACCCAAAACAGGCCCAACACAAGCCCAACACAAGCCCAACATGGGCCCAACACGGGCCCAACACAAGCCCAACACAAGCCCAACACGGGCCCAACGCGTTCTTAGCACGAGCCCAACACAGGCCCAACACAAGCCCAACACAAGCCCAACACAAGCCCAACACGGGCCCAACACGGGCCCAACGCATTCTTAGCACGGGCCCAACACAGGCCCAACACAAGCCCAACACTGGCCCAACGCGTTTTTGGCACGGGCCCAACACAGGCCCAACACAAGCCCAACACAGGCCCAACACAAGCCCAACACGGGCCCAACACGGGCCCAACGCGTTCTTAGCACAGACCCAAAACAGGCCCAACACAAGCCCAACACAAGCCCAACACGAGACCAACAAGAGACCAACACGAGCCCAATGCGTTCTTAGCACGGGCCCAACACAGGCCCAACACAAGACCAACACGGGCCCAACACGGGCCCAACACAAGCCCAACACGGGCCCAACACGGGTCTAACACGGGCCCAACACGGCCCCAACGCGTTCTTAGCACGGGCCCAACACAGGCCCAACACGAGCCCAACACGGGCCCAACGCATTCTTAGCACGGGCCCAACACAACCCCAACACAAGCCCAACACGGGCCCAACACGGGCCCAACACGGGCCCAATGCGTTTTTAGCACGGGCCCAACACAGGCCCAACACAAGCCCAACACGGGCCCAACACGAGCCCAACACGTTCTTAGCACGGGCCCAACACAGGCCCAACACAGGCCCAACACGGGCCCAACACGGGCCCAACACAAGCCCAACACGGGCCCAGCACAGGCCCAACACAAGCCCAACACGGGCCCAACATGGGCCCAACACGTGCCCAACACGGGCCCAACGCATTCTTAGCACGGGCCCAACACAGGCCCAACACAAGCCCAACACAAGCCCAACACTGGCCCAATGCGTTTTTGGCACGGGCCCAACACAGGCCCAACACAGGCCCAACACAAGCCCAACACGGGCCCAACACGGGCCCGACACGGGCCCAACGCGTTCTTAGCACAGACCCAAAACAGGCCCAACACAAGCCCAACACGAGCCCAACACGAGCCCAACACGAGCCCAATGCGTTCTTAGCACGGGCCCAACACAGGCCCAACACAAGCCCAACACGGGCCCAACACAAGCCCAACACGGGCCCAACGCATTCTTAGCACGGGCCCAACACAGGCCCAACACAATCCCAACACGGGCCCAACACAGGCCCAATGCGTTCTTAGCACGGGCCCAACACAGGCCCAACACAAGCCCAACACGGGCCCAACACAAGCCCAACACGGGCCCAACACGGGCCCAACACGTTCTTGGCATGGGCCCAACACAGGCCCAACACAAGCCCAACACGGGCCCAAAACGGGCCCAACACGGGCCCAACACGGGCCCGACGCGTTCTTAGCACGGGCCCAACACAAGCCCAACACAGGCCCAACACAAGCCCAACACGGGCCCAACACGGGCCCAACACAGGCCCAACACAAGCCCAACACGGGCCCAACACGGGCCCAACGCGTTCTTAGCACGGGCCCAACACAGGCCCAACACGAGCCCAACACGAGCTCACCACGAGCCCAAGACAGGCCCAACACGGTTCCAACACAGTCCCAACACTATCCCAACACGGGATGCGCCCAACTCGGGCCCGAGAACGCTCCCAAAACAGTCCCAAGACGGTCTCAAAATGGTCCCAAAATGCCATAAGCGCCATATCCAGTGTGAATTTGTCTAAACACCAACCTGAGCTGTGTCTGATCTGTTTTTTCCGTATCTTAACAGTTTGGCGAAGCTGGCGGCGGCCGTGTTTCTGACTCGAGACATTCATGTTCATCTATTCTCCTCGTTTGTGCCGACGCCGTACGTGGTAAGTGCAGAAACATCTTTTTCAGAGGCTAGAGAATGTGTGGAGGGAGGAGAGTTTATAGAGCATCAATACAGGCCCCGGAGACAGAATAGTATTAAACATTTCGGTCTGTCCATGCTTCTGTATGAGATTATAAAATATGTCAATGTGATCAGTGACGCTTCTGAAGCTATCGCTACCTTTCTTAACCAGCTTTCATTCATTTTCTACCGCTTAGTCCCGTTAGGGGTCACGGGTGACTGGAGCCTATCCCAGCAGCTATGGGCGGGGTTCACCCTGGAGAGTGGCCAGTTAGTCGCAGGGCTGACATTTAGAGACAGACAGTGATTCACTCTCACATTCATTCACTAGGGACACTTTAGAGTTGCCCATTAACCTGTACATGCATGTGTTTGGACGGTGGGAGGAACTGGAGTACCCGGAGAGAACCCACGGTAACACGTGGAGGACATGCAGACTCCTCACAGAAAGACCGGAGTTGGATGTTTGAGTTGGATTTTGAACTCACAACCTTCTTGCTGTGAGGCAGGAGTGCTAACCACTCTGCCACGTGCACCAGACAAACCAGTTTTAAACCAGCTTTAGGTTAGATTAGATTAGATTCAACTTTATTGTCATTACACATGTACAATGCAACAAAATGCAGTTTAGGTCTAACCGGAAGTGCAATAGCAGCAAGTGCAGGATATCCAGTATTTGCATAAATAAATAAGTTAGAATTGTAAAAGTAATTTGCAGATGGATATGTGCATTATATACAGATGGCTTATTACTATAAACAGAAATTATAAAATAGGTATTTACAATGATAAATAAGGCCAGTGTGAGCTATAAGCAGAAGTCAGAAATATGTTATATTATAAAAGTAATTTTTAGGTGGATATGTACTATGAACATTAAATACAAATGGCAATTACTATAAATAGAATTGTATGGAAGGATATATACAATGATAGGTAAGGCTATGGTGAGCAGTAGTGCAATGGAAATAGTACACTAGTATCTATCTTTAGCTTGTAGCAGTGCTTGGCCTCTTTGATGCCCCTCTTCAGATTAGCTCTGGATGTGCTGTAGGCCTGTGCATCCCCTGATCTGAAGGCAGTATTGCTGTGCCTTCAACAGGAAGCACACCTCCTTGTTCATCCATTGCTTTGGATTTAAATCAACTTTAAACCAGATTTAAACCAGCATTAAACCAGGTCTAAACCAGGTCTAAACCAGGACTAAACCAGATCTAAAGCTGGAATAGGAGGTTAGCGACGTAAATTCAGTGTTAAAGCTGGTTCAGTTCCTCTCAAGATAAATCCCTGGTAATTTAAGTTGAATGGCTAACCTGCGCTGGAGCAGGTTAAGTTGCAGGTAGACGATAGAAACACAGACACTGACCAATCAGGAACGAGAAATAAGCTGCCGGTGTCAAGGAGGAAAGAGGCAGCGCAGAGACAGAAAAAAGAGATGTGTCTGCACAAGCACCGGCTGATGGAGCACAACTGTACAGCAATCTAGCGACACTGTAAAATGGGTTTTATGTTGATTTATTTATTCCAAATAAATAAATTAACGTATTGCTTAGGTGTGTTTTTGAAGTACCAGTGGCACAAAACATCTGGTAGTGAGAGGGCTTAAAGGTGGCAGTGGCTCAGTGGCCCAACACGGGCCCAAAACATCTGGTAGTGAGAGGGCTTAAAGGTGGCAGTGGCTCAGTGGCCCAACACAGGCCCAAAACAGTCCCAACGCGGTCCCAGCACGCTCCCAGCACGCTCCCAACACGGTCCCAACGCGTTCTTAGCACGAGCCCAACACGGGCCCAACACGAGCCCAACACTGTCCCAACACAGGCCCAACACAAGCCCAACACGGGCCCAACACGAGCCCAACACGGGCCCAACGTGTTCTTAGCACGAGCCCAACACGAGCCCAACACAGGCCCAACACAAGCCCAACACGGGCCCAACACGGGCCCAAAACGGGCCCAACGCGTTCTTAGCACGAGCCCAACACAAGCCCAACACGAGCCCAACACAAGCCCAACACGGAAGCCCAACACAAGCCCAACACGGGCCCAACACGGGCCCAAAACGGGCCCAACACGGGCCCAAAACGGGCCCAACGTGTTCTTAGCACGAGCCCAACACGAGCCCAACACAAGCCCAACACGAGCCCAACACAAGCCCAACACGGGCCCAACGCGTTCTTAGCACGAGCCCAACACGAGCCCAACACAGGCCCAACACAAGCCCAACATGGGCCCAAAGCGGGCCCAACGCATTCTTAGCACGAGCCCAACACGAGCCCAACACAGGCCCAACACAAGCCCAACACGGGCCCAACACGGGCCCAACGTGTTCTTAGCACGAGCCCAACACAAGCCCAACACGAGCCCAACACGGGCCCAACGTGTTCTTAGCACGAGCCCAACACAAGCCCAACACGAGCCCAACACGAGCCCAACACGGGCCCAACGCGTTCTTAGCACGAGCCCAACACAAGCCCAACACAGGCCCAACACGGGCCCAACACGGGCAGTTGCCAGTAGAGCGGACGTCCTATAACCCTGAAGGTTGGCAGTTCAATTCCCGCTCTCCCTACAGTTCATACTGCTGTTGTGTCCTTGGGCAAGACACCTGCCTTGACTCCAGTGTCTGTGGCTCTGGTGTAAGAATGTTTAGTGATGGTCGGAGAGTCCGTAGGCACAAAATGGCTGCCACGTCTCTGTCAGTCTGCCCCAGGGCAGCTGTGGGTACAAACAGTCGCACCACCAGTGTGTGACTGTGGAGTGAATTAATTATGTATATGTAAATTGTAAAGTGTATCTTGAAAAGCGCTATATAAGATGAGTTGATAACATTGTAATGCGTTTAGTGTCATTCCACGCACAAGCCAACAGTTCGCCTTCTCTCATAAACACTGGCCCATCGCTTTGTTTCAACTGTGAAGCATCTTTTCTTAGGCTTTTTGGCATTCCTTTTCTTGTGCTCTTTACGTCCCATGTAAACGAGTGTCACTTACAGCTAATTCACTGGCAACAGCTGGGGATATATAATAACTATGAACTAAATGATGGCCTTTATGGTTGTATTCAGCATAGGTGGACTTTGAGATTGACAGGGTCAAACATCTGTGCACAGTCAAACTATTACATGAGTAGCCACAGGAACAAATTTTGAGAAGGGGGTGTTGAAAACCACCTCTTTTATTGCTACTATACTTTAATAATTAATAATTAGCTGTAGCGGTCAACTGAACATTAGCTGTAAACAGTTAACAACAGAGGCATAAGCCCTGAGCTGCAATGAGTGAATAGTTTGAAAAGATTTGTCTGATGCCATTCCTGGAGTCCTTAGAAACAGTTCTAATGGTTTAGCTCATCCTACACAAAATCTCTTACATTTACATGATGTATTCATGACACACCTGCCTCTCCTGGAGAAGACACAGACTGTGGTCACAAACAAATTACGCATCCATCACCACAACCGCTCACGTTATTGCCAGTATTTGGTTTTATTGAAAGACAAATCAGATCACACTGAGGATGAACCATTTGAAGCTGTAACTTTTACTCTAAAGCAGCTGAGGAGGTGCATGTTCATGCTTCATAAACAACTACCACAGGCAACTGTCAATCACAACTAGGACACATTTCCACATTTGAAAAGTATTTAGCCTACAAGCAAATAAAACCCAGAAGCACGTAAATGAAAAGCACATTAACACTACAACTAAACAGTAAATCAGAAGTGCTCACCACATTGTCCTGTTGTGCCTAGGGTCACTGTTCCAATCTCTGCCTGAAAATACTGTAGAAATCTATCTGTAGTCCCTTGGCTGATCTTTAGTCTGTCCTTATAAAGTCAGTCTTCTTATAAAATCAAAACTGTCAAAACTGACCCCTCAGTCTTTGGCACTATTGTATGGAATAAATTATGAACGCAACACCAGATCCAATGCCATTAGAGTCTTTATTGTTTCACAACGAACACAATAAATGACTCGAGTAGGCTCCCCAGCAACTACTAAAGATTGAACAGTAGACATAAGCTTTTATACAGTTCTGATATGACAGTACAGTAATAACTCTTTCCTGTAAAGCCTTAAAGTTCATTATTAACTTTCTGATATCATTGTGCAAGGCCCTGGGATCCTCCTCATTAACTCCCTGATGTCATTTCTGTCTGGCCTTGGAGGCTACTCCTCAGACTCTGTCTCCTTCGATAACAGACACCTGCGTCTTTATCTGGTCCTTCCTGTGTGTGTCTGACATTAGGTTTTGTCTTTTATATTAATATGTTTAAATGAATAACTAACTGGGTCTACATAGTTTAAAACACATAACATATAAAATATTACACCACACGTCATATTGAATTTGTACCAAACAAACTTCCTGCTAATGCTAACCTATTACAATTACCGCCATGCATTTCACTGAACCTCAGGCAGAAACGGCACAGATGCAACTGGAATTATTATTAGGCCCGAGCCGGGCCTATTGTTTTTGCTTGAGTTATTTAAAAAAGAAAAATATATATATATTTTTTTTAAATATTTTTTTTTTTTCTGCAAAATGATCCTAAATTTGACCCAGTAAACATGCACGAAAAGTCATTTTTATTGGTCCCAGATTTCAAGCTCGGTGAAAAAGACTTGGTACATCCATAGGACACCTCAGGGCAAACAGAAAAGTCTATGACAGCCACACCCTAAACTCAACAGGAGGTCCGCCATGTGGGGTGAAACGCGCGGCCACTGAAATTGCACCCCTTGCGCAAAAAGATGCAAATCATTGTGTTTTAATCTAAATGGCCCCAAATTTGGTGAGTATCATCTAGACACGTGTGCCAACCAAAGTTGTGACTTTGTTGTTGATATCTTATCGGGTATGGGTGTGGCAAGCCTGTAACGAGGTGACCATTTTTGTGAAAATAAAACCCTAAAAGGTGTTTGTGCACATTCATGACCTGAACACAAAAATATGTAAATAAAAGGGTTATCTTTAGAAAAGGCTCTCCAGCGCCCCCTACAAACTTATAATGGGACCCAAGAATTTAGTTTGTTATAGAGACATGAAATTTGGTACACACATCTCTCATGATGCATAAAAGCCAATGACAACCACCCCCTATCTATAAAAGTGTTGCCATAGCAACGTCCCAAATATGTGGAAAAAGTCAATGGGAAGTGAAAATTTTAGTTTGTCGTAGGCAAATGAAACTTGGTACACACATCCACTATGGGCTTATGAACAAAAAAGCCAATGGGGACCACACCCTATCACACACGGGAAGGCGGCCATTTTGAATTGAAGATGTGAACTGACTTAGAATACACCTCTCTTTTAAAAAACAACAAAAAATAGCTGCTTCATTCCACAGACACCAAACTTGGGCAAAATGAGTTAAACACGTGTATGTAAAATAGACAAGTGTTTTTCTAGACTTTTTTGCTCGACTTTTTTTAAATTATAATTTTTCTGTAAAATGATCCTCAATTTGACCCAGTAAACCAACAACTAAAAGTCAAATTTATTGGCCCCAAAATTCAAGCCCGGCAAAAAATGTATGTATTTGAAGTCCCCGAGGAAAATGAATGAAAAATGACTCAGTGGCGACCCCTGGAAAATGAAAATGCATTGTGCCTATAGAAAGTGAAAGTAAATTTTTCCAATGTAGAAATACAAAACTTGGTACATCCATAGGACACCTCAGGGCAAACAGAAAAGTTTATTACAGCCACACCCCAAACTCAACAGGAAATCTACTATGTTGGGTGGAATGCGTGACCACCTAAATTGCACCCCTTGTGTCTAAAGGCTTTTCATCTAAACAGCTCCAAATTTGGTGAGTATCATCTACACACGTGTGCCAAAAAAGTTTTTTGTTTTTTGATACATTTGTGGCTGTGGTCGTAATGAGTCTGTGAAGAGGCAGCCATTTCTTTGGGAAATAAATGCCATTTCCCAATTGCCAGGATCCTTCCTTTAGAGGAGGCCCCTCCAGAGCCAAGGCTAGAGTCTTAGAAAACTCCTCAGAATCCTTTGGAACTTGTAACCTTGTACTTTTAGACAAGTAATATTTACATTTTGCCTTTTTAAACAGGGGGGTGCAGAGATTCCTGAGTCATCTCAAATCTCCAGCCAGTACTTTGTTTTTCTCGCCTTAGCCCAAGCATAATCTATTATTTTCAAAGGTTCAGACAGCTCCCAGGAAAACCAGGGATTGTGGAGACCTTTAACTCTAAATTACAAGGTGGTGTAGCAGGCCCCAGCAGTAGCACAGGCCCGGTTATTTGACATTACCGTGAAGTTTACGCTTTAAAGCACGATGGTCCTCCGAGTGCATGTGTCCCCGCGGTCTCAAGGGAGGCGAGGGTCTTTATCGCCGCTTGCGGCTTTAATTATTGTTATTATAATTTTTATTTTATAATTACTGTTATATTTTGCGTGTTCAGAGTGGTATGGCCGAACTTGTAAATTTGCGAAGGGTGCACGTGGCAGAGTGGTTAGCACTCCTACCTCACAGCAAGAACGTTGTGAGTTCAAAACCCGGCCGACTCCGGTCTTTCTGTGAGGAGTCTGCATGTCCTCCATGTGTTACCGTGGGTTCTCTCCGGGTACTCCGGCTTCCTCCCACCGTCCAAAGACATGCGCCAAAAAAGTTGGAACACTGTACAAATTGTGAATTAAAAAGAAATACAATAATTTACAAATCTCATAAACTTAAATTTTATTCACTATAGAATATAGATAACATATCAAATGTTGAAAGTGAGAAATGTTTAAATGTCATGCCAAATATTGGCAAATTTTTATTTCTTTCATTTCATTTTTACACATTCCAAAAAAGTTGGGACATGTAGCAGGACGGAAAGTTAAATGTACATATAAGGAACAGCTGGAGGACCAATTTGCAACTTATTAGGTCAATTGGCAACATGCTTGGGAATAAAAGGAGCCTCTCAGAGTGGCAGTGTCTCTCAGAAGACAAGATTGGCATTTCCCCAATACTGCGGCAAAAAATAGAGGAGCAATATCAGAAAGGGAGAGAAAAATTGCAGTTGAAGTTATCATCATCTACAGTTCATACACACATGGACAGAATTGTTGGTACCCTTCGGTCAATGAAAGAAAAACTCACAATGGTCACAGAAAAAACTTTATTCTGACAAAAGTAATAATAAATAAAAATTCTATGAATGTTAACCAATGAAAGTCAGACATTGCTTTTCAACCATGCTTCGACGGAATTATTTTAAAAAATAAACTCATGGAACAGGCCTAGAAAAAAATTTCTGTGACCATTGTGAGTTTTTCTTTCATTGACCGAAGGGTACCAACAATTTTGTCCACATGTGTTATATCATCCAAAGATTCAGAGAATCTGGAACAGTCTCTGTGCGGAAACGTCAAGGCCTGGAATGGACTGGATGCCCGTGATCTTCGGGCCCTTAGACGACACTGCATTCAACAGGAATGCTACTTTAATGGAAATAACAACATGGGCTCAGGAATACCTCCAGAAAACATTGTTGGTGAACACAATCCACCGGGCCATTCGCCGTTACCTACTAAAACGCTATAGGTCAAAAAAGAAACCATATCTAAACATGATCCAGAAGTGCAAGTGTTTTCTCTGGAGCCAGGGCTCATTTTAAATGGACTGTGGCAAAGTGTAAAACTGTTCTGTGTCAGACAAATCAAAATTTGACGTTCTTTTTGGAAAACGCCATGTCGTATCTTTCAGGGAAGACCTTGCATTTTCCAACACGACAATGCCAGACCACATACTGCATCAGTTACAACATCAACTGGCTGCATAGAAGAAGGATCCGGTATTGAAATGGCCAGTCTGCAGTCCAGAGTTTTCACCCATAGAAAAGAGGAAGATGGAAGATGCGACAAAGAAGACCTATGACAGTTGAGCACTGGGGCACAGTGGCTCAGTGGTAGAGCGGAAGGTAGGTGGTTCGATTCCCGCCCTCACCACAGTTCATACAGTCATTGTGTGGGAGAACGGGAATCGAACCACCAACCTTCCGGTTGAGGGACAACCGCTCTACCACTGAGCCACTGTTTTTTTCCGCAATCTGTACAGTGTCCCAACCTTTTGGGAATTGGGTTTGTACTTGAGATTCGCCAGCACCATGAACACAATTAGCAACAGTGACTCCAAACTATTTTTCAATCGATGTAGTTACATATTTCAGCAGCCAGGGGGGGGCAGTGCTAATGTATTCAGACAGTAGATTACAAACTACTGAGTGGGTGGCACTTAAGTCACCGACTGCTTCTGTATGCTGTCCAGTGTTTAATAACCCTGGATAATCTTTTTTAACATATTCGTCATTATTGGAAAAATGCAACAAAGACAGGATGCTTTCTAATCTGTTTCTAGCCTTACCTTGGCAAAACCAGGAGTAAATGCTGGCCAAAATGATGCCCAATAAATCTTCAATCTCGGGCTTCTCTACAAGCCCCATCAGTCAGTCAGTCAATCGTTTAAATGCGCATCAGTCAGATCTCTCTCCCCTCTATAGCCAGTACATTCATCAATAGGCTTTGTCCACCTCTGATAAACCTCCAGATCTCTTATGTGTTCCCAGCCCTCATCATCAGTGATTAGGCCTGTAGCTATGGTCTACCATAGCAGCCTCTTTTTCCTGTTTGTAGTGGAGATGAGTGGTACCCGGTGGGGTCTTCTGCTGTTGTAGCCCATCCTCCTCAAGGTTGTGCGTGTTGTGGCTTCACAAATGCTTTGCTGCAGACCTCGGTTGTAACGAGTGGTTATTTCAGTCAAAGTTGCTCTTCTATCAGCTTGAATCAGTCGGCCCATTCTCTTCTGACCTCTAGCATTTTCGCCGACAGGACTGCCACATGCTGGATGTTTTTCCATTTTCATACCATTCTTTGTAAACCCTAGAAATGGTTGTGCGTGAAAATCCCAGTAACTGAGCAGATTGTGAAATACTCAGACCGGCCCGTCTGGCATCAACAACCATGCCACGCTCAAAATTGCTTAAATCACCTTTCTTTCCCGTTCTGACATTCAGTTTGGAGTTCAGGAGATTGTCTTGACCAGGACCACACCCCTAAATGCACTGAAGCAACTGTCATGTGATTGGTTGATTAGATTCTTGCATTAATGAGAAATCGAACAGGTGTTCCTAATAATCCTTTAGGTGAGTGTAGATCCAGCTGAGTTATCTGTGCTGCGTTGGCCTTGATGTGGAGGAGCTGATCCAGACAGTGACGGCTCCAAATTTAGGCCTGAACTGAAAAGTCTGGCTCATTGTGTTGGTTTGTGTGTCTGCTGCAGCCGTACGCAGTGTTGAAGCTGGGAGCAGCAGCTGGCATCATGATCACTGCCTCTCACAATCCCAGAGAGGACAACGGCTACAAGGTAAACACTCAAGTCCTCACCTGTAACACACCTTCTCAGGACAAAATCATCAAGGTCATGTTAATAATTATCCTTCTTATGCTTTGTTAATTACTTCAAACAAGAAAGGTCTTTCCATATTCCCTTAAATTACATTTAAACAGATTTTAGGTGGTTTTGAATAGGTTTTAGTTAGTCTTGAACAGGTTTTAGCTGGTCTTGGACAGCTTCTAGCTGGTCTTGAACTAGGGACTCAAAATATAGACTCCTCATCGATTCAGGAGCTACTGTATCATTACACAATAGAGACGGCGCTTGTGAAATCCAGTTACCTTGGTGCAGTACACATTTCCTTCAAAGATGGCAGCAGCAGATGGAGGATAAAGACAGTGGCATAATATTTCCACCGCCAGGCACACTAAAGGCAAAAATGTTGGATTTTTGAGAACCTGGATATGACACGTGCAGTCTGTAAGCTCTGCAAAAACAAAGTACTGCAGTAACACAACAAATCTTCGACTTCACCTGACGAGACATCATGCTGACCAACCGCAGCTAACAACAACAACAGGCAGTTAGACCTCAAGTTACGTGGCCCGTTTACCCATAATTAATAGATATACACACGTGGACAAAATTGTTGGTACCCTTCGGTCAATGAAAGAAAAACTCACAATGGTCACAGAAAAAACTTTATTCTGACAAAAGTAAATAATAAATTATAATTCTATGAATGTTAACCAATGAAAGTCAGACATTACTTTTCAACCATGCTTCGACGGAATTATTTAAAAAAATAAACTCATGGAATAGGCCTAGACAAAATTGATGGTACCTCTAGAAAAGACTGTAAATAATTTGACCAAATGGACATGTTAATTCAAGATGTGTGCACTAATTAGCATCACAGGTGTGTACAATCTTGTAATCAGTCAGTGGGCCTATTTATAGGGCTTCAGGTAGTCACTGTGTTGTCTGGTGACATGGTGTGTACCACACTCAACATGGACCAGAGGAAGCGAAGGAAAGAGGTGTCGTAGGAGAATAGAAAGAAAATTATAGACAAGCATGATAAAGGTAAAGGCTATAAGACCATCTCCAAGCACCTAGATGTTCCTGTGACTACAGTTGCACATATTATTCAGAAATTTAAGATCCATGGGACTGTAGCCAACCTCCCTGGACGTGGCCGCAGGAGGAAAATTGATGACAAATCAAAGAGACGGATAATCCGAATGGTAACAAAAGAGCCCAGAAAGACTTCTAAAGAGATCCAAGGTGAACTCCATGCTCAAGGAACATCAGTGTCAGATCGCACCATCCGTCGTTGTTTGAGCCAAAGTGGACTACATGGGAGACGACCAAGGAGGACACCATTGTTGAAAACAAATCATAAAAAAGCTAGACTGGAATATGCCAAACTACATGTTGACAAGCCACAAAGCTTCTGGGAGAATGTCCTATGGACAGATGAGACAAAAATGGAACTTTTGCCAAGGCACATCAGCTCTATGTTCACAGACGGAAAAATGAAGCATATCAAGAAAAGAACACTGTCCCTACTGTCAAACATGGAGGAGGCTCTGTTATGTTCTGGGGCTGCTTTGCTGCATCTGGCACAGGGTGTCTTGAATCTGTGCAGGGTACAATGAAATCTGAAGACTATCAAGGGATTCTAGAGAGAAATGTGCTGGCCAGTGTCAGACAGCTTGGTCTCAGTCGCAGGTCATGGGTCTTGCAACAGGACAATGACCCAAAACACAGCTAAAAACACCCAAGAATGGTTAAGAGGAAAACATTGGACTATTCTAAAGTGGCCTTCTATGAGCCCTGACCTCAATCCTATTGAGCATCTTTGGAAGGAGCTGAAACATGCCGTCTGGAAAAGACACCCTTCAAACCAGAAACAACTGGAGCAGTTTGCTCATGAGGAGTGGGCCAAAATACCTGCTGAGAGGTGCAGAAGTCTCATTGACAGTTACAGGAGTCGTCTGATTGCAGTGATAGCCTCAAAAGGTTGTGCAACAAAATATTAAGTTAGGGGTACCAACAATTTTGTCTAGGCCTGTTCCATGATTTTTTTTTTTTTAATAATTCCGTTGAAGCATGGTTGAAAAGCAATGTCTGACTTTCATTGGTTAACATTTATAGAATTTTTATTTATTATTACTCATGTCAGAATAAAGTTTTTTCTGTGACCATTGTGAGTTTTTCTTTCATTGACCGAAGGGTACCAAAAATTTTGTCCACCTGTGTACAACTGTCTGCTCTTGCCCCGAAAAGGCCTTCACTGCCTTATTCCAAGAGACCTGTTCAATTCTGAGCATTCCTTCCGTTGAAAAAGTCTGTTGGAATAAGAGATGATATGAAACGTCTTCACCTTGACAACTTAGTCCCGATGCCTTTTGTTTTAACCTTTTTTTCAAGATGACCTGGATGACAGAAAACCTTCACAGAAACACATCTCTCATTGCAACTCGTACGACACGCTCAACGAGTTGTCTTTACTCACATGACTTTTTGTGCAGTCCTGCCATGTGAGATTTGCAAACTTATGTTTGGATTAGCAAGTGTCTAAGGCTTCTTTGCCCTGAGTCCAGCCTTACAGGCTCTGTAGCCGGTAATGAGATGTATGTAGATACTGTGAAAATGGATAACTCCAAAGGTCCACAGAAAAAGTGCTTCATACTAGAACTAAAGGGACTCAGATCTGTACAGATTTTACTCTCTAATATGATAGGGTTTCATTATCAACCTTCTTACTTTCATTCAAAATGTTTGCTCTATCGGCACCACCTTTATTGTAATTGGCGGTGTAATGGAGCACAAATGTAGGGGCGGCTCATTTGACCACGGAAAAGTAAATGAGGGCTGGCTGCTGGCTCACAAACATTGTGAATGGAGGTAAGTATTAGAAAATACAGCTGTAGTAGTACCTCTACTACTACTGGCACCCATAGTGTGAGGTAGGCTACTTCTATTGTATATTTTAGGGCTTAACCTTGTTCAAAGTAGATGTGTTTGAGAAAAAAAATATTACATTTGCTGACTTTGAGATGGAATAAAACTATATATATATTTCCATAGAACATGGAACCTGTACTAACCTACTTAGTACCTCTAGACCTCTTACTTCTCGCTAGTCTTGAACAGGTTTTAGCTGGAGTGTGTGTGTCTCAGGTTTACTGGAGCAGTGGTGCTCAGATCTGCTCGCCTTACGACAGAGAGGTGCTGCGCTGTATCCAGGACGAACTGCAGCCCTGGAGTGCCACCTGCTGGAGCCTGGAGCTGTGTGAGAGCAGCCCCCTGAGGACGGACCCCCTCTCACACATCAACAAAACCTACATGAAGGAGCTGAAGTCCCTCTGCTTCCACAGGTCCCAGCAGGGTTCAGAGGGATCAGAACAGTGTTTAGAGTGACCAGAACTGGGTTTAGAGGGATAAAAACTCTGTCCCTTGGGTAAATTCAGATATCTTAAAACTCATGAAAGAACGAGATCATGATTTAAAAATAACTTTGAAAACAAATTACACACATGCGCGATTACAATACACGGTGTTAAGAAATAAAGCAGTAAGATCCATAAGGAAAGCAAAAGCTGATTGTTTTCTCTCTATAATTGATAAATTCAATGGAAACTCTAAAACTATATGGAACCAGATAAAGAAAATGACAGTTAATTACCCTAAAGAACAAGCAATGTTAGAAATCAAAATAAAGACCAACTAACAAATAATTCTCCAGTCATAGCTGAAGCCTTCAATAGCTACTTCATCCACTTCATCCAAATTAGCAAAAACTTTTACACCAGTAACTACAAGTAGGCCCAGGGCCGGATTGGGACTCATTTTCAGCCCTGGAGTTTCATGCCTTAGACCGGCCCACTTTAGTTCCCGACTGACTATATTAAAATAATAAAATTCAAACCTAAGAATATAAGTCTGCAATAGGCACACTTGTTTTCTACAGTATTTTTGTTTACAGTCCAAATATCTTTAAAAAAATGTATGAATAAACACTTTAAAATTGAGTAATTTTTTTGCTTAAAACAAGTTACATTATCTGCCAATGGGGTAAGAAAAATATTTGTTTTAGTTTTAGCTTTTAAGCAACAAAAAACAAAAATCACTTAATTTTTTTTTCTCCAGAAAACAAGACACAATTTCTCCTGCCATTTCACTTCTAAATGTATCTTGAATTAAGAATATTTAGATATTTGAACTGGAAACAAGTGAGAAAATGATTTTCATTGAGCAGGGCTCTTCATTACTATTATTTCTTCTGAATGACAATCCTACCTGCCCATTCTGGTGTGTTGGGCTCATGACTGGTGCTTGGGGACGTTTCTGGGCCTCGCTCTTCACTGTTGGCAGCAAATGGTACTAGAGGCGGCTGCTGCTGAAGAGCTACAAGAAAAACTTTGATACATGAACGGTGGTTTACATACGACGTTGTTTTGCACGGTCGCTAGCATCTTGCACTGCTCCTAACTACCTTAACGTTAGCTTACTTACCCGCCTCGTCGTCTTCGTTTGTTTTGTTGAGAAAATATGTGCTCAGCTTTGAACATTTGGCCAAAGTTTCCAAAGCTTTTTTTTTTTTTTTTAGATTCTGGCCTTTTCAGCGCCGCGAGTCAAAACGTCATCATTGTCTTGCAGGCTGCAGAGAAAATATCATTGTAACTTGCAGGCTGCACTGCGGTAAAATAATAAATAAAAGAGTGGGCTGCGTAAAAATAATAATAATTTCAACCCAGTCCCATGACAACAACGGCCCTCGCGGCCAAACAAACGTACCGGCCCACCGGGAATTTTCCCGGTGCTCCCGATTAGCCAATCCGGGCCTGAGTAGGCCTTTATGTTCGGTTGATACCTGCGCACCAGGTTTCAGTTTAATAAGTGTGACCGAAACAGAGGTATCACAGACCATTAAGTCACTCAGAGCCCCCCATTAGTAAAATAATAAATTTGTCCTTTTCACAAAGCATGTTCCCTAGCCTCTGGAAATCATCTGTTGTAGTCCCCATTTTCAAAAGTGGAGATCCTCAGTCCCTGGCAAACTACAGACCTATTAGTTTACTTCCTTGTGTCAAAAATTATGGAAAAACTCGTGGCAAAACAAATAACTAATCATATAAACACCACACCCTATGTTCTCCATCAAATGCACTTTGGCTTTAGAGCTCAACAGAGAAAGCGACCTGCTATCTCGTTGAAAACATCAGAGCACTGCTGGACCGAACTGGGGTTGTTGGTGCTGTATTTTTAGAATTACAAAAACCTTTGACACAGTTAATCACAAAATCCTGCTCTCCAAGTTATGTACCTTTAATTTCTCTCCCGATGCACTTAAATGGATCAAATCCTATTTGGTTAATCGCTCCCAACATGTCAGAGTCCAATCCTATCAATCTACAGCCCTCAGTCTGTTAACCGGCCTTCCCCAAGGATCAATTCTCGGGCCTTTACTGTTCTCACTTTACATCAATGACCTTCCTTCTGTTTGCAGTGACGTTTCTGTGCAGATGTACGCAGACCACACTGTAGTCTACGTTCATGGCAGAAGTCTCTCTCAGGTGGCTGAGAAGCTCACAAACTCCATGGTTTCCATCTCCACTTGGTTAAAACACTCATGTTTACAGTTAAACACATCTAAAACAGTGTTTTTCCATAAATCCAACTGTCCTCCTGTTGGTGGGTCTCTGGAGAACGGCTGCAGGTTGTATCTGAATACAAATATCTCGGCATGTTAATTGATTCTAAACTGTCATTCAAATCACATATTACTGAGGTCAGTAATCAAATAAAATTTAACATGAGTCATTTCAGACATACTCGTTCTCAAATGTCCACTCAAGCAGCTAAAATGTTTATGCACTCAATGATCCTGTCCCATTTTACAAACTGCTCACCTGTCTGGTCACACGTCAGTTCTACATCTGTAAACTCCTGCAGTCATTGTATAAACGAACAAAAAACATTTTAGACAGAAAACAAAACTTTTACCATCATTGTCCAACATGGTCAAATACTTAAAACTATGCCTAATATACAAGATCATTCATGGTCTATCCTCCCCCCCACTTTAGACAGTTTATTCACACCCGTACAGTCGATCACAGCAGAACCAGAGGAGCAGCGAGAGGACATTGTATACACCCTCCACCATCCGAAATCTAAACACCTACCACACATTTAAGACACAGCTGAAGAAATGGCTTATTGACGACCAGCGCTGTGAGACTCTACCTGTCGCTGCTGCTGCTGGCCTCGTGCCCCATGTCCTGTCCCGTCTCTGATGTTTGATTGTTGTGTAGGCTGTGTTTGTCTGTGAATGATTATTTTGTCTGTCACACTTACTTTTATAGATTGTGTGCTATCGCTTTGTAATGTTTTGTAACAAAAAATTTTATTCCTCATGTTTTAGCCTGACTTTTAACATCTGTCATTGGACTACAGATGAAAAATAGCCTGTTGGCTAACTCTGGCATATTTACAGTCTTCTTTCTGTCTATCAATATGCTGATCCGCTGATTCCACTGTCCCTGGAATAAATAAATAAATAAATAAATAAAATAAATCAGAACAGGGTTTAGAGGGATCAGAACTGGGTTTAGAGGGACCAGAACTTGGTTTAGAGGGATCAGAACAGGGTTCAGAGGGACCAGAACAGGGTTTAGAGGGATCAGAACAGGGTTTAGAGGGACCAGAACAGGGTTCAGAGGGATCAGAACAGGGTTTAGAGATACCAGAACTGGGTTTAGAGGGATCAGAACAGGGTTCAAAGGGACCAGAACAGGGTTCAGAGGGACCAGAACAGGGGTCAGAGGGATCAGAACTGGGTTTAGAGATACCAGAACAGGGTTCAGAGGGATCAGAACAGGGTTCAAAGGGACCAGAACAGGGTTCAGAGGGATCAGAACTGGGTTTAGAGATACCAGAACTGGGTTTAGAGGGATCAGAACAGGGGTCAGAGGGATCAGAACAGGGTTCAGAGGGATCAGAACAGGGTTCAGAGGGACCAGAACAGGGGTCAGAGGGATCAGAACAGGGTTCAGAGGGACCAGAACAGGGGTCAGAGGGATCAGAACAGGGTTCAGAGGGACCAGAACAGGGGTCAGAGGGATCAGAACAGGGTTTAGAGGGACCAGAACAGGGTTTAGAGGGACCAGAACAGGGTTCAGAGGGATCAGAAAAGGGTTCAGAGGGATCAGAAAAGGGTTCAGAGGGATCAGAACAGGGTTTAGAGGGACCAGAACAGGGGTCAGAGGGATCAGAACAGGGTTTAGAGGGATCAGAACAGGGTTCAGAAGGATCAGAAAAGTGTTTAGAGGGATCAGAACAGGGTTCAGAGGGACCAGAACAGGGGTCAGAGGGACCAGAACAGGGTTTAGAGGGACCAGAACAGGGTTCAGAGGGATCAGAAAAGGGTTTAGAGGGATCAGAACAGGGTTCAGAGGGATCAGAAAAGGGTTCAGAGGGATCAGAACAGGGTTTAGAGGGACCAGAACAGGGTTTAGAGGGATCAGAACAGGGTTCAGAGGGATCAGAACAGGGTTCAGAGGGATCAGAACAGGGTTTAGAGGGATCAGAACAGGGTTCAGAGGGATCAGAACAGGGGTCAGAGGGACCAGAACAGGGTTCAGAGGGATCAGAACAGGGTTCAGAGGGATCAGAAAAGGGTTCAGAGGAACCAGAATAGGGTTTAGAAGGACCAGAACTGGATTTAGAAGGACCAGAACTGGATTTAGAAGGACCAGAACTGGATTTAGAAGGACCAGAACTGGATTTAGAGGGATCAGAACAGGGTTTAGAGGGATCAGAACTGGGTTTAGAGATACCAGAGCAGGAGGAAGTGTCTGAGGAGAGGGACGTATGGGGGTCTTTGCTTAGACTGCTGCCCCCGCGACCCGACTCCGGATAAGTGGAAGAAGATGGATATTTCAGATCAAATATTAGAATATTTGTGCCCATCCCTAATTGGAACAGGTTTAAGATGGGTAGAGAACAGGTTTTTAATTTGACATATTCAGATTGAACAGGTTCCAGCAGTATCTGACCTGGTTTTGCTCTGGTTTTCTCCACAGGGACATGAACGTTGGCTCCCCTCTCAAGGTGGTCCACTCGTCATTTCACGGAGTGGGTCATGTTTTTGTGCAGCAGGCCTTCGAGGTGTTCGGACTAACTCCTCCAATCCCGGTTCCGGAGCAGAGAGACCCAGACCCGGACTTTCCCACCGTGAGCTGCCCCAACCCCGAGGAGGGCGCCTCCGTCCTGGTACTGCTCACCCAGCACTCATCTTAGATCAGAGAGTAAAACTAAACACATCACCAAATTTTACCGAGACATTTAGAAGTTTAGACGTTTAGAAGTTGTTCCTGGAATTAAAGCCAGATCCACAGAGACCAGAGCAGGTTTCATTTGGACCTAACCCAAACTTGTGTTGTTCTTCTGCAGGAGCTGGCTCTGAGACTTGCCGACAGAGAAGACGCTCAGATGGTTTTGGCCACAGACCCAGACGCAGACAGACTCGCTGTGGCTGAGAAAACTGAGAGGTGGGAGCGAGAGACATCCATCAAACACTTGCTTATTTACTGCTACGCCCTGAAAAGGGCCAACCTCTTCCATCACTGCTGTGGAGGTTGTCTGTCTGTCTCTGAGCCTATGTCTGGTTCTCTCTCTGTCTGCTCTCACTCAAATCGTGATTCAACATCAACAGTGTTTAATGTGTCACATTTGACACTGTTGCTGTTTGGCACGGTGGTTAGCACTCCTGCCTCACAGCAAGTAGGTCTTGGGTTCAATTCCCATCCAGGGCCTTTCTGTGTGGAGTTTGCATGTTCTCCCCAAGGCTAATACAACTATATTTTGTCACAAATATTACAAGAAGGAGGGGTCCTGACCCCCTTTGTGGTCTCTCTACAGCGGGGACTGGACGGTCTTCTCAGGAAACCAGATAGCCGCTCTGCTGGGTTGGTGGATGCTCTTTAATCACAGAGAGGCTCATCCTGAGGCTCAGAGCCAGGACCTGGTGATGTTGGCCACCGCCGTCTCCTCTAAGATCCTCCAGAGCCTAAGCCGCATTGAGGGCTTCTGCTTCGAGGTCAAACCCAGTCCTTCTAGACCTTCTTTAGTCCTGCTTTAGTCCTAGTTTAGTTCGATGTGATCCCTGGTTGTTTTTGTCTTACACAGGAAACTCTGCCTGGGTTCAAATGGATTGGGAACAGAATCCACAAACTCATAAAGACCGGACGCACAGTTCTGTTTGCCTTCGAAGAGTCCATTGGTAACAACTCACTACTAAAAACAGCGTTTGAATGGATTTGATCAGGTTTTAGACCATTTTGGATTTAACCCTGGGTTTTGTCTGCAGGGTTCCTCTGTGGGAGCATGGTTCCAGAGAAGGACGGAGTCAGTGCTGCTGCTGTTGTGGCTGAAATGGCCTCATATCTTTATCAGAAAAACCTGAGTCTGAGCCAACAGCTGCTGCAAGTCTACCACATGTAAGAACCACACATGAGAACCATGCATATGAACCATAGATTGTAAATAAAAATGGATGTAATTCGCCCATTGGTCCCCTATTCACCAATATAGTCATTATGACAGGGCAATAAAATGGTGGTTACATCCAGGCTTTTCGGCTTTTACTCCATAGTAAAACAATAGTTTTCAGATAGCATAAACGGACGTAATAATCAAAAATTATTACAGAGTTGTCATGTAGTAAAAACTTATATAACTCTATAGAATGGGGGCCATCTTTTGTACTAGGCTGTAAACATTAGTTTACACTTGTAAAGTCGCCATTGGGTTTCTCCTTATATTTCCGCTTTTGGAGCCTGCCCTCTGGTGGACGGCGGTATATCGCTGTATTTCGCCGTATGGCGGCGCCCTTACACGAGGACCATTTAGGAGGTTCCATGAGAGACGCTTGGTATGAACCACCCGTGAGAACCACATGTAAAAACCACACCTTAAAACCACATCTATGAACCACACGTGAGAACCACACCTATGAACCACACAAAAGAACCACACATATGAACCACACAAAAGAACCACAAAAGAACCACACGTGAGAACTACACAATAGAACCACACCTATGAACCACACAAAAGAACCACACCTATGAACCACACAAAAGAACCACACATATGAACCACACAAGAACCACACAAAAGAACCACACAAAAGAACCACACATATGAACCACACAAAAGAACCACACAAAAGAACCACACGTGAGAACTACACAAAAGAACCACACCTATGAACGACACAAAAGAACCACACGTAAGAACCACACAAAAGAACCACACCTATGAACGACACAAAAGAACCACACATATGAACCACACAAAAGAACCACACAAAAGAACCACGTATGAACCACAAAAGAACCACACAAAGAACACAAAAGAACCACACGTGAGAACTACACAAAAGACCACACGTGAGAACCACACAAAGACCCCAAAAGAACCACACGTGAGAACTACACAAAAGAACCACACGTATGAACCACACAAACGTATGAACCACACAAAAGAACCACACATATGAACCACACAAAAGAACCACACGTGAGAACTACACAAAAGACCCACACGTGAGAACCACACAAAAGACCCACACGTATGAACCACACAAAAGACCCACACATATGAATCACACAAAAGAACCACACGTAAGAACCACACAAAAGACCCACACGTATGAACCACACAAAAGACCCACACGTGAGAACTACACAAAAGACCCACACATATGAATCACACAAAAGAACCACACATATGAATCACACGTATGAACCACAAAAGAACCACACGTGAGAACTACACAAAAGAACCACACGTATGAACCACACGTATGAACCACAAAAGAACCACACGTGAGAACTACACAAAAGAACCACACGTGAGAACTACACAAAAGAACCACACCTATGAACGACACAAAAGAACCACACATATGAACCACACAAAAGAACCACACAAAAGAACCACACGTATGAACCACACAAAAGAACCACACGTGAGAACTACACAAAAGAACCACACGTGAGAACTACACAAAAGAACCACACATATGAACCACACGTAAGAACCACACAAAAGAACCACACAAAAGAACCACACAAAAGAACCACACGTATGAACCACACAAAAGAACCACACAAAAGAACCACACAAAAGAACCACACGTATGAACCACACAAAAGAATCACACGTATGAACCACACGTATGAACCACACAAAAGAACCACACGTATGAACCACACAAAAGGACCAGACGTGAGAACTACACAAAAGAACCACACGTATGAACCACACGTATGAACCACACAAAAGAACCACACGTATGAACCACACAAAAGGACCAGACGTGAGAACTACACAAAAGAACCACACGTATGAACCACAAAAGAACCACACGTGAGAACTACACAAAAGAACCACACGTGAGAACTACACAAAAGAACCGCACGTATCAACCACACGTATCAACCACACAAAAGAACCACACGTATGAACCACACAAAAGGACCACACGTGAGAACTACACAAAAGAACCACACGTATGAACCACACAAAAGAACCACACGTGAGAACTACACAAAAGAACCACACGTATGAACCACACAAAAGAACCAAACGTGAGAACTACACAAAAGAACCACACCTATGAACGACACAAAAGAACCACACATATGAACCACACAAAAGAACCACACAAAAGAACCACACAAAAGAACCACACGTATGAACCACACAAAAGAACCACACGTATGAACCACACAAAAGAACCACACGTATGAACCACAAAAGAACCACACGTGAGAACTACACAAAAGAACCACACGTATGAACCACACAAAAGAACCACACGTGAGAACTACACAAAAGAACCACACGTGAGAACTACACAAAAGAACCACACGTGAGAACTACACAAAAGAACCACACGTGAGAACGACACAAAAGAACCACACCTATGAACGACACAAAAGAACCACACATATGAACCACACAAAAGAACCACACAAAAGAACCACACGTATGAACCACACAAAAGAACCACACGTATGAACCACACAAAAGGACCACACGTGAGAACTACACAAAAGAACCACACGTATGAACCACACGTATGAACCACACAAAAGAACCACACGTATGAACCACACAAAAGGACCAGACGTGAGAACTACACAAAAGAACCACACGTATGAACCACAAAAGAACCACACGTGAGAACTACACAAAAGAACCACACGTGAGAACTACACAAAAGAACCGCACGTATCAACCACACATATGAACCACACAAAAGAACCACACGTGAGAACTACACAAAAGAACCACACGTATGAACCACAAAAGAACCACACGTGAGAACTACACAAAAGAACCACACGTATGAACCACACAAAAGAACCAAACGTGAGAACTACACAAAAAAACCACACGTATGAACCACACAAAAGAACGACACAAAAGAACCACACAAAAGAACCACACGTGAGAACTACACAAAAGAACCACACATATGAACCACACAAAACAACCACACAAAAGAACCACACGTAAGAACCACACAGAAGACCCATACGTGAGAACTACACAAAAGACCCACACGTATGAACCACACAACAGAACCACACGTATGAACTACACAAAAGAACCACACGTATGAACCACACAAAAGAACCACAAGTATGAACCACACAAAAGAACCACAGGTAAGAACCACACGTAAGAACCACACGTATGAACCACACAAAAAAAACACACTTATGAACCACACATAAGACCCACACCTATGAACCACACAAAAGAACCACACAAAAGAACCACACGTGAGAACTACACAAAAGAACCACACAAAAGAACCACACATATGAACCACACGTATGAACTACACAAAAGAACCACACAAAAGAACCACACGTATGAACTACACAAAAGAACCACACAAAAGAACCACACATATGAACCACACAAAAGAACCACACGTGAGAACCACACAAAAGAACCACACATATGAACCACACAAAAGAACCACACATATGAACCACACAAAAGAACCACACGTGAGAACTACACAAAAGAACCACACGTATGAACCACACAAAAGAACCACACAAAAGAACCAAACGTGAGAACTACACAAAAGAACCACACGTGAGAACTACACAAAAGAACCACACGTATGAACCACACAAAAGAACCACACAAAAGAACCACACGTATGAACAACACAAAAGAACCACACAAAAGAACCACACGTGAGAACTACACAAAAGAACCACACGTATGAACCACACAAAAGAACCAAATGTGAGAACTACACAAAAGAACCACACGTATGAACCACACAAAAAACCCACACAAAAGAACCACACAAAAGAACCAAACGTGAGAACTACACAAAAGAACCACACGTATGAACCACACAAAAAACCCATACAAAAGAACCACACATATGAACCACACAAAAGAACCACACAAAAGAACCACACGTGAGAACTACACAAAAGAACCACACGTATAAACCACACAAAAGACCCACACGTGAGAACCACACAGAAGACCCATACGTGAGAACTACACAAAAGACCCACACATATGAACCACACAAAAGAACCACACGTATGAACCACACAAAAGAACCACACGTATGAACCACACAGAAGACCCATACATGAGAACTACACAAAAGAACCACACGTATGAACCACACAAAAGAACCACACGTAAGAACCACACAGAAGACCCATACGTGAGAACTACACAAAAGAACCACACGAATGAACCACACAAAAGAACCACACGTATGAACAATACAAAAGAACCACACGTATGAACCACACAGAAGACCCATACGTGAGAACAACACAAAAGAACCACACGTATGAACCACCCAAAAGAACCACACGTAAGAACCACACAAAAGACCAACACGTATGAACCACACAAAAGAACCACACGTGAGAACTACACAAAAGAACCACACGTAAGAACCACACGTATGAACCACACAAAAGAACCACACGTAAGAACCACACGTATGAACTACACAAAAGACCCACACGTATGAACCACACAAAAGACCCACACGTATGAACCACACAAAAGAACCACACAAAAGAACCACACGTGAGAACTACACAAAAGAACCACACGTAAGAACCACACGTATGAACCACACAAAAGAACCACACGTAAGAACCACACGTATGAACTACACAAAAGAACCACACGTAAGAACCACACGTGAGAACTACACAAAAGAACCACACGTAAGAACCACACGTATGAACTACACAAAAGAACCACACGTAAGAACCACACGTATGAACTACACAAAAGAACCACACGTAAGAACCACACAAAAGAACCACACGTAAGAACAACACAAAAGAACCACACGTATGAACTACACAAAAGACACACACGTATGAACCACACAAAAGACCCACACGTATGAACCACACAAAAGACCCACACGTATGAACCACACAAAAGAACCACACAAAAGAACCACACGTGAGAACTACACAAAAGAACCACACGTAAGAACCACACGTATGAACCACACAAAAGAACCACACATAAGAACCACACGTATGAACTACACAAAAGAACCACACGTAAGAACCACACGTGAGAACTACACAAAAGAACCACATGTAAGAACCACACGTATGAACTACACAAAAGAACCACACGTAAGAACCACACGTATGAACTACACAAAAGAACCACACGTAAGAACCACACAAAAGAACCACACGTAAGAACTACACAAAAGACCTACACGTATGAACCACACAAAAGAACTACACGAAAGAACCACACGTAAGAACCACACAAAAGAACCACACGTAAGAACCTCACATATGAACCACACAAAAGACCCACACGTGAGAACTAGACAAAAGACCTACACGTATGAACCACACAAAAGACCCACACGTATGAACCACACAAAAGACCCACACGTGAGAACTACACAAAAGACCCACACGTATGAACCACACAAAAGACCCACACGTATGAACCACAGAAAAGAACCACAGGTAAGAACCACACAAAAGAACCACACATATGAACAACACAAAAAAAACCACACAAAAGAACCACACGTATAAACAACACAAAAGAACCACACGTAAGAACCACACTTAAGAACCACACGTATGAACCACACAAAAGAACCACATGTATAAACCACACAAAAGACCCACACGTGAGAACTACACAAGCATTTACATTTACATTTAGTCATTTAGCAGACGCTTTTATCCAAAGCGACTTACAAGTGAGGATAACAATGGAAGCAATTTTAACAACACAAGGTACAAAAAGCACAAGTGCACAAAAACTAGTCAGTTTAAACCCAGTGCATTATATAAAAGAAAGGAATCGATAGAAAGGAAGTAAAACTCAGTGTTTGTCAGTCAGGTGTTGACGGAAGAGATGTGTTTTCAGGTGTTTTTTAAAGATGGCTACAGAATCTGCTGATCTTGTAGCAGCAGGTAGATCATTCCACCAATGTGGAACAGAGCCAGAGAAGGTACGTGAGAGTGATTTTTTACCTTTTTGGGACGGTACCACCAGACGTTGTTCATTTGCAGAGCAAGGGATCTGGTAGGAACGTAGGTCTGTATTAGTGAGTGAAGATATGAGCGTGCAGAACTAGAGGTGGTCTTGTAGGCCAAGAGCATAGGTTTGAACTTGATGCGGGCGTCAACCGGGAGCCAGTGTAACCTAATAAATAGAGGAGATACGTGCGCTCTCTTCGGTTCATTAAAGACCACTCTTGCCGCTGCATTCTGGATCAGCTGCAGAGGTTTGGTTGTGCAGGCAGGGAGTCCAGCCAGTAGAGCATTGCAATAATCCAATTTGGACAAGACAAGAGCCTGGACTAGAATTTGCGTAGAGTGCTCTGATAGGAAAGGTCTAATTTTCCTAATGTTGTAGAGGATGAATCTACAGGACCGGGTGGTGCTGGCGACATGACTTGTGAAGTTTAGCTGATCATCAATTACCACTCCCAGATTTCTGGCAGTGCTGGACGGTGTAATGGTTGATGGGCCTAGTTGAATGGAGAGGTTGTGGTGGTTCTTTGGATTGGCTGGAATCACAAGCAGTTCTGTTTTTGCAAGGTTCAGCTGCAGGTGATGGTCCTTCATCCAAAGTGAGATGTCACTCAGACATGCCGAGACGCGAGCAGAGACCGCCGGATCGTCAGGTTGAAATGACAGGTGGAGTTGAGTGTCATCTGCATAGCAGTGATAGGAAAAGCCATGCTTCTGGATGACAGAGCCAAGGGATGTCATGTATATGGAAAAGAGTAGCGGTCCAAGCACTGAGCCCTGTGGCACCCTGTATTGAGATGTTGGGACTCAGAGACCTCATTTCTCCAGGATACTCTGAATGACCTATCCGAGAGGTAAGACTTGAACCATTGCAACGCCATTCCAGAGACACCCATCGCCCTGAGAGAGGACAGGAGGATGTGATGATTAACAGTGTCAAAAGCAGCAGACAGATCCAGTAAGATGAGTACAGATGACTTGGATGTTGCCTTTGCCAGTCTCAGAGCTTCATGACTGAGAGCAGGGCAGTTTCGTGGAATGACCGCTCTTGAACCCAGACTGGTTCTGGTCCAGGAGGTTGTTCCGTGTGAGAAAGGATGAGAGCTGAGTAAACACAACTCGCTCCAGAGCTTTGGCAATGAAGGGAAGGAGGGAAACCGGTCTGTAGTTTTCAGGCAGAGTAGGGTTAAGAGTGGGTTTCTTCAGTAGTGGTGTGATGCGGGCCTCTTTGAAAGCTGTGGGAAGGACCCAGTGGAAAGAGATGAGTTGATGATGTGGGTGAGAGCAGGCACGACAGATGGAGAGATGGCCTGAAGGAGATGTGTGGGGATGGGATCCAGCGGGCAGGTAGTAGGGTGGTTAGAACTAATGACCTTGGAAACATCTGCTTCAGTTAGAGGAGAGAAGGAAGTGAGCAAACACATATCAGGGGTCTGAATGAGCTCGACAGGTGGTGGCGCAGAGAACTGACTGCTGATGGCGGTCGTTTTCTTTATAAAGAAAGACGCAAAATCATCAGCTGTTAGATCCGATGAAGGTGGGGGAGCAGGCGGACAAAGGAGGGCGGAAAAGGTTTTAAAGAGAGTGCGCGAGTCAGGTGAGTTGATTAACCTAGAATGGTAGTAGACAGTTTTTGCAGAGGTGACATCAGCGGAGAAAGTAGAGAGGAGAGACTGGTAGATAGAGAGGTTAGTAGGATCTTTTGACTTGCGCCATTTTCTCTCAGCTGACCGGAGGCTGGCGCGGTGCTCGCGTAGAACATTGGATAACCAGGGGGCAGACGAGGATGTACGGGCTGGTCTAGATGTAAGAGGGCATAAGTTGTCCAAGCAGGATGTAAGCGTGGAGCACAGAGTGTCGGTGGCGGTGTTAGTGTTTAAAAGAGAGAGCTCCTCAGAAGAGGGGAGTGCAGAAGAGACAGCAGAGGAAAAACGGGAGGGACTGAGTGTACGCAGGTTGCGTCGGAAAGTGACCAGCGGTAAAACAATTGCAGTGTCTGGAGAAGTTAGGTCAAGGTCGAGAGTAATGAAGAAATGATCGGAAGTGTGCAGTGGCGTGACCTGAGTGTGCCGAGTGGAGCAGTACCCAATTGTGGGTTGCCGATGTGGAAACCTGCTTGAGGTCAAATGATGCAGTTAGGTTAATGAAGTTAGCAGCCTGTGGCTTTTCAAGGTGGATGTTGAAGTCTCCTAATACCACCAGAGGGGTACCATCCTCAGGGAAGGATGAAAGAAGCGCATCCAACTCCTCCAAGAAATGTCCAAGCTGACCTGGGGGCCGATAGATAACTACAAAATGACTTTTAACAGGGTGGGTGATGGTAACAGCATGGAACTAGAAGGAGCTGTTGTCACACAAGGGTGATAGCTGTTTGAACTTCCAGTCAGTAGGAATAAGTAGTCCGGTCCCTCCGCCCCTTCCAGTGAGGCGAGGACTGTGGGAGAAAGTGTGATTATGGGAGAGGGCGGCGGGAGTGGCAGAGTCCTCTGGTTTGATCCATGTTTCTGTAAGTGCTACAACTGAAAGACCAGAATGTTGAACAAAAGCTGTAATGAAATCAGCTTTGTTCCAGGCATGAAAACGGGTCAGGGGTGAAAAAGGTGAGAAAGATATTACCCCTCTAGGGGGGTCCGGGGGCATGCTCCCTGGAAGAAAATTTTAAATATTCCCTATTTTAAAGCATCAATCTGATGCATTTAGAGATGCATTTTTTGCCAACCTGGGGAGAGGCATTAAAACATAACTTCAGCCATGAGTCAAAAATATTATGGCCTTCTTACGTGGACCACGTGACAGGGTCGTAGTAAAACACTGCGCGGTTTCACAGCAATAACACGGCACTAAGCTCAAAAAGACAAGAATTACATACACTCAGACAGTTCTGTAGGCTTCTCCAGTCTTCTATAGTGTTCTATAGTCCAGAAGTCCTGAAGTGGGTAAGATGTATTGTCCATGATGGAGAGCAGTTTGTTAAGTGTCCTCCTTTCCCTCACTGACTCAAATGTTCATCATGAAATAAACATAAAGCACTTTCTGATTGTTTTCAGCTGTGTCTTTATTGTTTTAGCTCTGTCTTTAGGTAGACATACACTCACCTAAAGGATTATTTGGAACACCATACTAATACTGTGTTTGACCCCCTTTCACCTTCAGAGCTGCCTTAATTCTACGTGGCATTGATTCAACAAGGTGCTGAAAGCATTCTTTAGAAATGTTGGCCCATATTTAGAGGATAGCATCTTGTAGTTGATGGAGATTTGTGGGATGCACATCCAGGTCACGAAGCTCCCATTCCACCACATCCCAAAGATGCTTTATTGGAGCTCTATTCGAGCTTTGTGGCATGGTGCATTATCCTGCTGGAAGTAGCCTCAACAGAAATTGAGACTCATCAGACCAGGCAACATTTTTCCAGTCTTCACTGTCCAATTTTGGTGAGCTTGTGGAAATTGTAGCCTCTTTTTCCCATTTGTAGTGGAGATGAGTGGTACTTGGTCTGCTGTTGTAGCCCATCCGCCTCAAGGTTGTGCGTGTTGTGGCTTCACAAATGCTTTGCTGCGTATCTCGGTTGTAACGAGTGGTTATTTCAGTCAACGTTGCTCTTCTAGCAGCTTGAATCAGTCGGCCCATTCTCCTCTGACCTCTAGCATCAATCAACAAGGCATTTTCGCCCACAGGACTGCCACATACTGGATGTTTTTCCCTTTTCACACCATTCTTTGTAAACCCTAGAAATGGTTGTGCGTGAAAATCCCAGTAACTGAGCAGACTGTGAAATACTCAGACCGGCCCGTCTGGCACCAACAACCATGCCACGCTCAAAATTGCTTAAATCACCTTTCTTTCCCGTTCTGACATTCAGTTTGGAGTTCAGGAGATTGTCTTGACCAGGACCACACCCCTAAATGCACTGAAGCAACTGCCATGTGATTGGTTGATTAGATTCTTGCATTAATAAGAAATTGAACAGGTGTTCCTAATATGATAGTCATATAATGGTTGCTGTTGTCATGTGACAGTTGTTGTGGTCATTTGACTTCAGGCTCGTCTGGAGGACACAGAGAGTCGTTTGAGGAGGCTCCAGGACGATAAGGATCTGCAGATGAACAGCATCATCACACGGTATTTAAAAATATTTAAATGTATTAAT
The DNA here is from genome assembly GCA_024416835.2 of Perccottus glenii. Classification (NCBI taxonomy): domain Eukaryota; kingdom Metazoa; phylum Chordata; class Actinopteri; order Gobiiformes; family Odontobutidae; genus Perccottus; species Perccottus glenii. Next base: position 1,921,255 of record CM044550.2, on the reverse strand, counting down.
AAACATTTACTTTACTTGCATCACATCACAGGAAACTCAAAACTGCAATGTACAAATTTTTACAAATACATGATTTACGTGAAATACATGATGAATACGTGATTTACAAATACAACTCTGTAGGGTCTATAGAATGGGCCTGTTTCTGCTCCATCTGTTTGAGCTGAGACAGGATTCAGTTACAGCTATTTGTATAGCCCAGTATCACAACAACAATTGCTTCAAAGGGCTTCATTATATCATTTATATCAGGGGTCCCCAACCCCCGGGCCGCGGACCAGTGCCGGTCCGTGGGTCATTTGGTACCAGGCCGCAGAGAAAGAATAAATAACTTTCATTATTTCCGTTTTATTTATTATCTGAGTCTGAATGATGTTTTATTTTGAAAAATGACCGGATTCCCTCTATTACATCCGTCACTCTTGACGCTTGTCCCGCTCACGTAATACGTTGCCGCTAAAATTAAACCTCCATGCTAGCAAAATGAGTAAAAACAAACGTGTTTGGAAAGTTTCTTCGCAAAGGGGAAAAGACTAAGTGAGGAGATAGAAGAAGAGCATACAACTTCCAAGACAAAGTAAGCTGCATTTAACAGACAATGCCAAGAGTCCTACTTAAAATATGGATTTATAGGGACAGGTGATTCCCGCGCACCGAGCCCGCTCTGCATAATATGTGGCGGCCGGCTCTCTTATGAGGCAATGAAGCCTTCAAAACTGTTTCACCACTTAGAGACCAAGCATCCTGCCACATCTTAAAGACATTGAACTGGTCCGTGAAAATATTCTCTGACATTGAACCGGTCCGTGGCGCATAAAAGGTTGGGGACCACTGATTTATATCACAGTTTTCTGTCCAGCACCGTCTGTGAGATAGGAATGATTCTACCAATCACTGTCTAAGAACCATCAATACCAGAATGTATATTTTTGGACTTTAATGTTACTAAATGCTACTAGCTAAAAGTTATGTTGTGCTTTAATTAAGAATAGGTCCAAATTAAAGAAAGAAATGAAAAACAAACTTTTGCAAATGATAAGTTAATTATATGAGAGCCTAGTTCTGGGACTCCCTGACCATAGGCTAAGACCTGGGGCAACATACTCTGATGTACCCCCCGTCAGTGGGTCTGCTCCGATGAGTGAGATGTTTGACAAGTCACAGCGCTGTGAGAGAGAAAGGGGAGGGGCGGAGAGAGCACAGAGAGAGAGTAGGGGAGACACCATAGCTCCGAAACAAAGCTCAAGACAGTGGTGGATGCCCTGGCTCCGCCCCTGCTGACTCCGCCCCTGCTAGCTCTGCCCTTGCTGGCGGAGCCCCTGCTGGCGTAGACTCTGGTAGCTCCGCCCTGCTGGCTCCGCCCCTGCTGGCGTAGACCCTGCTAGCTCCGCCTCTGCTAGCTCCACCCCTGCTGGCGGAGCCCCTGCTGGCGTAGACCCTGCTAGCTCCGCACCTGCTAGCTCTGCCTCTGCTAGCTCCGCCTCTGCTAGCTCCGACCCTGCTGGCTCCGCCCCTGCTGGCTCCGCCTCTGCTGGCTCCGCCTCTGCTGGCTCCGCCCCTGCTAGCTCCGCCCCTGCTAGCTCCGCCCTTGCTGGCGGAGCCCCTGCTAGCTCCGCCCCCACTGGCTCCGCCTCTGCTAGCTCCGCCCCTGCTAGCTCCGCCTCTGCTGGCTGGCCCTGATCTGACCCAGTCCTGGTCTTTCAGGTTGATGGCTGTGGAGGAGGAGCTAAAGAAGGACCACTCAGACATGCAGGCTGTAGTGGACTCTAAACAGAAGATCATCGAGGCCCAGGTAAGTCCAACTAAAACCTGTTCAAATCCAACCAAATCCTGTTCTGACCCTGTTCTGGTCTTAAATCTGATCTTGGTTCCAGGAAAAGCGGATTGCGAGTCTGGATGCGGCCAACACTCGTCTGATGACGGCACTGACTCAGCTGAAGGAACGTTACGCAGCGACATCACAACGTAACGGACTGTCTCCCAGTAACACCTCCTCGCTTCAGATCACAGAGAACGGAGAGTTTAGGTCTAACCCTGGACCGTAGTCCAGACTGACCTAGGACCACACAAGGTCTAGGCAGGGCTGTGTAAATGTCTGTGAATACTGTTGTGTGCTGTTGTTTATGATCAGTCTTCTACTGTTTCCTGTTTATTATTTATTGAATATTTATTTATTAGCTTCTGTAACCATGGAGACGGGATGTAGCCTGTAATCATAGAGAAGCTGTATGTATGTTTAATGTGAATATTCAAAAAATAAATATCTGAAAATGTCATCGACTTGGGTTTTATCAAAATCAAATTATAAATGCATCGTATTTACAGTGGGGCAAAAAAGTATTTAGTCAGATTAGATTAGATAGATAGATAGATTTTCATTTATTGTCATTACACATGTACAAGTACAATGCAATGAAATTGTAGAGTGTTAACGGGGGAACATATTACATTTATACATAGATAGACACACAAAGGTTGCAGACCACACCAGTGCAGCCGTATGAACGCCGCTCCAATGATCTTCATGAAAATGAACTACGGCATTGTACAGACATAGCAGACACATAACTACAGTCGCAGTTACAACATTACATACGTAGTCGCAACCACAGCTGCCGTTACGACAGTCTGTCCACCGGCCTTCCTCAAGGATCAGTTCTCAGGCCTTTACTGTTCTCACTTTACATCAATGACCTTCCGTCTGTTTGCAGTGACGTTTCTGTGCAGATGTACGCAGACGACACTGTAGTCTACGTTCATGGCAGAAGTCTCTCTCAGGTGACTGAGAAGCTCACAAACTCCATGGTTTCCATCTCCACTTGGTTAAAACACTCATGTTTACAGTTAAACACATCTAAAACAGTGTTTTTCCATAAATCCAACAGTCCTCCTGTTGGTGGGTCTCTGGAGAACGGCTGCAGGTTGTATCTGAATACAAATATCTCGGCGTGTTAATTGATTCTAAACTGTCATTTAAATCATATATTACTGAGGTCAGTAATCAAATAAAATTTAACTAGTATTTTCAGACACACTCGTTCTCAAATGTCCACGCAAGCAGCTAAAATGTTTATGCACTTAATGATCCTGTCCCGTTTTACAGACTGCTCACCTGTCTGGTCACACGTCAGTTCTACATCTGTAAACTCCTGCAGTCATTGTACAAACGAACAAAAAACATTTTAGACAGAAAACCAAACTTTTACCATCATTGTCCAATACTGCAAAAATATAAACTACTTAGCTGGAGAACATGGTCAAATACTCAAATCCCTGCCTAATATACAAGATCATTCATGGTCTATCCCCCCCACTTCACATGTGCACAGCCGATCTCAGCAGAACCAGACGAGCAGCGAGAGGACATTGTATCATACCCTTTAGGAAAAGGACATTTGGTCAGTCCACCTTCTCGGTCTCTGCAGCTTCTGAATGGAATCACACCCCCTCCACCGTCCGAAACCTAAACACCTCCCACACATTTAAGATGCAGCTGAAGAATGACCAGCGCTGTGAGACTCTCTCTGCTCCTGCTGACCTCTGACCTGTGTTCTGTCCCGTCTCTGATGTTTGATTGTTGTGTAGGCTGTGTTTGTCTGTGAATGATTGTTTTGTCTGTTGTATATATTGTATAATACTTTCATGGATTGTGTGCTATTTCTTTGTAATGTTTTGTAACTAAACATTTTTTTCCTCATGTTTTAGCCTGACTTTTAACATCTGTCATGGCACTACAGATGAAGAAATAGCCTGTTGGCTAACTGGCATATTTACAGTTTTATTTCTGTCTATCAATATGCACTGTCCCTGAAATAACTAAGTAACTACATTTACATTTACATTTATTCATTTAGCAGACGCTTTTATCCAAAGCGACTTACATTACATTACCAGTGTTACAGTCACTGGAGGCAAGGTGGGTTAAGTGTCTTGCCCAAGGACACAACGACAGTATGAACTGTGGGGCGAGCGGGAATCGATCCTACTACCTTCCGGTTGAAGGACGGCCGCTCTACCCACTGAGCTACTGCCGCCTTACTGCCACTGCTACTGCCGCCTTACTGCCTACTGCCACTAAATAAATACGGAGTGGAGTACGGGGAGTACCACTGAGATAAGATAAGACCCAGCTGCTGGCCAGACTTCTAATCGAGAGAGGCGACTGGGGCAGAGGTAAAAGGAGACAGAATTTGTAATTTATCCATTTTAATCTCCGGTAATTTGTCCGGATTGTAGTCAATCAGTTCTGGTTCTCAGCGTCAGGTGCATGAAGTAACTTTGATGTTTCATCCAGTTTCGTGGTCAGCCCCGTAATACTGTGTAGCAGCTCACAGGTCTGGTTCTCGATCATATCCACCCTCTTCTCAGTGTACGCAGTCCGGGCTGAGATGACTCGAGGCAGCTCCTCGGACTGTGCAGCACTCTGTTGTAATCCCTTCAACTTGTCACTCACGTCACAGAAGCACTGTTTAATTTCAGCAGACAGCGGCTGGGTAGCTTTAAAGGCAGCTGTCTTACAAAATTTGCGAGAGTTAAAGGCAGTCTCAAGACCAATAATCAGGAACCCCACTATCATAAATCCGAAAATGAATACATCCTCAACGTCCTCCACGGACAGAACTTCTAAACACAGAACTTGCCAGTTCTTCCGGGCGTCCCGTGTGTAGCCTGCTGCTGAGGTCCCGCCAGGGCAAATGGGTTCTCCCGGTGCACCTTTCTTTTGGGAAAAAAGTGTGTCAAAATATTAAAAGATTATTACATTGCAATACCATATTAAAAATACATTTCAAGAACCTGTTTGGTATTAAAAGGTTTGAGAACACTTTTCACATTTAAATAATTAAATTGCAGCTGACCTGGCCTAAGTACATTTGACCTTTCGGTAAATGACCTGTCGCTGGGAAAAACTCTTCGGTCCAGCCCTCTGCCAAGACACGGGAGCTGCTCCCTCAGGTTCAATAAACAATAAACTTAATAACAATAAACTTGTTTCTCTTTATTTATTCAAATTCACCAAAAGTGCAATCAGTAATAGTCATTACTATTCATTTAATAAAATGCTAAATGTAATAATCAACTTTTTGTTCTTTTATGTTCCAAAGATAGACCAGGATGAAGATTGACTACAGTTTAACTGACAACTCTAAAGTGTCCCAGTGAATGAATGTGAGTCTGTCTCTAAATGTTGGTCCTGGTGATGGTGTTTTGGACAGAGCAGGACTTTGTGATGTGTTCAAGCAGCTGAGATGCCTGGTTACCTGCACGAGTGCACCCAGAGGAAGGGGTCTGGCCCAAAGTAAATGTAAAGATGATAGAAGTTTAATTGAAGGAAATAAGACAATATTCGGGAAATGTCTCTTTCCCTAATTAGATGATTTTAAAAGACAATATGGAAGACATTGACAATTTAGAGACCGTTGAAAAGCTCGTGACAATAGATCCCGCAAAACTAGTTGTTGTAGGCAAGTTTCATTTGCCTACAACAAACTAAAAATTTCACTTCCCATTGACTATGGCAACACATTTATAGATAGGGGGTGCTTGTCATTGGCTTTTATGCTCGTCATCACATAAGAGATGTGTGTACCAAATTTTATGTCTCTATGACAAAGTAAATTCTTGGGTCCCATTATAAGTTTGTAGGGGGCGCTGGAGAGCCATTTCTAAAGATAACCCTTTTATTTACATATCTTTGTGTTCAGGTCATGAATGTGCACAAACGCCTTTTTGGGTCCAACTCGATCCGAGAAGGCGTTTGAGACGTTTTATTTTCACAAAAATGGCCACCTCGTTACAGGCTTGCCACACCCATACCCGATAAGATATCAACAACAAAGTCACAACTTTGGTTGGCACACGTGTCTAGATGATACTCACCAAATTTGGGGCCATTTAGATTAAAACACAATGATTTGCATCTTTCTGCAAAGTGCGATTTTAGTGGCCACGCGTTTCACCCCACATGGCGGACTTCCTGTTTAGTTTAGGGTGTGGCTGTCATAGACTTTTCTGTTTGCCCTGAGGTGTCCTATGGATATACCAAGTTTCATTTTTCTACGTTGGAAAAAAGTTACTTTCACTTTCCATAGGCCCAATGTATTTTGACTTTTCTAGGGGTCGCCACTGAGTAATTTTTTGTAATTTTTTTTCGGGGACTTCAAATACATACATTTTTCGCCGAGCTTGAAATCTGGGACCAATAAAAATGACTTTTAGTTGTACGTTTATTGGGTTAAATTGAGGATCATTTTGCAGAAAAAATATGATAAAAAAATATATACCGAATTATAATTAAAAAAAATATAACTCGAGCAAAAAAGTCTAGAAAAACGCTTGTCTATTTTACATACACGTGTTTAGCTCATTTTGCCCAAGTTTGGTGTCTGTGGAATGAAGCAGCTATTGTCTGTGTACTTTTAAAAAAGAGGTGTATTTTAAGTCGGTTCACATTTTCATTTCAAAATGGCCGCCTTCCCGTGTGTGATAGGGTGTGGTCCCCATTGGCTTTTTTGTTCATAAGCCCATGGTGGATGTGTGTACCAAGTTTCATCTGCCTACAACAAACTAAAAATTTCACTTCCCATTGACTTTTTCCACATTTTTGGGACGTTGCTATGGCAACCTATTTATAGATAGGGGGTGGTTGTCATTGGCTTTTATGCTCGTCATGACATAAGAGATGCCGTTTGAGAGTTAAGAGACGTTTTATTTTCACAAAAATGGCCACCTCGTTACAGGCTTGCCACACCCATACCCGATAAGATATCAACAACAAAGTCACAACTTTGGTTGGCACACGTGTCTAGATGATACTCACCAAATTTGGGGCCATTTCGATTAAAACACAATGATTTGCATCTTTCTGCGCAAGTGCGATTTTAGTGGCAGCGTTTCACCCCACATGGCGGACTTCCTGTTAAGTTTAGGGTGTGACTGTCGTTGACTTTTCTGTTTGCCCCGAGATGTCCTATGGATGTACCAAGTTTCATTTTTCTACGTTGGAAAAAAGTTACTTTCACTTTCCATAGGCCCAATGTATTTTGATTTTGTAGGGGTCGCCACTGAGTCATTTTTCGTATTTTTCTTTCGGCGACTTCAAATACATAAATTTTTCGCCAAGCTTGAAGGCTGGGACCAATAAAAAAGACTTTTCGTTCATGTTCACTGGGTCAAATTTAGGATCTTAGGTCGACAATAAAAAAAAAAAAAAAAAAATCCGAGCAAAAACAATAGGCCCTCCTGGTCATCACCGGCTCGGGCCTAATTATATTTTGAGAAAATTGATACAAATGTGGAACTATATTTATTTACAACCAACAAAGGTTTATGAATTGTATGAGATGCTGTAACTGTTAATTAAAACTGGAAATGAGAGAAAACTGGTCCAAGGACTGGACAGAACAAAATAGCACTGAGCATGCTTTTAGCTGAAAAGGGGGGATCTACAAAAGGATTTCCTCCAAAGTAACACAGGATTAGTTACAGCAGAACTAAGGTCGTTGAGAAAGGACTTCAAACTCTAACAGAGAAATTAAACCTGATCATTCTAAAATGTACGGCCTCCATTGTCTCATTATCATCTGAACTAAAAAATACTTTAACACAGTTACTTTGGGAAGGTTGGGATTGGCATTTGGGAAGGGACTTGGGACGGTGATGAAAAAAGTTAGTCGCCCCACCTCTGTCTGATCCCCCCCATTTACCATTTACATCCTTTTTGTGCCAAATAATAAACATGTATTCGCAACAATTTTAATTTTTCAGGTTTTAATCCCAAAACAGAAAAAACAAGAACAAGAACACGTCATAAAAACAGCTGTGAGGGTGAGCTGTAGGGGGCGCTGTCAGCTGTTGTCCAATTCGATGAAGTCGTCCTTGTCTTTTGGAGGAAAAATATCGTCCAAACTGATGGAGTCGATGTCGTTTTGTTCAAGTCGCTCACATTTAATTTTGTCCAGTTTCTGTTTGAGACGAGGCAGCTCCGTTTCAAAAAGAAAGTCCACAATTTCTAAGAAAACAAAACAGAATTAGAACAAGATGTAGAAATTGTGAAAATTTGAATATTACTTTTGTTTGTTAAGGTCATGTTGCCATTAGCAAATTAATATAAATAAGATTTGGAAATTTTAAAACATTTCTCTTTTCTGCAAAATATTCTTCATCAGGAAGAGTTCTGTTCAAATCTCAGATAAAAGACTAAACCCTTCAAATATAAATCCAAACTCATAAGAATCTTTTTGGCTTCAGGTCCAGACCCATCGGGACATTTTCTTTTTTTGTTCTCAAGGACCATGTCAAAGCTCTCGGCCTGAGACCAGTGTCTTTTACAGTTTGTAGGTTCGGTTCTGACTCGGTTTCGGTTAGTATTTGCTTGGGGCCTGACCTCCAAACGAGCGCTGGGACCAGCTCGGGACTCGGGACACCTTCATCCTGTGAAAGCACTTCTGGACGCACATCGGAGTCACGTTTCTGTAAAAATAAACGCGACATTAGAGCAGATAAACCTGACTTAAAACTGAACAAATGGGTCCAGAACTCACCCCACGACCTTCGCCGCCTCGATCCAGTCTACGTCCGACACATCGTCCACCTGCAGCTCGTACAGACTGTAACACAACAGCATTATTAACATACAATCATAGAATATACAACCATTTCTAAACAGAAGCACTCACGTCTGGATGAGGCTGATTCTGGTCAGAACTGCAGATCCAGGAATTAACTTGCGTCCACCGTTTAGTCTCAGCTTTAAATAAGAAAACCTGGAAACATGAGACAAAACTAAACTGAGATCAGAATCTGGAGGGAATTCCCCCACATTAATGTTCCATTTAAACCTGTTACTAAAGACCAGAAAAAGAACAATGACCATTTGATGCGACACTGGACCCAGGAGCGACTGCCTACTTGGAGACTGATGTCTTTCCACGGCAGGTTTGAGCAGAGCTGGACCCACGTCAGACTAAGAGCAGGCTCTGGACCAGAACTGGAATTGCTGCTGATCAGTCGTTTCAGATGTTTTTTTACGGCTTTTCGGAGACGGTGCATTTCCTCTGACGTCCACGCCCCACGGTCAGCTCCTGGAACAGAGCAGACAACACTGGACTAACACCGAATGAATTTCACAATCCAGTGTGGACGTAATCGGGGTTAATTCAACCGGCCACAATCTGCAGGTCGTTGTTCGTTTGTAGATTAAAGGTTACATAAATTGACTTTTCTGAGCTTTTTCTTCTAATGTTTCTTCCTCAAACACATACCCAAAGTTGTGTTTTGTTTCATTTGCTCATGTTGGAGTAATTAATTATGTTGCGCTCTAATCCTCTCCATGAGCTGTACCAAGTAATGACGTCAGAAACTGGGCAAAGCCCTCCTCTTCAGGAAGTGCTTCTGCCTGCTCCTCGTGTTTCCGCCAATCTGTCTGCAGCGGCAGCACGTGCAGCTCTAGCTTGACCTCATAACATGGGCGGAGCCAACACGGGAGAGCCGGCCTGAAAGAGACAGGCCTAATGTTTGCTTTCGAGTCCTCGTGGGAGCTCAACAGAACCGTTTGTATAAGATAATTATTGTGTTTCATGTCTTAAAACGGGGATGGAGCTGAATTATCTTAGTTAACACAAATAATAATAATAATAATTGTTATATTTATATAGCGCCTTTCCAGAGCTCAAGGACGCTTTACATATCAATTATTCATTCACTCCACAGTCACACACTGGTGGTAGTAAGCTACATCTGTAGCCACAGCTGCCCTGGGGCAGACTGACAGAGACGTGGCAGCCATTCCGCGCCTACGGACTCTCCGACCAACACCTTCAACATTCTTACACATTCATACGAGGCAAGGTGGGTTAAGTGTCTTGCCCAAGGACACAACAACAGTATGAACTGTGGGGAGAGCGGGAATCGAACCTACTACCTTCCGGTTGAAGGACGGCCGCTCTACCACTGAGCTACTACCGCCACAAACCTAACAAACAAATTAGCCGAGTCTTTCAGACGTGGTTTTCTTGCTAATACTGAAACAACAGATTTTGGAAGATGTGAGGACCTAAAACACTGAGAGACTACACTGTAAATGTTCTCCCGACGGGGCGCAGGTGTGCAACACTGTGTTCGTACCCATCGTGGCGTAGCGTTTCTGACAGGCGTAGATGCTGCGGTCCAGTTTGTTCCCGATGGTTTTCCAGTCGTTTCCGTGAAGAGTGTGCAGTTTTTCCAGAGTCCGCACCTCGTCTTCGGAGAACCTGAAAGACGACTGCGTTAGAACCAGATCTAGAACCAGGATGAATGACTTTAGTTGAACATGTGGTACCGGCCCATGTGGTTGCGTCGGTCATACATCTTCTTGGCCCGGATGTGAACCTGTTCACAGGTTCTCAACACACCTTCAGCTGAAAACACAGACTCTCAGTGATGCTGCTCAGAACAGTCTCAGTCCATCCAGATCCTGTTAAAACCTGTTCATGTGCCACTAAAACCACTTAAAACTCACCCAAACACATCAGTAAACCAAATTAAATCAGTTATTCAAATACAGAAACAGGTTTAGTTGTTTTTTACCAATCCTCTGGTAGAAGCGATGCAGGACCTTCAGGTTCTTCAACTCCCGTTCTCTTTCGGGGAACCTTTGAGGGAACAACAGCTCCAGAGCAGAACCAATCCCCGTCAGACTCAGGAAGTCCACCACATTTCTCTGGATCTGAAGGTTCTCCTCTGAAGAGTACCGGCCCCAACGGAGAGTCTGACCTGGACCCACAGAAACCCGAGTTAGACCAGCGTTAGACCAGAGACAAACCAGAGACAGGTCTTGGTTCTGACTGAGGACCCAGACTATCCCGAGACTTCGGAATTAAAAAGGAAACAATCCGCACCTTTCTGTCTGAACTCTCTGAAACGCTCAAGGTCGTAACGTAGCAACTTCTGAATCACTTCGGCGGATTTCTTTCGTACGTCAGGAATAAACTGCTCCAGCTCCTGCAGCTCAGACTCAGAAACCCTGCAGCAAAGAGAAACGACAGGTTTATAGTGGGTTTAGAACAGGTTTTAGTGGGTTTAGAACAGGTTTTAGTGGGTTTAGAACAGGTTTTAGTGGGTTTAGACTCACTCTGTGGGTGGTTCTTCTACTCGGGTCTTCTTCTTGGTCCTTTTTTCTCGGTTTTCCTCCTGGTTTTCTTCACTTCTCTGTTTTTTCCCTGTTTCTGTTAAATCTTTGTTTCTTTCCTTCTTCCTTGTCTCCTCCTCGTCTCCTCGGTCCTCAGGCTCACTCTCGGTCGACACTAGTTTGTTTTTTGTTTGTATTTCCTCAGCCTCAGGAGCTGTTTGATTTTCCATCTTGTTCCAAGTCTGTCTCTTCTTTTTCTTCTTCCTTATTGTTTCCTCATCTCCTTGTCTCCTTTCCTCACTCCTCAGTCCTGCAGACTCTTTCTGTTTTTGAAAAGATTGCATTTCTATTTCTGCAACTGTTTGACTTTCCGTTTCGTTCTGCGTCCGTCTCTTCTTCCTCCTTGTCATCTCCATGTCTCCTTGTTTCCTTTCCTCAGTCCTTCTTTGTTTGTGAGCAGTCAGGGTTTCCCCTGTCTCTTTCTTCTTCTTGCGTTTGTGAAAAGCGGCGGTCCCATCTGGAGGTGGAGCCATGAGGAACACCTGGAGACAGGTAGAAAAGGTGTAAACTGGAGTCTGAAGTGTCTCTCCTACACTTCAGACCTAACCGTGTCAGTGTGGTTCACGTCAGGGCTCGAGACTAACGCTGTCCCCTCGCTGCAGACCTACTGGGATTTTCTTTTGTCCCAGTTTGCACACGAGAAAACCGAAGTACTGTGTCCGCTTTGGGCTGATGCTGCTCATGTGTTCTTAGTATGTTCTTAGTATTCTTAGTATGTGTGTGTGTCTGTGTCTGTGTGTGTGTCTGTGTGTCTGTGTGTCTGTGTGTCTGTGTGGTTCTTAGTATTCTTAGTATGTGTGTGTGTGTGTCTGTGTCTGTGTGTGTGTCTGTGTGTCTGTGTGTCTGTGTGTCTGTGTGTCTGTGTAGTTCTTAGTATTCTTAGTATGTGTGTGTGTGTGTCTGTGTCTGTCTGTCTGTCTGTGTGTCTGTGTGTCTGTGTAGTTCTTAGTATTCTTAGTATGTGTGTGTGTGTGGCTGTCTGTCTGTCTGTCTGTGTAGTTCTTAGTATTCTTAGTATGTGTGTGTGTCTGTGTGTGTCTGTATGTGTCTGTGTGTCTGTGTCTGTGTCTGTCTGTCTGTGTGTGTGTCTGTCTGTCTGTCTGTGTGTGTGTGTGTGTGTGTGTGTGTGTGTGTGTGTGTGTGTCTGTCTGTATGTGTGTGTGTGTGTGTGTGTGTGTGTGTGTGTGTGTGTGTCTGTGTGTGTGTGTGTGTCTGTCTGTCTGTGTGTGTGTCTGTGTGTCTGTCTGTCTGTGTGTGTGTGTGTGTGTCTGTCTGTCTGTCTGTCTGTGTGTGTGTGTGTCTGTGTGTGTGTGTGTGTGTGTGTGTGTCTGTGTGTGTGTGTAGTTCTTAGTATTCACAGCATTAAACCATTGTTAAAAGAATTAAAGAAACTAACCAACGCTGAATCCTAATATAGCCGGTTGATTTGTTCTGTAATCATTATGTGTTTAATAAATAAACTTAGTCTTAGCAAGTCATAAACACAACAAACTAAGAACGACGTGTTCTTTACTCTAACTGTGGCACCTGACAGGTTAGGGTTAACCTTATAACTCTAAATGAGTGAGTATGTCTCTAAACATGGCTCAGACGCATCCTCAGTGCTTTGTTGACCTTAATAAGAATAAGCCGTACACATGCAGCAGTAATTCAACAACAAATTGCATTATCTAGGTTTGTTACTTCAATTTTGAGAAAAGACTGCCCTCCCCAATCGGAGTAAGGTGTATACATGCAGTTTAAAACTCAGATTATATTGGGACTAAAGCAATACTTTGGTTTTCTCTACCTGCGTGTAAACGTAGTTGCTTTCAGAGTCAGTTCAGGAGGTGACATTTTTAAACTTTGGTCGATAGAAGAATCCTGCTGCACAGAGCGGTCCTGGGCCGAGTCGGCTCCATGCAGACTTAACGAGCGCGCAACAAAGTCTGTCTGAGGCTGCCCTTTACTCTCTCCAAAACGGAGAAAAAGACCAAAGTAAAAAAAAGTCTGAACCACCTCTGAGCAGAGCTCAAGACTAACAACACAAGTGTGGAGTCTACGTTCTGCATTAAAATAAACATCAGAGTTTATTAATCAGTGTGAGTGTGAAGGTTCTCAGTCATCCAGGTCATCTTGAAAAAAAAAGGTTAAATTAAAACCATCTGGACTCGATTTTCAAGGTGAAGACGTTTCAAATTTCGAATTAGAGATGAAACATGTTCATCTTGAAAACTGAGTCCAGATGCTTTTGCTTTAACCTTTTTAATCAGTGAGTCTCAACATATACGTGACAATAAATCCCACACAATGAGTTTAAACTCAGAAGTTACAATATGATCTCACTTCACAGTTTCACTAGTTCTGTACATTTGTGGCACAGACACCTGCAGCTCGTCGCTGATTGGTCAGTGAGCCGTGTCTCTATTGTCCACCTGCAACAGAACCATTCAGCCCAGGTTTCCAGAGAGGTACCGCTAACTTCTGACCTCCTGAATTAGCTTCAGACAAGGCCCAGGTCTCAGTCAAGCCTCTCTCATGGAACTCCATAAAAGGGCCTCAAGTAAGGGCGCCACCCATAGATTATTTAGAAAACAGATGGTACCTTATTCACTGATATTGTCATTGTGACATCCGGGCTTTTTGGCTTTTACTGCACAGTAAAACAATAGTTTTCAGATACGGACATATTAATCAAAAAGAAGGCAACGTTGACTGAAATAACCACTCGTTACAACCGAGATACGCAGCAAAGTATTTGTGAAGCCACAACACGCACAACCTTGAGGCGGACGGGCTACAACAGCAGACCAAGTACCACTCATCTCCACTACAAATGGGAAAAAGAGGCTACAATTTGCACGAGCTCACTAAAATTGGACAGTGAAGACTGGAAAAGTGTTGCCTGGTCTGATGAGTCTCGATTTCTGTTGATACATTCAGATGATAGTCAGAATTTGGCGTAAACAGAATGAGAACATGGATCCATTATGCCTTGTTACCACTGTGCAGTCTGGTGCTGGTGGTGTAATGGTGTGGGGGATGTTTTCTTGGCACACTTTAGGCCCCTTAGTGCCAATTGCAGTGTTGTGCCTGAACGCGTTCATTGAACGATAGTTCATGAACTCGTTCATATTTTGGGTGAACGTGAACTGAACGTGCTGAATTACTGCCTGATGAACGTTACTGTGAACTCGTTCATTCTGGTGTCTGTGAACGGCACGCTCTCTCAGGTTAACTTCGTTCAATAGGGTGCCAGATTTCTATAGAGCCTTCCAGGCGAAAACCCGGCTAAAACACACCGCAAACCAGCCGGAAACGGGTCTTAATATGTAGCGGAAAAACACCAAACCTGGCAACACCTGTGTCGCACCGCCGTCCGCCGCATGCGTGACGCGTCATCAAAAAAATAAATAAATAAATAAAGCATGGAGGCGACAGCAGCATGTAGTAAGGCGTATGATCATTTAAATTCATTCATGTAACTTGTTTGTTGAACCCGCCTGGTCTATTTTCCCAGGATTCCAATATTCTGTTTTAGCATGTGGACAATGGAAAATTATTAAAATTTAAAAACGTTTTCACCTTAATGATTACTGTCCTGTTTTTCTTTGAATAGTTCCTCATTAAAAAAGACCATTCAAGCAGCACGTTTGTCCTCATGTTCTTGAGAATGTACTGTAGGGTTGAAAGCTGCAGCTGCTACTAGTGTGGAGTGAATGGACAGCAACAAAGCATTAAAGCAACAATGTCCCCTCAATGCTAATGTAAACCCTGGTTGGATAAGGATTGAGAATTGGATATGAAAATTAAATCTGACGCATAGCTTCATTGTTAAAACTGATCAAATAATTGCTGTCTGTGATTCTACTGTATATGGGCTGTGGCAATAATTTTGAAAAATAATAGCTCGCGGCAACATATGAAAAAGAACTATGAACTAGTTCATTTTTGGAACTGTGAACTTAGTTCAAAATTTTGAAGTTTGAACTGAACTGAACTAGTTCATTTTAAAATTTGTGAACTGAACTTTGAACTAGTTCATGTAGAAAGTGAACTTTCCCAACACTGGCCAATTGGGCATCGTTTAAATGCCACGGCCTACCTGAGCATTGTTTCTGACCATGTTCATCCCTTTATGACCACCATGTACCCATCCTCTGATGGCTACTTCCAGCAGGACAATGCACCATGTCACAAAGCTCCAATCCTTTCAAATTGGTTTCTTGATGACGATGAGTTCACTGAACTAAAATGGCCCCCACAGGCACCAGATCTCAACCCAATAGAGCATCTTTGGGATGTGGTGGAACGGGGGCTTCGTGCCCTGGATGTGCATCCCACAAATCTCCATCAACTACAAGATGTTATCCTCTCAATATGGGCCAACATTTCTAAAGAATGCTTTCAACACCTTGTTGAATCAATGCCACGTAGAATTAAGGCAGTTCTGAAGGTGAAAGGGGGTCAAACACAGTATTAGTATGGTGTTCCTAATAATCCTTTAGGTGAGTGTACAAGGAGAAACCCAATGGCGACTTTACAAGAGTAAAACTCATGTTTACAGCCTGGTACAAAAGATGGCTCCGGTCTCTAGAGCTACGTTTTTACTACATGACAACTCTGGGGGGGGGTGAATTTTTGATTAATAGATAAAACTATTGTTTAAAGAAAAGCCCGGATGTAAACAAAATTGTGTTGCCCTGTGGATCAGTGAACGCAGGAGCAATGGGCACACAACATCCATGTTTATTTACATTCTATGGTCTCAGTCAGAGTTCTCTGTGAGTGGTTTATTCCTGACACAGACTAACATCAGACTCACACGTTGATAATAATCTTAGAGCATTCTTGTAATAATGCTTCTCTTTTACATTTGTTTCACAATATTAGCCTTCACTTGTTTTGTTTTTATTCAAAGTGAAAGCGGTTTAAACTGGAGCTCACTAAAAACGCCGTTAGTTTGGCTCAGAATCCCGTTAAACCGTATTTTACAGAAAAAGCAGAAGACGCTTACCGTAAACCGAGCTCCACGCCTCGTAGAAAAACTACAGCTGAACTTCCGGGCACTACCACCATTTACTTCCGGGAACAAACCTACGCATGCGCGGACCACAGACGCGTTCATTTTACAAATGCTGCACAAAAATTGAATAAATAAATAAAAACAGGTCACAGTTAAAAGTCACTTTTATATTTATTTACAGATTTATTTTTCGTGTAAGGTGCTTTGTTCAAGTGTCGCCTGCAGAGTCTGACTTTGAGGAAATGTAATTTATTCAACTGAAACGAGAAAGCTTTGTTTTTTTTTTAAGTTTGTGTGATCTGTGTAAGGCCACTGGGGGCACCAGAGAGTCACATTAACCCTGTCTGAGTGATTCCAAAGGTCCGGTTCTTTAGAGTAAAACCTGGAGACACTAGAGAGGAACACTTGAGTCAATCTCAGCTACAGTTTTATAAAAATATAACATCAGCCTGAGGCACAGACAAATATCAGACCTAACGTGAAGTAAAAAGAAATTAAGTGGGCAGTTATTTCTACAAACTCTTAGAAGTCTTCAAACCAGTCCAAGAATAGAAAGAACAGAACTCTCAGATAAATCCACTCTTCACAGTTTCAGATTCAAGACACAGTCTGTCAAGGCTTTACTGCGAAGCTCCGAACGCTTCAGAGCAGTCCACAGTCTGTCTGGGTACGGGACTGGGACTAGGACTGGGTCTGGGTACGGGACTAGGACTGGGTCTGGGTACGGGAGTAGGACTGGGTCTGGGTACGGGACTAGGACTAGGACTAGGTAAGGTAAGGTAAGGTAAGGTAAACTTTATTATCCCACGAAGGGAAATTTGTCTTGGGCCTTCACCCATGCTGCATTCAGTACAGACAAACAACAAATCGACAGAGTAAACAACAATAATAGTGATAGAAATAAAAATTCATAAATTACAACTCCATAGCACCACTATTTAACATCTTTACGGACACTGGGATGAATGAGTTTTTAAATCTGTTCAATCTACAGCGTGGGACTCTAAACCTCCTGCCAGAAGGCAGCAACTCATATTCTGTGTGCAAAATATGTGATGGATCACCCACAATCTTTTTAGCCTGCAAGGTCTGGGTACGGGACTGGGACTAGGACTGGGTCTGGGTACGGGACTGGGACTAGGACTGGGTCTGGGTACGGGACTGGGACTAGGACTCTCCCTAACCCTAACCCTAGACCAAGGTTAGACCAGGGTTAGACCAGAGTTAGACCAGGGTTAGACCAGGGTTAGACTTGAGTTAGACCAGGTTCAGACCAGGTTTAGACCAGAGTTAGACCAGAGTTAGACCAGAGTTAGACCAGAGTTAGACCAGGGTTAGACCAAGGTTAGACCAAGGTTAGACCAAGGTTAGGCCAGAGTTAGACCAGGGTTAGACTTGAGTTAGACCAGGTTCAGACCAGGTTTAGACCAGAGTTAGACCAGAGTTAGACCAGAGTTAGACCAGAGTTAGACCAGGGTTAGACCAGGGTTAGACCAAGGTTAGACCAAGGTTAGACCAGGGTTAGACCAGGGTTAGACCAAGGTTAGACCAGAGTTAGACCAGAGTTAGACCAGGGTTAGACCAGGGTTAGACCAAGGTTAGACCAGGGTTAGACCAAGGTTAGACCAGAGTTAGACCAGAGTTAGACCAGAGTTAGACCAGGGTTAGACCAGGGTTAGACCAGGATTAGGCCAAGGTTAGACCAGAGTTAGACCAGGGTTAGACCAGAGTTAGACCAGGGTTAGACCAGAGTTAGACCAGAGTTAGACCAGAGTTAGACCAGGGTTAGACCAGAGTTAGACCAGGGTTAGACCAGAGTTAGACCAGGGTTAGACCAGAGTTAGACCAGAGTTAGGCCAGAGTTAGACCAGAGTTAGACCAGAGTTAGACCAGGGTTAGACCAGAGTTAGACCAGAGTTAGGCCAGAGTTAGACCAGAGTTAGACCAGGGTTAGACCAGAGTTAGACCAGAGTTAGACCAGAGTTAGACCAGGGTTAGACCAGAGTTAGACCAGAGTTAGGCCAGAGTTAGACCAGAGTTAGACCAGAGTTAGACCAGAGTTAGACCAAGGTTAGACCAAGGTTAGACCAAGGTTAAACCAAGGTTAAACCAAGGTTAGACCAGAGTTAGACCAAGGTTACCTTCCTTTTGTTGCTGATCCTGGTCTTCGATCTCAGACTCAGAGCTCTCAGTCTGAAGGGGGTGGGGCTTCTGCAGTGGACAGGTCTGTTCTCTTGGTGATGGTCAGATAATCTGTTAATACATTTCTGATTGTACTCTAGCTCTGATCTATGGGTTTAGAGCTGGTTTAGTCCTGGTTTTAGTTCTTGTTTAGACCTGGTTAAATCACAAATTCTGCCAGGGTAAACGTATGAGTTTGCACTGTTCTTTAATGATAAAGTTCAGAGTATTAAGCTAGCAATAAACTCTACAACACAGATGTCAACTGTAGAGCCATCCACACACCTGTCACTGACAAAACAGTCCCAGAGACCATCTCCAGTCTGAGATCTTCAACATGCTGCCTCCACAAGTTACTCACTAGATTTCTAACATCTAAGCTGAGTAATTTGTTACCACAGCTCACTACAGTCTGGAGCATTTCCTCAGGCCTTATACTGCCGTCATTTAGACTCTTCTTAAGAAGAGCAGTCTTTATGCCACAGAACTAAACAACTTGGCGGACAAAATAAGTCTTCTCCGCAGTGGCACTCCCTTAGAGATAAGGTAAGGAGCTCAGCTACTCGGGAGGAGCACAGAGTAGAGCCGCTGCTCCTCCACATTGAGAGGAGCTGAAGTGGTTTGGGCATCTGTTCCGGATGCCTCCTGGACACCTCCCTAGGGAGGTGTTTCGAGCATGTCCCACCGGGAGGAGACCCCGGGGAAGACCTAGGACACGCTGGAGGGACTATGTCTCTCGGCTGGCCTGGGAACGCCTCGGTATCCCCTCGGAAGAGCTGGAGGAAGTGTCTGGGGAGAGGGAAGTCTGGGCGTCTCGGCTTAGACTGCTGCCCCCGCGACCCGGCCCCGGATAGGAGGAGGAAGAAGGTGGATGGATGGATAGAATATTAGACAGAATCTGTTTTGAAAGTTAATCGTTGTCAAGAATAACATCCACAGCCATGTTTGTAGTTTTCTGGGACGAACAGACAAAGCTCTGTTTTTAATTGATGAATATTCACAGTTCAGCTGATCAGTCGTCCCCATCGTCATGGCGATAGAGCAGGTGGGCGTAGCATCTGGCGTCTACGTGTTGAATCCGCTGTCGACAAACATTCCTCTGTTTAACTGAGCCGATGAAAATCTTCTGGAGACCGCCCTGAACCGGGTCTGGACCAGACCAAAGAGAGACCAGAGTTAGACCAGGTTTAGACCAGAAAGAGAACAGAGAGAGCAGAGGATGATGGGAGATGTAGTCCAGGTCTTACTGGCATCTCGTGGACAGTGGGGGCTCTGCTACCGTACGTCTGGCTGCTCGTTCTGTAAAGAGGATGGACCTCCTTCGAACTGAAACAAACACAAATGAACCATAAATAAAGTCTTTCTGAAGTGATTGAGGTGAAAACATGGCCTAAATGATTCATTCATCACTAGGTTTAATATAATATCTCTCAGCGGTGGTTCATTTGTAAAGCTGGAGGTGGGAAACACAGAGAGAATATTAAGGGAAAGAATTACTGCATTACTATAGCTTTTTGTATCTAAATGATGCCTGTTCAACCTGTTCTACAGGCTGAGATATAAAACATTCACTTTAGGAAACTGAAAAAGGTCCCAGTTTCAATTTAAGCAATGTCTGTCATCACTTTAGACAAAATCAATAAATGCAATACATTGCAGACATTTTAAAACAATTTCCATCAAACTTATTAAACACAATCATTGTTTTTATATCAGACATAGCTATGATTAAAAGTAGGATAAAAATATACATTGTCATTTATAAAATAATTGTTACAGTAGAAACAAGCTCTAAACCTCTTTTTTTATTTTGCATTGGTTATTGTTAATAGATTAAATATAATTGACTTAGCCTCTAGACTCTGTGCTGCTTCAGAGTCATCGGTTTTCTAAAAATGCCTGCACGAAACCGAGGCTAAGCCCTGATGTACTCCACGTAAACAGAACAGTCCTAGTCCAGTCCGTACCTGTAACCGTGCACACGGTCCAGTCCTAGTCCAGTCCGTACCTGTAACCGTGCACACGGTCCAGTCCTAGTCCAGTCCGTACCTGTAACCGTGCACACGGTCCAGTCCTAGTCCAGTCCGTACCTGTAACCGTGCACACGGTCCGGTCCTAGTCCAGTCCGTACCTGTAACCCTGCACACGGTCCGGTCTGTTGAACCGCTCCGGGAGGTTCGGCTCAGTTCGGTAAAAGTCGCTGGTTTTCGGGTCCGTTCCCTCCATTGTTTGTTTGTTTTTGTTTCATATGAAGCCGTTTCCACGGAGACGGACAACGGAGAGCACGTGACCGGAAATACCAATAAACACTGAGTTAATTAAAATTAAAGTTTTTGCACATCTCTGTGGAGCAGCACCTTAGACAGAAACTGAATTAAAACACAAGAAGGATTAGACCAAGAAGAGACCAGACTTTAGTGAAGACAAAACATTCATTTTCTACCACTTTGTCCCGTTAGGGGTCTCAGTGACTGGAGCCTATCCCAGCAGCTTTGGGCCTGAGGCGGGGTACACCCTGGACAGTGGCCAGTTAGTCGCAGGGCTAACATTTAGAGACAGACAGTGACAGACATCCATTCACTCTCACATTCATTCACTAGGGACACTTTAGAGTTGCTAATTAACCTGTACATGCATGTCTTTGGACGATGGGAGGAAGCTGGAGTACCCGGAGAGAACCCACGGTAACACGTGGAGGACATGCAGACTCCTCACAGAAAGACCAGCACTGCGTTATATTAACATCATTTCATTGGTCCTGCAGTTAAAAGGTGCTCACTTTGGGAGACGTCTTCATTCCAAGTTGTTAACGAAGCTGTTGGATAACAGCACCGATGTAAACTTCATAAAAATGTCATTAATTAAATATCCCAAAGGTTGTACTTTAAAATGGAGCATTGCTTAGGTAACAGGCTAAGGCAGAAAATCCTTCAGTGATTGGGTGGGTAGGTGTGGGGGGTTATGGGGTTACAAATGGGTAAACGCAATGTCATTTTTTAAAGAAATTATGCACTACACCTCTGAATGAGGTAAAAAAAAAAACATAACTGAACAGAAAAAGTGACAGACATAAGGTCCTGGTGATAAAGCGTCAGTGGTCACCGTAGGGCGCTGCCGGTCCGTGGTTCTGTCACATTAAACCTTCAGATGATCAGATTATTACACAAATATAAAGAGTCTGATAAAGTCTCCTTTCTGAATAAATGTCTCTGTTCTGAATGTGTCTCATTTTAATGTTCCTCTTTTTTTATTCTCACTCCTAAACACAGCTCCTTCCCTCGGCTCTGGAACAAGCTGAACATTAACAAGACAAAGCACCAGCATCAGACCAATCTGACCTTTAAGAGTCTGTCAAAAAATATATATATATTTAAAGAAAACCATCAATGTCACTGTGGGACAAGTAAACTCAGTTAAAACGGTCATCCTGACAAAACTCTATACTTTTGACAGGCGCTGGGTGCTATGTCCTGCCCGAGGCTGGAAAGGTAAACCTGCATGGCCCTTTATCAGGCTCTGTAACTGTAATGGTCTCTTGTACATTTAGTCATTTAGCAGACGCTTTTATCCAAAGTGGTAATGCTCTGTAACTGTAATGGTCTCTTGTGGTAATGCTCTGTAACTGTAATGGTCTCTCGTGGTAATGCTCTGTAACTGTAATGGTCTCTCGTGGTAATGCTCTCTCGTGGTAATGCTCTGTAACTGTAATGGTCTCTCGTGGTAATGCTCTGTAACTGTAATGGTCTCTCGTGGTAATGCTCTGTAACTGTAATGGTCTCTTGTGGTAATGCTCTGTAACTGTAATGGTCTCTTGTGGTAATGCTCTGTAACTGTAATGGTCTCTTGTGGTAATGCTCTGTAACTGTAATGGTCTCTTGTTGTAATGGAGAGAGGAACAGGGGGAGGGGCTTTTGTTGCTTTTTTTCTTTTGTTAAAAATCATTATGGTTTAAAAAAATTAAATTAAATTCCAAAGTCTCTTCAGTTTTTCTTGAGCACCACTCACTTTTCTTGCCTTTGAGACGTGTTGCTGCATCAAATTCAAAAATTCAAACTCAGTAACAAACACGTTTATTTACATTATTCACAAATGTTATATAAAAATGGTTCAAACAAAGACAAAATAACTTCTCACTTTACATTTACAGCTCCACAAACATCCTCCAGTTAACCCTAATCCACCAGAGTCCAGGTGAGTTGGGGGGCGGAGTCACATGCGGCAGGTGTCATGGAAGGCCTCCAGAGTCCTGAAGTCCCTCCAAGTCGGGGGAAGTCCATCCTGAAGGAACCGGCCGCACCTTTGACACGGAGACTGGAAGAGTTTAATGTAGCTCCTCAACCAGGTCTGCAACAGAGAAAGACCAGGTAAAACCAGGTCTGCAACAGAGAAAGACCAGGTAAAACCAGGTCTGCAACAGAGAAAGACCAGGTAAAACCAGGTCTGCAACAGAGAAAGACCAGGTAAAACCAGATCTGTAACAGAGAAAGACCAGGTAAAACCAGGCCTCTGTAACAGAGAAAGACCAGGTAAAACCAGGTCTGCAACAGAGAAAGACCAGGTAAAACCAGGTCTGCAACAGAGAAAGACCAGGTAAAACCAGGTCTGTAACAGAGAAAGACCAGGTAAAACCAGGCCTCTGTAACAGAGAAAGACCAGGTAAAACCAGGTCTGCAACAGAGAAAGACCAGGTAAAACCAGGCCTCTGTAACAGAGAAAGACCAGGTAAAACCAGGTCTGCAACAGAGAAAGACCAGGTAAAACCAGGTCTGCAACAGAGAAAGACCAGGTAAAACCAGGTCTGCAACAGAGAAAGACCAGGTAAAACCAGGTCTGCAACAGAGAAAGACCAGGTAAAACCAGGCCTCTGTAACATTCACAGGTGTAGCGCAGGGGCCTGTGTAAGAGGCAGGTGTTTGTGATTACACTGGACGGAGTTCACCCTGCAGCTGGTCCAGTCCCTTCAGGGCTTTTAGGCTCCACTGACTAGAACCGTGCTGATGGAAAAGCTGGACTAAAGGAGGACTCACCATAAAAGACCTCACAACGACGTCAGGCATCTGAGGAAGCTGATAATGAAGAAGAGCAGTGGTTGCGTGATCTGTGACCTGGCATTCAAAACAAAACAGCCAATAAGAGCAGAACGGGACCAATCAGAGCAGACAGAGGACCAGAGAGTTACCTTCTGAAAAACCTTGGTATCGAGACTTAGTCCAGATGTCCAACTGAAAGAGACAAAGGGTTTAGATGGACTAGAACAGGATTTGGATTGATTTCAACATGGTTCAGTTGAATCCTGAAAACCCCTGGGTGTTATTCGCAGGAACCTGAAGTCGTCCACCTGTTGGAGAAATCCATCACTAATGTGGGGCGGCAGTGGCTCAGTGGGTAGAGTGGTCGTCTTTCAACCGGAAGGTAGGCGGTTCGATTCCCACTCTCCCCACAGTTCATACTGTTGTTGTGTCCTTGGCCAAGACACTTAACCCACCTGTAAGTTGGGGGTGTGGCTGTAACACTGGTAATTACATTAGAACAATGTAAGTCGCTTTGGATAAAAGCGTCAGCTAAAGGAATAAATGAATAAATGAATAAATGAATAAATGTAAATGTAAATGTAAATGAATAAATGTAAATGTAATGTCTTGGTTTTGCTGACCTTTAGTTCCAGATTGTTTAAGTTGCACCAGTCCATCAGTGTTACAATCTCTTGTCTGTACACAGTTTTATTCTGTAATAAAGACCCACCAGTGTGGTGTCCTCAGCAAATCTGAACAACTTTACCGTACAACTTTAAAAGTACACAACCCTGTGGGGCCTCTGAGCTGATGGACCCTTACAACCTGAGCCCTGTCTGTCCAAAAGTCCAGTACCCACTGACACAGTGACAGTTTGACTTGATGTTTTTGTCAGAGATATGAAAGAAACCATTGTAATACAGTGCTACGGACCCCAGCTCCAGTCAAGCGTTCAAGTAAAATTGAAAGTGAGATTTGATCAAAGGCAGCACTGAGGTCGAGGAGGATAAGGACAGAGAGCATGAAGCCTTTTGTCTTTGAAAAGCTCTTTGAGGAAACTGATACTGGGCTATTGAAATAAAATGTTACTGAAATAAAAAATTAAAGTTTGGAGGCAGCCCTCAGGTTTGATGGTCCAAACCCGGTCTTGTCAGGTTTACCTTGCCATCCTCACTGTAGAGGATCTCGTTGAAGCCTCTGACGACAGTTCTGTCAATGAACAGTGAACGCATCACAACAATGGCCTTCAGCACTTTCCCCAGAGTCACCTGTAGACCAGATATAGATCGGGTTAAACCAGATAGAGATGTATTAAACCAGTCCAACCTCGGATCCAGGTGGTGGACTGGAATTTTTGATTAATATGTCCGTTTATGCAATCTAAAAACTATTGTTTTATGGAGTAAAAGCTGAAAAGCCCGTCGTAATGACGTGGGTGAATAGGGGACCAATGGGCGGATTATTATTATTATATCAATTTTATATAGCGCTTTTCCGGGAACACAAAGACGCTTTACATCAATTATTCATTCAGTCCACAGTCACACACTGGTGGTAGTAAGCTACATCTGTAACCACAGCTGCCCCGGGGCAGACTAACAGAGACGTGACAGACATTCGGCGCCTACGGACTCTCCGACCATCACCAAATACATTCTTACACATTCATACGAGGCAAGGTGGGTTAAGTGTCTTGCCCAAGGACACAACGACAGTATGAACTGTGGGGAGAACGGGAATCAAACCTACTACCTTCCGGTTGAAGGATGGCTGCTCTACCACTGAGCTACTGCCGCTCCAAGTGGATTACATCCATATTTATTTACAATCTGTGCAGTAGACACGTTTGCACTCATATTTAAACACAAACTTGTGGATGAATGTGCGGATCTTTTTACGCACTCACAAACCTCTGCACGCATTTGCAAAAGGTTTTGCTACAATAATAGCCCCATACTGGAGGGTTTGTGTTACACAGAGGTCAGAGGTCATAGTGAAACAGAAGAAGTCAGAGGTGTAGTTACCAGTAGAACAGCGGAGGTGCCGTTGGGCCGGAACAGTTCTATGGACAGATCCGGAAACATTCGCCCGATTCTGGAGATGACATCATCCACGTATCTGAAAAAAAATATATATATATATATATATATATATATATACAGTCCTGCTCACCATTATTGGCACCCCTTCATGTTTGGCATAACTGAGTGAATGTCTTCAGAAATAATAAATTAATTTAACAAAGACAATTGTTATTGCAACATAGATATTGTAATTATAAAGAAAAAACAGAAAACCAGCATGGGCACTAATATTGGCACCCCTCCTTAATATTTGGTTGCACACCCTTTGGCAGCGATGACAGCCTCCAAACGTTTCTTATATCCATCGATAAGCTTCTTGCACTTCTCGGGTGGCATTTTCTCCCACACTTCCTTTGCAATATGCTCAAGCTCTTGAACATTTGCAGGGTTCCTTTCTCCAATGGCAGTTTTCAGCTCCCCCCAAACATTTTCAATTGGATTGAGATCAGGACTCATTGCTGGCCATTTTAAAACAGTAAATTTTTCCCCTTTCAACCATTCCTGCGTGCTTTTGGAGGTGTGCTTTGGGTCTTTATCTTGCTGGAGGACCCATGATCTTCGCCTCAAACCAAGTTTCCTTACAAGACATTTCGCTCTAGAATTGCTTGGTAATCTTCTGATTTCATGATGCCTTTGATACGGTCAAGGCCTCCAGTACCAGATGCAGCAAAGCAGCCCCAAAGCATTATGGATCCTCCACCGTGCTTGACTGTTGGTATGGTGTTCTTTTCCTTAAATTCTTCATTGCGCCGTCTGTAAACATACTGTTTGTGTGCAGGACCCAAAAGCTCCACTTTTGTTTCATCTGTCCATAAAACATTGTCCCAGTAGGCTTGAGGTTTGTCCAGGTTCTCTTTCGCGAAGATCAATCGTTCCTTTTTATGCCTTTTCTTTAGCAATGGGGTCTTCCTTGGCCTTTGCCCATAAAGCCCCGCTTTGTTTAGTGTGCGGCGTATGGTACTTGTTGAAACAGTTACACCAGACTGCTCCAGGTTGGTCTTCAGGTCTTTAGATGTTTGACGGGGTGTTTTTTCCACCATTCGTACCAACCTTCGAAGACTTCTGTCATCAATTTTTCTCTTCCCCTCACGTCCAGGGAGGTTCTTGACAGTTCCATGCCTGGAAAACTTCTTAATAACATTACGCACCGTTGAAACAGGGATGCCAAGGTCTTTGGAGATGGCCTTATACCCTTTGGAGGTCTTGTGCTTGCAAATAATAGCATTTCTGGTGTCCTCAGACAATTCATCACAGGTGATCCTCATTTGAGATCTGCAACAGGTGAGCCAAATTGGGTTTCCATACTGATTTGCAGCAAAGGGTGCCAATACCACTGACAAGGCAAGCATTATGGTTTTCTCTGTTTTCCTCATAATGTTTATCTTTTTAAATGTTATTTATCATTTACTGTTTTTTGTCAAACACAAGCTATCTGTAGTAATATGTTGGTTAATTTGATACATTTCCTTCAGTAGATATTCCACAATATGTACATAAACTTCACGGGTGCCAATAATGGTGAGCAGGACTGTATATAAAAAAACTAATATTAATTTATCCTTTTACGACCAATGTTCTGGCTTAGTCCCGCTTAGTCCGGACTTACTGTGGGGGCAGGACTAAGGTGCTGGGCTGGACTTTGGGCCGCCTCTTTGCCGCTGCTCCTATCTGATTGGCCGATCGTTTGAGTGACTGCTGGTTCAACAAACTGGAGGCCAGCCCCGCGTGGAACTGGAGCTGAGAGAGACTGGGGTTAGACCAAGTTTATACAGAGACCTGACAAAGACTGGAGTCAAATAAAAGTACAGAAAAGTAAAGCTTTCTTTAGCTTACCTTGTTGGACCACTTGTAGGCCTGCAGGAGCTGCGAGTACAGGGGAGTCTTGTCCTGGACCGGGTCTAGACTCAGGAGGCCGCTGTTGTGAAGGGGGTGTGACTCCGAGGGCCTCCCGACCAATCCGCTCAGCCGCTCCAGCTCACTGCAGCCAATCAGAGGGGTCAGGGGATCAGAGGAGGGGACAATCAATAATTTAATCATATAGCACCTTCCAACATCCTCAGATTGACCAAGGTGCTGTACAACATTAACAATAAATACAACTTAAATACAAATAACTTTAAAAACACATTACTACAATAAAAACACAACAGAGCCATTCTAAATAAGTGGGTCTTAAGTTTGGCTTTAAACAGAGGCAGGTCAGTGGGCAAAGAGTTCCAGAGTTTAGGACTGACCCCTGCAAAAGTTTAAACCGGGACCGGGGGACCTTCAGCAGATGTTGTCCAAATCTTTGAATTCAAACATAACAGGAAGGTGATCTGAAATGCAAATGTCACTTATTTCTGAGATTAATACAGTGAGTCCGTGAGAAATGATCAGGTCCAATGTGTGACCGAGCGTTCACTGATTCTGTCAGTTATGTCATTATTATTATTAATATTATTATTATTATTAGGGCTGCAACAACGAATCGATTAAATTGATTACTAAAAGAGTTGGCAATGAATTACATAATCGATTTGTTGTGTCGCCCGATGCATAGACGTTTGATTATTATGTAAAAAATAAAAACTTTAGTTGATTGCGGAGCGGAATGAACACACTCGGTCTCTCTCGCGCACTGATGCTAGTGCTAGCAGAGTTCGACGCCTCAAAGACAGGGCAGAGCAAAAAAAAAAGAGCGGAGATAGAGAAAAGATACATGGCAGAGGCAGAAAAATCTGTGCGCCCCAAGTCATCGAAGGTGTGGGAGCATTTCAAACTAAATAAACAGAAAAAGTGTGTTAAGCAGCACGGCAATGATCCAGCACCTGAAACGCAAACATGTTGGAGTCTTTGATGAGGAGGAAGGGAGTTCAACAGCAGGATAAGTCACTACACAATCCTACTTTTGTTCCGTATTAAAGTGAGCAACGTAATGTCCCTGTTGCAGGTGTTTACTCGTTATCCAGCTTGACAAGCATGACAATTTAGCGTTAGCTCGTTAATAACAGTAGTAAAGCAGGGGTGCAAAGTGTCTGAACAAAGGGAGTGAGAGAGAGTAAGTGTGTGTGTGTGTGTCCATTTTTATTTTATTTTATTATTATTATTATAACAGCTCAGGGATGTTCAAGGAGCAACATGTTTGTGCACTTTCTAAAGATTTTAGTTCTGTTTTTGAATAAAGGGTTGGAAATGAATGCTTTTCTTGTTTTTTTGCTTTTTATCCGATTCATCGATTAATCAAAAAAAAAAATCAACAGATTAATCGATTATTAAATAAATCGTTAGTTGCAGCCCTAATTAGGCCCGAGCCGGTGATGACCGGGAGGGCCTATTGATTTTTTTATTTTTTTTTCCCCAATATGATCCTAAATTTGACCCAGTGAACATGAACGAAAAGTCATTTTTATTGGTCCCAGACTTCAAGCTCGACGAAAAATGTATGTATTTGAAGTCCCCGGAAAAAAAATACGAAAAATGACTCAGTGGCGACCCCTAGAAAAGTCAAAAAACATTGGGCCTATGGAAAATGAAAGTAAATTTTTCCAATGTAGAAAAATGAAACTTGGTACATCCATAGGACACCTCAGGGCAAACAGAAAAGTTTATTACAGCCATACCGTAAACTCAACAGGAAATCTACTATGTTGGGTGGAATGCGTGACCACCTAAATTGCACCCCTTGTGTAAAAAGGCTTTTCATCTAAACAGCTCCAAATTTGGTGAGTATCATCTAGACACGTGTGCCAAAAAAGTTATCAATTTGTTTTTTGATACATTTGTGGCTGTGGTCGTAATGAGTCTGTGAAGAGGCATTTCTTTGGGAAATAAATGCCATTTCCCAATTGCCAGGATCCTTCCTTTAGAGGAGGCCCCTCCAGAGCCAAGGCTAGAGTCTTAGAAAACTCCTCAGAATCCTTTGGAACTTGTAACCTTGTACTTTTAGACAAGTTATATTTACATATTTCCTGTTTGCCTTTTTAAATAGGGGGGGGGGGTGCAGCGATTCCTGAGTCATCTCAAATCTCCAGCCAGTACTTTGTTTTTCTCGCCTTAGCCCAAGCACAATCTATTATTTTCAAAGGTTCAGACAGCTCCCAGGAAAACCAGGGATTGTGGAGACCTTTAACTCTAAATTACAAGGTGGTGTAGCAGGCCCCAGCAGTAGCACAGGCCCGGTTATTTGACATTACCGTGAAGTTTGCGCTTTAAAGTACGAAATGCAATCCTCCGAGTGCATGTGTCCCCGCGCTCTCAAGGGAGGCGAGGGCCTTTATCGCCGCTTGCGGCTCTAATTTACCTTAAGTTTATACTTAAAATTTTTAATGTTTAAATGTTTTTTGCACTTTTCTTGCTCGTTTTACAATAAATTAATTTACTTTAAGTAATTTAAAGAATCACAAAGTCATTACGTAGTATAATTTAATGGTAAGACAGGAATTGTGGAGTTATCTGATTTTGCCAAAAAACATAAAATGTAAATGAAAATGTATTTTCAATAAAGTTGGATTTCTGGAACCACCTATATTTTGTTGTCATTCCTCTTTGGTCAAATCCACTTAACGTAAGGTTGAATAAAAACGGCGTTATCTGCTGTTACCAGGATAAAATTGACATTTAGTCATTTAGCTTTAGACGCTTTTATCCAAAGTGACTTACATTAAGGTTCCATTCCCCAGTGTTACAGCTCGAACACCACTGGAGGCAAGGAGGGTTAAGTGTCTTGCCCAAGGACACAACGACAGTATGAACTGTGGGGAGAGCGGGAATCGAACCACCTACCCTTCGGTTAAAGGACGACCACTCTACCACTGAGTCCCAAAATATAGGATATAATTGTTATCAAAGCCCATCTAATGCCAACTCTGTCACATTTCTGGCGTTGGTTGTCTCGTAATATTTACTGGTCTGTTTATAGAAACAAAAATCACATCTGTTTGTTTCTCAGTTGAGATCCAAAGTACGACATTCACTAAATTCACTATATAGTAGGGTTATGGTGGGGGGGTGTAGTGCAGCACGTCAGCAGCACGTGTGGACCTCTGCAGATGAAGCTCTGACAAAGAGGTCCTAGCATCAGGTTCTGCAGCACGAGGCCCTGTCACAGACCGGACTCAACAGACGTGTCTGAAGGATGTGGACAAGTGTCTTCTCTTTCAGTGAGACAGAATAAAACATTATTTTACTCACTAAAGTTTGTTCTGTTAGTATATGCCAGAGCTGAATGTGTGAATAAGGAATATTTATGCAACATTACCAACAAATGAAACAACATGATACTAATAATAATGTTTTGTTATTATCACACCACTAACGTGTCCCTTTAATAGACTTTAGAAGCTTTTATTGAGTGTTGTGTTGTTACCATAGAGGTTACTGAGGTCTCGCCGCGGTGCATCATGGTTAGTGCAGTACTCACTTCAGGTCCCGGTTCACGGCCTGAAGATGGTCCTGAAACTCCTGCAGAAAGTGCTTCTCGCGCCCCTCCAAAGTTTCGCGGTGCTTCATGCCGTCCTTCAAACACTCGAACACGCGCGTCACGCTCGAGCGAAGCGCCTGGACGCCGCTGATCGCGTGAGAAAAGGCGTCCAGATTCACGCCGACGTTAACCGCGTCCGCCATCTTCTATCTGCGCTTCATTTCCGGTATGAGCGTACGTCTTCTTCTTCTTCTTCTTCTCTAGTATTATTGGCGGGTCGCAACCAATTTTTTCAGTGCATACCGCCACCTACTGTACCGGAGTGTGTAATTCATGTTCTAGTACTTCAGGTTACATTCTATTGAAAAAATAAATAAATAAATAAATAAATAAATAAAAATTGTGTGGGCCCTATATTTTATGATCTAATCCTGTATCTTTAAGAAATTTAAAAAGAGCTTCATAGCACTCCCTTGTTACCTCACTTATCCCCAGTATCCCTTCTAAACTCCATCCCCGTCCTAATTCATATTTCTTATCACGTAAGATGTTCCTCTCAAAATCAAATTTACTACACTTCATTATGACATGCTCTACATTTTCAGGAACATTACATTCCTCACATTTATCAGACACACATTTTGTCATTAAGTACATCGTTGATTTTAATCCAGTATGTCCCAGCCTTAATCTTGAAAAGATCACTTCATCTCTTCTATATTTCCCTTTGAAACCCTTCACTTTAATATTTTTCTGAATGCTGTAATAGTGTCTCCCTTTATCATCTGTGTCCCACTTGTTTTGCCATTCGTCACTCACTGCTTTTCTGATTAATGATTTGGCCTCTCCTTTTCCAAAGGGAACTTTCATTATTTCATCATCTTTTAATTTTAATGCTGTCTTTGCAATCTCATCAGCTTTTTCATTTCCCACTACACCAACATGAGCTGGGACCCAAACAAATTTTACATCCCCACCATTTCTTTGTATTCTCAGCATTATTGTATATATTTCAATCAATAAATCATCTCTTAAGGTCTTTTAGAATTCAAACTAAACCAGGGCAGCAGAGGAGTCTGCACAAATGACTACTCTCTCTGGTCTCACCTCTTCTATCCATTGTAGCCCTAAAATAATAGCAACCATTTCTGCTGTATATACAGATAATTTATCATTAATTCTTTTACATATGCCTACATCAAACTCTGGTATATAGACTCCTGATCCTACATGTTCTGTCCCTGGATCTTTAGATCCGTCTGTAAATATTAGCATATAATTAAAATAATTCCTCTTCACATACTCTTCAACCAAAAATCCTATATTATTCATATTACTTTCATTCCATTCTTTTTTCTTCTCTAGAAGTTTCAAGTCCACATTGCGTACAGGAAATATCCATGGAGGAACATTACCCCATACAGTATTTGGTCCATATTCAATTTTATTTAATCCATATTGTTCTGCTACAGTATTAATAATCCATCCAAATCCTTTTCCTTTAAGTTGTTGTGTATATTCCCAACACTCACACAGAACATTTGCTGCAGGTTGTTCCTCCCCAGATCCTTGTAACTTGATCCAATAAGCTAAAGACAGCTTAGATCATCTTAAATATAAAGGTAATTCTTCAGCTTCTACCAGTAGTGCATTAGTAGGGGTTGTTTTCACTGCACCTATACTGAGTCTTAAAGCTCTAAACTGTATTCTGTCTAATGTTCTTAAAATACTCTTGTCTGCTGCTCCATACACCATACACCCATAATCAATACACGATCGTATTAAGGCCCTATAAATATCTAGTAGTGATTGTTTATCAGCTCCCCATTGATAGCCAGAGACTACCTTTTTACATTTTGTTTCAACCTGTTTAATATGATTCTTCCATATACATTTCTCATCAAACCACAATCCTAAATACTTGAACTCTTTCACTCTTTCCAGATTTTGACCGTACAATTTTAACTGTATATTATTAATCCTTCTCTTTCTGGTAAATATCATATAACAAGATTTTGTAACTGACATCTTAAATCCCCAATCATATGACCATCTTTCAACTTTTAATATCGCATTCTGAATACTATTAGTCACATGTCTAATGTTTTTCCCTCTTTTCCAAATAGCCCCATCATCTGCATAAAGTAATGATCCAATATCTCTATCAACATTTATAAAAATATCATTTATCATTATATTAAATAGAATAGGACTTATAGCACTCCCTTGAGGGATACCATTTTCAATATTAAAGTACTCCGACAAATCATCCCCAACCTTTACACGAAAAGTTTGGTTAGACAGGAAGTCTAACACCCAGTTGTATAGCCTTCCACCAATACCCATTTTATGCATTTTAATCAATAATCCTTCTCTCCACATTGAATCATAAGCTTTTTCAATATCAAAATATACTATAGCCATGATCTCTTTCATACTAATCGCCTTTTCTGCCTCATTGCTAACTTTAACCAAAGCATCTACCGTTGATCTTCCTTTACGAAATCCACTTTGGTATTTATTTAACATTCCTCTTTGCTCTAAATAATATGTCAATCTACAAACAATTATCTTTTCCATCCATTTACATAGATGTGATGTTAAGGCTATAGGTCTGTAGTTCCCTGCATTAGCTAAGTCTTTACCTGGCTTACCAAAAGGAAGTATCAATGCACTTTTCCAGCTATCAGGCATTACACCTTCTCTCCATATCTTATTAAACAGTTTTAGAATCATTTCCAGTACTTCTTTTAGTAATTGTCTAAACATAGCATAGTTGATCTTGCCCTGGAGCCATATTTCCACTTCCTTCTAAGGCCATTTTTAACTCATGTAATGTTAAATCCATGTCAAGTGCCCAATCTTCACTGTCTTTTTTCATATTTACCTCACTATTTGTTCTTAAAATATCCTTTTTCCGTTGTTTATATATTTCATCTAAATGACTCCCACTATGTACACTTGCAAACTTCTTACCTAGTAGCTCAGCTTTCTCCTTATTTGTAATTGCCTGATGTTCTCCCTCTATCAGAACTGGGATTTTAACTGATTTCCTTTTCCCACTCATCTTTTTGATCATTGTCCAAATGTCACCTAATTTAACTTCTCTGCCAATGGTGGAGCAAAACTGTCTCCATGCATTCTTCTTGGATGACTTAATTACTTTACGTACTATAGCTCTCTTTCTTTGATAATCAAATTATCTTGGTTCATATTCTTTCTTAGCCTTCTGAATGCATGATTTCTATCTTTTATAGCATTTTTACACTCATTGTTCCACCATGGAACTATTTTCTTTTTCTCATTCACTGTACTCATAGGGATACAGGTTGTTGCAGCATTAATAATCATGGAAGTCACTTCTACTGTGCAGCTATTTACATCACCCTCCATCGATATTCTTTCAGAATACTCACTACAAAGTTCTTTAAATTTTTCCCAGTTAGCTTTAGGAAAACACCATCTCTCTATTACATAACCCTCCTGAACATACACATCAAAGTTCATGGAACACAAGATTGGAAAGTGATCACTCCCTATGTTGTTGTCATTCTTAACATTCCATTCACATAAATGACTCATATTTACAGAGACTAAAGTAAGATCTATACAAGAAACTGAGTTTCTTGTAACATTAACCCTGGTACCTCTTCCATCATTAAGGCAAGCAAGTAATCTCTCATCAATTAGTTCTTCCACCACTTCTCCATTTGTGTCTGTATAATCACTTCCCCACAGAGTATTGTGAGCATTAAAGTCACCACACCATATTTCTCTTCTATCAACACTTTCTGAGATTTCTTGGAATGTTTGCTTTGATAATTTCTTACACGGATTATAAAAATTGACTACTTTGATATTTCCTCTGGGACTACACATTTCTATTACTATACATTCATATTCATTTGGGACAGTTACCCTTCTGTATGCCAAAGTATCCTTAATAAATGTTATACATCCTCCACCTTGTTTTCCAATTCTGTCACATCTAACCGCACTGTAACCTGATATTACAAAGTCTAAATGAGGTCTTAACCAAGTTTCTTGTATACACATAACATCAGGTCTAACTTCCAGATCATCTACAACCTTTTTGAACTCTTGACCATTTGTAATTAAGCTTCTGGCGTTCCATTGAAGGATATGAAATACCATAATGAGGTTAATCACCTTGAGACATTCCATTATTTGGATTCAACATCTCATGAATCATTTCAGCTGTAACTTCAGTTATCCCCAGTATTTCTATGGCTGCCTCTACTATTGTCTTGATTCTATCACTTTTTTTTTGCTGTACTGCCACATTGACAATCTTACAGATGAAAGCAATACATTTGGTTTTACCCACAATCAGCGTGTCTTCATTAATCTCTCTTATCCATGGATTTATTTTGGTTTGCCTCTGACTAGACGTTGGAGATGTACTCTCAATTATTCTTCTGTTCTCAGATTCTTTTGCTTTATTTATTACTTGTACCACACTGGGTCTGTATATTTCACTTTCCTTGACTTTTTTTGCTGCCTCAGCATAAGACACCTGATTAGTTACTTTATATTTCTGGACCTCTCTGGCTTGTCTTTGTACAGGGCATCCTCCAAAAGCACCACAATTACAGCATTTTACTTTTGTATCCTGACCACAATTTCCATACTCATGTTCCCCTCCACATCTAGCACATCTTTGTTTTCCTTTACATTGCCCAGCAGTATGTCCCATTCTTTGACATTTGTAACATCTAAGTGGTGCTGGGATAAACTCTCTTACATCATAACTCAAATATCCCAATCTTACCCTCTTTGGCATCTCTTTTTCAAATTCTAGCTTTACTGATAAGCTATCAGTTTTCACCCCTTTTCTTTGTGTTTGTAGTCTTGTGGCTTTCAAAACTTTTCCTCCTTTCACTTCTTGTATTATCTCCTCCATTGTTATTGCCAAAGGTACATCATAGATAACACCTCTAAGCTTTGCTGCATTCCCAGGGATATGAACACTGATCCTTTCCCCATTAAGTGTTTCAGCTCTGAGAACTCTATCTCTTTGTATTTTATCTGTAGTAAAGACCAGCAGCCTTCTATTGTTCAAATATTTAGCAAACTTGATCTTACCCATTTCTTTCTCAATTGCTTTTGTTAGTTTTAGTGAAAATGTCCCCCTTCTTTTTTAAACGTTATCATCACTTTCCATTCATTTTGTTCGTTCTCCTTTTTCCCATTTATAATTATAGCCTTCACTTTTTTGGACTTTTCACTCACAACCTCCTCATCGTTGGAACTTCCAGAACTATCACACCTTCCTTTCCTCTTATTATTTACTTCCTGCCATGACATACTATCACTATCTCCATCCGTACTTTTACCCATGATAATTACATTCACGGTACAGTTGTTGCTAATTCCAGCGATAAAAGTCAAGAATTTCGTTCAATCTACCGATCGTCTTCAAAGTTTGTTTTCCACGTGCCGCTTTCCACTTCCGCCGAGCAAGCCTGTCTCAACCTAAACGAGCTACGAATGCCCGTAGAAACCGAAGTGCGTTAGCTGGGTATGAATGGCCCGGAGACTAGTCAATGAGCGGACGTGACGTAGATGACGGTTTCTGTTTGTTTATTTGAAAAACAATTGGATAAAAGTCACTTCTTGGAGAAGAGAAGATGATGGATTTAATGGATCTTAATACCTTTAGGATGAAGTGGACAAACTCATTTTGCTTTTTAACATCGGTTTTCTCCTCTCATCTGAAAATGATGCCGTCAATTCTCACCAAATAAATAAAGCACCAATACATAAATCAATACACAATTTCTTGTGAGAAATTGGTCTGGGATTGTCCAATCTTCTGTATTCTGCTCCGGCTCTTTCTTCCCGGGCCAATCGTAGTAAGTGAGGAAGGATTTAGTTTTGCATCATATTGAGTGCAACAATTTTTTCAACCAAAACAGTCAAGATTTCCGCTGCATTGGAGCAACTGTTTGATACTGCGCTTGCTTCTGTTCTTAAAGACCTGGACATGTTTTTAAAACCACAGAAACTTCTCTCCCGACAGCCACGCTGGTATCCGCTGGGGTTTGGAATCGTCACATCCGTTTCTCTGATTGGTTTACTCAGCGAGCTTTAGTTACGCGCATGGTCCTGCCTTGAAATCCTGTTCAAACCCCATAATCCCAGACTGATGCCTCTGTATGTAATACAATAAGAAAGCAGTCTGGCTGGCCAGGCTGGAAGGTTTCAACAAAGGCTGAGAAATCTGTTAAAGGTCTCTAATCTTTTCCCAAAACTTCAAAACATTCCAAGATTAACTTTGAGTCTGGAATGAGCAAGTTTTTTATGGGTTTGTTCTGTGAAAAGTGACAGATTAGTGACATCAGTTAATCAACAGTCCAGTCATCCAGTGACTGCTTCCTCCCCTTCAGGTGAAGAACCGGTCACATCTGGAAAAAGCACCAGTTTGAGGCATGGCAGCTCAAAAACTCTCTGTGGAGCTGCAGACTTTAGCTCCAACTGTCCCAAACCAGACGGAGCTGCCTTCATCAGCGTCCTCCAATCGTTCCAGTCCTCTTTTCTTTCTGCTTCATGTCACACAGACGTCACACTGGCTTAAAGTCAAACAAGAGCATTATTAAGATTATTAATGTGAGACTGATCCAAAGTCCCAAAACCATCCCAGAGCCGTTCCAGAGCCGTCCCAGAGCCGTCCCAGAGCCGCCCCAGAGCCGTCCCAGAGCTGTCTCCAGGAGGCGAGGGTTAGAGGGAGGGGGGCGACAGAAGGATGAGGAGGATAAAGAGAAGGGATTAGATCCGACTCAGAGAACGCAGAGAAGTCAGAGAGAAAACAGGAGAAAAGGAGGTGAGTTTAGAGCCAGGACCAGACCAGGACAAGGACCAGAGCAGGACAAGGACCAGACCAGGACAAGGACCAGACCAGGACCAGGAAGAGCCCAGGACCAGACCATAACCAGAGCAGGACCAGAGCAGGACCAGGTCTTACCAGGTTTTTTCAGGTCCAACTCTGATTCTTTATCAGGTTCAGATTCTTCAGGTAAAGCCTTTCAATAAATGTCTGTGAAGGTTCTCAGTCATCCAGGTCATCTTGAAAAAAAGGTTGAAGTAAAAGCATCTGGACTCGGTTGAGACTTGATAAAGTCTCTTGGAATTAGAGACAAAACGTCTTCACCTTAAAAACCGAGTCCAGATGCTTTTACTTCAACCTTTCAATAAACTTTTATTTCTATTAGTGTGTTTAGATTTGTATATTTTTATGTTTCTGACTGACAAAACCAAGACCATCTGGACCAGAACTGTCTGGACTAGGACCGAGTCACACCTGATGCTCTCCAGACTCACAGAAACAACTGCTGACTTTAGTTTATTTTTTTAATCTTTGTTTTTTCTCAGAAATTAGCTAAAATTTATTGAACCTCACTGACAACGACATGTGGCTCTGCTCTGCGCTGCTATTGGCTCTCACCCTCTGACATCATGCTCCAGCTCCTCCCCTTTAGTATCTGGCTCCTCCCACTGGAACTGGTCTGCAGCCAGAATCCAGGTAAGACCAGAACCAGGCCAAGACCAGGTCTAAACCAACTTTAAACATTACCCTTAAACAGGCTAGAACCCAGTCTCCCTCTGTCCCAGGCCCCTTCTCCTGGTGCCGGACTCTGCGGGCCTCAGACTCTGGGCCCTGGACTCAGTTTGGACCGTGTGAGCCTCAGAGTCGCAACATGAAGGAAGTGATGAAGATCAGAGTGGAACCTGCCGGGATCACCTGTGGCAACCCCCCCGAGAGGTTCTGTAGTCTGGTGAGAACCGGACCAGACTGGGACCAGACTGGGACCAGACTGGGACTGGAATAGAACCAGATTAATGAAGTTTTAACACAGATTAACACCGACCTGTGTTGAAATCAGGTCTTGGTTCTAGACTTTTATTTGATCAGTTTCTTTAGCAGCATAAACACGTGGCTGTATTTAAATTATAATGTTAAACTATTGTAATTTAAAATAGATTGATTAAACATTAAACAATATTTGTCCAAGTGATGTTGTATCAATACACGGACCGTGTCCTGCGCAAAAGGTTCTGCGTAAACCAAATCCTGACGCAAAGCCAGGAATGACAGACTCACAACAAATATTGATCTGTGTGTGTTGGCTTCTAATAAACTTCTACTTGGAGAGTCCTGTCACAAACAACCACTGCACAGTCTGAGAAAGTCAGGCGGTTGTCTATGGCATCTTCAACAACAACAGGTTTGAATAAAAAGAGTCAGAGACAAGTTTGACTTTCTGAAAGTATTCAGTCATAACTAAATAAAAAAATAATAAATTAAATAATACACTGTTTCGAGTTAAAGGGGTTTGAGAAGAAGACGTTTGGTCTTTGTCCAAAGGATTTTCTTTGTCAGTTCTGGACTAAACTGGTCTGAGAAGGGTTTATATTTCTCAGGGTCTGTATCCAATAAGAGACCTGGTCCAGACCTGGTCCAGACCTGGTTTTCTCTGCAGGAGCAGGTGGCTGAGCTGGTGTTAATCCAGATTAACCCCATCAACGTTGTTAGAGTTAATCCAGTTCTGTGTCAATAGGGCACTAACACGCTGACCTCTGACCTCTCACACTTGCTGGGACTCGAGTTCCAGCCCGAGTCCCTGTCTCCCAGCCCGAGTCCCAGCCCGAGTCCCAGTCCGAGTCCCAGTCCCGGCCCCAGTCCAAGGTTCAAACCCGAGTTCCAGCCCAAGTTCAAGCCCGTGTCCCAGCCCGAGTACCAGCCCAAGTTCCAGCCCAAGTTCCAGCCCGTGTCCCAGCCCGAGTCCCAGCCCAAGTTCCAGCCCAAGTTCCAGCCCGTGTCCCAGCCCAAGTTCCAGCCCGTGTTCCAGCTCGTGTCCCAGCCCAAGTTCCAGCCCAAGTTCCAGCTCGTGTCCCAGCCCAAGTTCCAGCCCAAGTTCCAGCTCGTGTCCCAGCCCGTGTCCCAGCCCAAGTTCCAGCTCGTGTCCCAGCCCGTGTCCCAGCCCAAGTTCCAGCTCGTGTTCCAGCCCATGTCCCAGCCCGAGTCCCAGCCCAAGTTCCAGCCCAAGTTCCAGCCCGTGTCCCAGCCCAAGTTCCAGCCCGTGTTCCAGCTCGTGTCCCAGCCCAAGTTCCAGCCCGTGTCCCAGCCTGAGTCCCAGCCCAAGTTCCAGCCCGTGTCCCAGCCCGTGTCCCAGCCCAAGTTCCAGCTCGTGTCCCAGCCCGTGTTCCAGCCCAAGTTCCAGCTCGTGTCCCAGCCCAAGTTCTAGCCCAAGTTCCAGCCCAAGTTCCAGCCCGTGTCCCAGCCCAAGTTCCAGCCCGTGTTCCAGCTCGTGTCCCAGCCCAAGTTCCAGCCCAAGTTCCAGCTCGTGTCCCAGCCCAAGTTCCAGCCCAAGTTCCAGCTCGTGTCCCAGCCCGTGTCCCAGCCCAAGTTCCAACTCGTGTCCCAGCCCGTGTTCCAGCCCAAGTTCCAGCTCGTGTTCCAGCCCATGTCCCAGCCCGAGTCCCAGCCCAAGTTCCAGCCCAAGTTCCAGCCCGTGTCCCAGCCCAAGTTCCAGCCCGTGTCCCAGCCTGAGTCCCAGCCCAAGTTCCAGCCCAAGTTCCAGCTCGTGTCCCAGCCCAAGTTCCAGCCCAAGTTCCAGCTCGTGTCCCAGCCCAAGTTCCAGCCCAAGTTCCAGCTCGTGTCCCAGCCCAAGTTCCAGCCCAAGTTCCAGCTCGTGTCCCAGCCCAAGTTCCAGCTCGTGTCCCAGCCCGTGTCCCAGCCCAAGTTCCAGCTCGTGTCCCAGCCCGTGTTCCAGCCCAAGTTCCAGCTCGTGTCCCAGCCCAAGTTCCAGCCCAAGTTCCAGCCCAAGTTCTAGCCCGTGTTCCAGCCCGTGTCCCAGCCCGAGTCCCAGCCCAAGTTCCAGCCCAAGTTCCAGCCCAAGTTCCAGCCCGTGTCCCAGCCCAAGTTCCAGCGCGTGTTCCAGCTCGTGTCCCAGCCCAAGTTCCAGCCCAAGTTCCAGCCCGTGTTCCAGCCCGTGTCCCAGCCCGTGTCCCAGCCCAAGTTCCAGCTCGTGTCCCAGCCAAAATCACAGTCCCAGCACGAGTCCCTGCACAAGTAACCTAATGCTGACCTGATCCTGACCTGGTTTTACTCGGTCTTCAGGAGAACCCATACTTGTGCAGTGATGAGTGCGACGCCTCGAGTCCGGACCTGTCCCATCCTCCTCAGCTCATGGCTGACAGAGAGAGGGGCGGGCTCGTCTCCTATTGGCAGACGGTCACATGGTCACGCTTTCCTGAGCCACTATTGGCCAATGTCACTCTGTCCTGGAACAAGACTCTGGAGACGACCGAGGACATCAGCATCACCTTCGAGTCTGGACGGCCCTCAGCGCTGGTCCTGGACAAGTCCCAGGACCGAGGTATGTCCTGGTCCTGTCATCAGACCTGGTCCTGGTATCGGTTCTGACCCGGTCCTGGTATTCGTCCTGACCCGGTCTCTTTGTGTCCTCAGGGGAGACATGGCAGCCGTTCCAGTTTTACGCTGATGATTGTCTGGAGACGTTCGGGATGATTCCTAAACAAGTCTCAGACCTGTCTCCGTCAAATCTGACCCGGGTCATCTGCACCGAGCAGTACTCACAGTGGGTAGGAGCCAAGGTAAGGAGCCCAGGAGACAGTACAGTGGTAGGAGCTAAGAAAAGGAGTTAGTCAAGGAGATGAGGAGAGACACAGTAAACATGACACCGATTATTCACACCAAAATCTGGAAAAAGGAAGCCTTAACAAACACACAACTTTTGTCACAAAAAGAAAAAAAAAATGGCCTGGTTTATGAAGCTTCTGACATACAAATGTATACTTAAGCCCTACTTTAGAAGATTCAGACTAAACAAACTACTTTGTGTGTCCTAGGAGCAGAAGCAGGTAATCTTTGAGGTCCGGGCCCGGCTGGCAGTCTTGGCGGGTCCTAAACTTATCAACATGGAGGCGGTCTACACCAGACTAGAGTCTAGTCCAGGTCTGAGGGACTTCTTTAGTTTTACCGACCTCCGACTACGGCTGCTCCGCCCGGCACTCGGAGGGACGTATGTTCAACGGGACAATCTGCTCAAGTACTACTACGCCATCAGCAACATCGATGTCACCGCCAGGTAAAACCCACTAAAACCTGTTCAAAACCAGGTTAAACCAGGTCAGATCCATCTAAAACCTGTTCAAATCCATCTAAACCCTGTTTTGTCTCCCCCTGCAGGTGTAAGTGTAACCTCCACGCTGCTGGCTGCCTGGTCCGTGACGGGACTTTGACGTGTGAGTGTGACCACAACACTACGGGTCAGGACTGTGACCAGTGTCAACCTGGGTTCAGGAAACTGAGTTGGAGACCGGGGTCATACCTGCCTCTGCCCGACGGGAGCCCCAACATCTGTAACTATTTATCACACCTGAACTGTATCTGATAAATCCTAACTTTAACCCATGACACTTCTCAGACGGATCGGAGAAACACTGTGATGTGTTGAGCTACAGCTGTCTTTGAAATTCTAACATGTCGTGTGTTTTTCAGGTGAAGCTTCAGAACAAACTCAGAGTAAGTATTAATCACTTCATCCTCCAAACACAATTCCTTCCTCCCTTTTTTAGGTCTTCCTCACTCAGTCTCATTCAACTGTCTTTCTTAAAAGCAGCGCCAGTTAACGTCAATATTTATCCTCTTTTATAAAAATGTTTCATTGCCTTAGATTTTTATAAAAAAAACAAAAGGCTTTGTCCTCTGGTGAAATCTGACCAGCAACAGTGATGTCATAAAACCGGTTATTTAGTTTTCTCATACTTTTCGCAACTTTCCTTTTTTTTCCTCCTAAAATAAAACATATTTATTAATAAATGTCTGTTGTCTCAGTGGTGGTCAGTAAAGTGCTCTATTTAGGGACATTTTAATAAAAACACATCTTAAATTAAACTATTTATTCTTTGGTTACATGAAAGATACCTGCAGATCTAGTGTTGTTCTGAAGAATCAAAAATAGGAATATATTAATAGTAAAATAGTCACATTGACAACTGTTTATTTAACATTTACACATTGACTACTAGAATAAAATGTGTCCTCTTTAATAAAATCTCCCAAATGTCTCAGAATTTAACCAACAAACCTCTGCAGTTTCTCTTGCTTTGTAGATGGTTAGGTCCGGTTTATATTTCTGACTCCGCCCCCTCAGGAATGGACGGACAGGTAACAGCCACCGCCGTAACCACATCGACACAGACCGGAGTCAATTCTGAGACCGGAGCCAGTCCTGAGACCGGAGTCAATTCTGAGACCGGAATCAATTCAGAGACCGGAGTCAGTCCTGAGACCGGAGTCAATTCTGAGACCGGAGTCAATTCTGAGACCGGAGTCAGTCCTGAGACCGGAGTCAGTCCTGAGACCGGAGTCAGTCCTGAGACCGGAGTCAATTCTGAGACCGGAGTCAATTCTGAGACCGGAGTCAGTCCTGAGACCGGAGCCAGTCCTGAGACCGGAGCCAGTCCTGAGACCGGAGCCAGTCCTGAGACCGGAGTCAATTCTGAGACCGGAGCCAGTCCTGAGACCGGAGTCAGTCCTGTGACCGGAGTCAGTCCTGTGACCGGAGTCAGTCCTGAGACCGGAGTCAATTCTGAGACCGGAGTCAGTCCTGAGACCGGAGCCAGTCCTGAGACCGGAGCCAGTCCTGAGACCGGAGTCAATTCTGAGACCGGAGCCAATCCTGAGACCGGAGTCAGTCCTGTGACCGGAGTCAGTCCTGAGACCGGAGTCAATTCTGAGACCGGAGTCAGTCCTGAAGATAAACCAGACTCAACAGACTCAGGTTCAGTACAAAAACAACCACCTGGCATTAGCCTAGACTCCACCAGATCCTCTGTTAGCTGTCTTTGTGACTATTTTCCCTGATCCACCTGAAGGTAACCCAAGCTCTTTTGAGTCAAGAAGCTTCCACAGAC
Source organism: Perccottus glenii (assembly GCA_024416835.2). NCBI lineage: Eukaryota > Metazoa > Chordata > Actinopteri > Gobiiformes > Odontobutidae > Perccottus > Perccottus glenii. Next base: position 1,877,445 of record CM044550.2, on the reverse strand, counting down.
AAACTCCTCAATTGAAAAACAAAACTGTTGACCATTACCTCGCTTGCAGTCTTTCACCTCTGATCTGAACCCTGACCCATACATTTCCTTCCTTTTACTTTAATGGACTTTCTGTCTTTTTTTCCTTTACCTTAGAACCACATGTGGGAGCTCAAACATTTTTCTAGCACCTTCCTTTCACTCACCTCCTTTTAAGTTCTCCTTAAAGTCCTCCTCCCTCTTTAGGTTCTTTTGGTTCAGTCTGGTTCTCCTTCCCCAACCCTCTACTCTTTATCGTCTGCGATGTTTCTGATTTCTCCGGAGTCCAGACTCTTCCACAGATGATTTTTTTCCTCCTGTTTCCACAGATTTCTCTGATTCCACTTCACCGTCGGATCTCCTGCCTTTTGACAGTCCTTTGCTCGATTTAACTAAAGTTTCCACAGAATCTTTTGAGACTCCAGAAACCTTTTTAGACATCCCCCCAGTTGAACCTGCTCCTTCCCAAACTCCAAATTTGATCAATCCAAACATCAGCCCTTTTTCAGAGTCTTACACAATTTTAGCTCTTCTTCTGACCACTTCACTGTCTCCAGTCTCTTCTGTCAATGATACTTTACCCAAAGAACCTTCTGTAGATCTCTTAAACTCACCAGATGTTCCAATTTCTCCGGATTTAATTCCTTCTAACCCAAATTCTCCAACAGACCTCCCTCAGGCTCCTTTGGATGTGAACTCTGAAACATTTAAATCCAATGCAGATTCCCCAAATCCACATCTCTCTGGTCGTCCACCTGTGGAAGAACCACCTTTTGAAGAAGAACCCGCGGTTCCTGACTCTTCGATAGATGGCTTTTCTCCTTCAGTTTCACCTCCTCCCAGTGTCCCAGAAACAGAATCACCTGAAATCAAAATTCCACAGCTTCCAGAGTCTTTTGTAGATAACGCTTCTGCCAGTTTATCTTTGACCAATGCTTCTATTCCAGGCAACTTCCTGAACATAGTCCCTCCTTTGAGCAGTCCGTCTCTGGAGTCACTTTCTGAGGATGTTGCTTTTGTTAAATCTGAGTCTGGAGATCCTACACTTAATCTTATTCCTACAGAAGTTGCCCCAGATGCCTCAAATCCTCCAGACTTGTTAATAGATGACCCTAACCATGATTTATCTCCTTCAAATGTACCTCTTCCTGACGGCCCACAACTGGAATCACCCAAAATCCCAGAAATGAACATTCCAAAAACTCTAGACTCTCCCACAGACAAACCTTCTACTGATGTACCCCTTACAGTTCCTATTTCAGAAGTAGACCCACAAGTAGACCCTCTTTTGAACTGTTCTTCAGTTGAATCACCTTCTGTGGATGGTACCTTGGGTAAATCAGAGCCTGGTGATCATGAACCAGATGCAGTTCCACTTCCAGACTCCTTAAATCCACCAGACTCTTCCATAGACAACCTTTCACCTTCGCCTTCACCCAGGGGTCCTCCTGTTGATTTACCCCCTTATAAAGTGGACCCTGATGTTTCCAAGTCCTCAAAACCTAGAGATCCTTTGACAGATGAGCGTTCTCTTTCAAAGACACCACTTCCTGACATTTCAAAGCCTAGTTTACCTGAAAATTCACAAGTCGAGGTTCATTCCTCTCAGGATTGTATTTCTGAGATGCCAGACAAACCAGATATTCCTCCAAAAGTAGAGCCTGTTTCATTCGAATCACCTTCTGTGGCTGGTACTTCAGGTAAATCAACGCTAACGCAGACTCCTCACATCTAGACTCTTGGATAGATTGTGTCAAAGTCCACATCTCCCATAGCCTGCTTCAGCTGAAGAACCACAGCCGGGTCATAGACGTTCCTCCAGAGCCTCCTTCTGGATCAGAACCAACTAACAGTAGAAAAATAAAAGGTTCTTCAAAGCCCTTACAAAATGGCCACAAGCAACACGACTTGAAGGCCATTTTGTGAGGCTTTGGATTTTCTGCTATTTCAGTTTTGGTTCAACAGTTCAGATTAGTCATAGAAAGTCCAGTTTATGGTTAGATCCAAAGAAAGTCCAACATTATTCAACCTGAAATCCTCCTGATCCATGGACCACAGAAAACTCACTAGAACCACTTCTGTAGAAACTCCTGGTCCTAGTCCTGGCCCGGTCCTGGTTTTTCAGATCCTTCTCCTACTGGTTTATTTTGTTTCAACAGGATCTAAACCTGGATCAGACCTGGACTCAGTTTTAGAAGAATCAGATGCTGGTTTAGCTCCAGTTGACTTCACCTACCCCTCCCCCGACGAAAAACCAGGACAAAGTCCAGACGAAAAACCAGGTCCAGATCTGGAGCAATCTGTGGAAAAACCTGGATCCAGACCGGATTCAGCTTCAACAGGAAACAAGGGTAAATGTTTACAACTACAACTGTCCAGACCTGGTCTAGACCAGGTTTAGTCCTGGTCTAGTCCTGGTCTAGTCCTGTTCTAGTCCTGTTCTAGTCCTGGTCGAGAGGGAAAAGAGGAAAGAAAAGTGGAAACAAAGACAGAAGCTGGCAAGGAAACTAAAGAGGAAATGAAAGAAGAAATAAAGAAAGAAGGAACCAAGGGCGAGTCAAAAGAGAGAAGAGAAGACGGAAAAGAAGAAAGGAAAGAAGGTCCAGAGAAAAAGAAAGAGGGAACAAAGGAGAAAACAAAGAAGGAAGTATCTTACAAAGAAGCAAGTAGAGAAAAGAAGGATCCAAAGAAAGAAGAAAAGAACCAAGACGAAAAGGAGGAAATTAAAGAGGAAAGGAAACAAGAAAGGACAGAGCAAAATGAAAGAAAAGAAAATGAGGAAACAAAAAAAGAAGAATCTAAGAAGACAAGAGATGAAGAGAAGGAAAGAAAAGAGGAAAAGGAAAGGAAATATGGAAAGGAAGAAAAAATGGGGGGAAGGAAGGAGGAAAAGAAAGAGGAAAAATACGAAAGAAAAGGTGCAGTTTTACAAACATGTTTTATTTAAAATGTGACCAATTCTAGGCTAGTTTAGTCCTGGTTTAGTCCTGGTTTAGTCCTGGTTTAGACCTGGTTTAGTCCTGGTTTAGACCTGGTTTTGTCCTGGTTTAGACCTGGTTTAGTCCTGGTTTAGTCCTGGTTTAGACCTGGTTTAGTCCTGGTTTTGACCTGGTTTTGTCCTGGTTTAGACCTGGTTTAGTCCTGGTTTAGACCTGGTTTAGTCCTGGTTTAGTCCTGGTTTAGACCTGGTTTAGTCCTTGTTTAGACCTGGTTTAGACCTGGTTTTGTCCTGGTTTAGACCTGGTTTAGTCCTGGTTTAGACCTGGTTTAGACCTGGTTTAGACCTGGTTTAGTCCTGGTTTAGACCTGGTTTAGACCTGGTTTAGACCTGGTTTAGTCCTGGTTTAGACCTGGTTTAGACCTGGTTTTGTCCTGGTTTAGACCTGGTTTAGTCCTGGTTTAGACCTGGTTTAGACCTGGTTTAGACCTGGTTTAGTCCTGGTTTAGACCTGGTTTAGACCTGGTTTAGTCCTGGTTTAGACCTGGTTTAGACCTGGTTTAGACCTGGTTTTGTCCTGGTTTAGACCTGGTTTAGTCCTGGTTTAGACCTGGTTTAGACCTGGTTTAGACCTGGTTTAGACCTGGTTTAGTCCTGGTTTAGACCTGGTTTAGTCCTGGTTTAGTCCTGGTTTAGACCTGGTTTAGACCTGGTTTAGACCTGGTTTAGACCTGGTTAAGTCCTGGTTTAGACCTGGTTTAGACCTGGTTTAGTCCTGGTTTAGACCTGGTTTAGTCCTGGTTTAGACCTGGTTAAGTCCTGGTTTAGACCTGGTTTAGTCCTGGTTTAGACCTGGTTAAGTCCTGGCTAAGTCTCATTTGAACAGCTGCTGGTGATGAGTCTGACCTAATCCTGACCTCGCAGCAGAACAAACTGGACACAAACATTCATATGTGCCTCTTTTTTGATTGTTGACATAAAGAATGTGAGCTTCTCAAAAGTTCTCCGAGTCAGATGAGGACTGGTTTTGCCAAATTTTTTGGGGGGGCAAACTTTTTCAGCTCTCATTTAGGTCAGGTCCTTTATTTGTAAATTTAAATCATACCCACAGCAACACTGTTCCATTTAGACCTGCTTCCAAGGACTTTTTTTCCTTAACATATAATGACTAGGTGACCATTTTTATTTCCGTCCATCTATCTCTTTATGCTTATCTGCGGGCCAGATCACAGGGGCAGCAGTCTAAGCAGCTCTTTTCCAGGGGAATAATGAGGCGTTCCCAGGCCAGCCAAGAGACAGTCCCTCCAGCTTGACTTAGGTCTTCCCTGGGAGCTCCAACTTAAAGGGGACAAGCCACCCTTTTCCGACTGAGAACCATGGCCTCAAACTTGGAGATCCTCATCCCAGCCGCTTCACACTCGGCTGCAAAACCATCCCAGTGGGGTTGGTTGCTGAAGGTTCTGGTTTGAAGCCAACAGGACAACATTATCTCCCTCCGGCCCCTGGCTGCGTCTAGAAATCCTGTCCATAAAGATAATGAACAGGTCTTACTGCCAGCAATGCAAACCAAGCTCCTGCTCTGGTCATACAGGCACCGGACAGCCCTTAGTAGAGGGTCCCGGACCCCATGCTCCCAGAGCACCCCCCACAAGATTCCGCGTGTGACACAGTTGAATGCCTTCTCCAGATTCTCAAAGCACATGTGGACTGGTTGGACAAAAACCCTCCAACACCCTGGAGCTGGTCCAGGGGACTCTGTCCAGCTTATACCTCCCCAATCGGATCTAACTCACATCCAGGCGGTGCTCAGTGAGCTCTGTCCCTCCCTTCACCCGAGTGTCCATGACATACGGCCGGAGGTCAGACGAAACAACCACAAAGTTGATCATTGACCTCCAGCCATGGGTGTCCTGATGCCACATAAACTGTCTGACAGTCGTAAATTTATACAGCATTTATACAGCGCTTTTTTTTTGTACCCACCCAAGGCGCTTTACAATATGTTTCCATTCACCCCATTCACTCACATTTACCTCGATGTGAGGCAGACAGAGAGGGGGCCTGCCATACACAAGGCGCTTCTCCAACCACCACCAAACTCACTTCTACAAAGCTACATTTGCAAAGAGACTTGGACTTGACTTGGGCTTTGCAACAAAAGACTTCAGGCAGTAGTGTTAGCGTTAGCAGCAGAGTTGTTGTTAGCAATAGTGTTAGCAGCAGTTGCTGTGTTTTCCAGTGTCAGTTGTCACAGTAACAGTGTTTTGTCGGCCATTTTGTGTTTAAGTAACACAGAAGATCCTGATCCCAGGCTCCAGCAGCCAGCTCTCTGGGATTGCGTACGTCAGCTTCCAAGGTACAATTTATTATTACAATAGTTAATTAATACAGCTGTGCTCATACGTTTACATCCTCTGGCAGAAGCTGTGATTGTTTTCGCCATTTTTCAGAGAATGTGAATGATAACACAGTAGTTAGTGGTTGGGTGAAGCCATTTATTGTCAAACAATTGTGTTTACTACCCAAATGCCCCTGATCAGTTCTTAACACTGTGTATTGCACCTTTAACATCAATGACAGCTTGAAGTCTTTTGTGGTCGTTGTGGATGAGGCTCTTTATTTTCTCAGACGTAAAGCTGACCATTCTTTTTGGTAAAAGTGGTTCAATGATATTGAGGTCAGGAGACTGAGGTCAGGAGACTGAGGCCAGTCACAAGGACACAACGACAGTATGTGGGGGAGAGCGGGATGTTATGATGTCTTGGGATGTTTCGAGTGGGGATCGAACCGCCCACCCGCCGGTTGAAGGACGGCCACTCTACCCACTGAGCTACTGCCGCCCTGAATTCTAGGGTGCCAGGGAATGTAAACGTATGAGCACAACTAAGTATAACCCAAGTATTTACAGTAAAATGATTTCCAACTGAAGAGATTTAAACCTTTCTCGAGACTGAGATACAAACTGAACCTGTGTAGGAAATGAGAACAGAAGGAAGAAAGGACCTACTCCTCCTTGACCCAGCCGCCTGTGGTCACATGACCCTGCCCCATCTCTGGTCCAGTTTACGTTTCTGTCTCCAGCCTATGTTTCCTTCCCTTTAATGTGTCCTTTCTCAGTGTTTCTTTTCTGGTGCCCTAGACTATTATGTATAATCGATTCCAAACATTTGAGGACTTGAACTGGGCAAATGTCTCCTATACTCCTCTGCCTTCTGCTCACACTCTTCTCAGCTCCTCTCTCCTCAGCTCATTTCCTCGTCTCTTTAGGCCTTTCTTCTCGATCAGGCTGAAGCCTGTGTAACGATCACTCAAACCGCTGGAGTTTAATTTGGATTTGGGTTAAACTAATGTATCTTGTCTTTCACGCCTCTGTCCCCTTTCACATCGTGTCCTTTCTCCTTGTCTCCTCACTCCTTGCCTCTGAAGACTGCGAGTGTAACGACCACTCAAACCGCTGCAGTTTTATTGACTTCCTGGAAGTGTTGACGTGTGTGAGCTGTAAACACAACACCAGAGGCTCCAACTGTCACCTGTGTCGCCTCGGCTTCTACCGCAACACCTCTCTGCCCCTCACCCACCCCAACACCTGCACAGGTAAGGCAGCCAATTTATTTATACACCACAATTTATTCACAGTCATACAAAGTGCTTTACAGAAATAATAGTCAAATTAAAAATACATAGACAAGATTTAGAAAAAGATACATTAAATGTAAATATTAAAGACAAAGAGTGGAGATGATAAAAACACTTTGTTGTTATTGAATGTAGGCCGAGCTAAAGAGGAAGGTGTTTAACTTCCCCTTGATCAATGTATTTGTTGAGATGTACATGTGTATAGGAACAAAACAAAGAACAAAACAAAGACACACATGTCTTATGTTTAAGTAAGTCTTTCCAAAGACACACAAGATGCCATTTTGAGTTTTTTACAAGTTCTATCTGGTCCTAACTCTGCCTCCTCTGGTTTTTACAGAGTGCCAGTGTGACCCAGTCGGCAGTAAAAGCCCTCACTGCTCTGAGTATGGAGACTGTCAGTGTAAGCTTGGAGCCACCGGGAGTCGCTGTGACTCCTGTTCACCTGGCTTCAACAGGAGAGACTCCGGCTGCACAGGTCAAGATTTAGATGGATTTGAACAGGTTTTAATCAAAGACTAAATGTTTTACCTGCAGCTGCTTCAGTTCTCCAACAATGTTGAATAAATGCATTTTCTTAAAAATTAATAAAGCAGTTTTTGCTCAAAAATTCATAAAACTTATTCAAGATTCAAAGTGTTTATTGTCATGTGTACAGACAGAAAGCATGTTTCCCTATACAATGAAATTCTTACTTTGCCGTCCACAGTAAAATGTCACACAATTAAGTAAAAATAAAAAATAAGACAAATATACAAGTAATAATAATGGAAGTATACCAAAAAAAATACAAATATACAAAAAGTGTAAAGTGTAGTAAGGTGAGGTAGTGCAGTTGTGATGGTGTAAAGTGACGGTGTAAAGTAAAGTGACGGTGTAAAGTAAAGTGAGGTAGTGCAGTTGTGATGGTGTAAAGTGACGGTGTAAAGTAAAGTGAGGTAGTGCAGTAGGTAAACAATTGTTCATGTAATGTTGTGATTGTGATTGTAGACTCCTATCTGCTGTTTAGGAGTCTTATGGCAGAGGGAAAGAATGAGTTCTTCATTCTGGAAGTCCTGCATTTCACACTTCTGTACCTCCGTCCTGAGGGTAGAAGTGTGAACAGACCATGTTGGGGGTGGGAGGGCCTTTGAGGATGGAAGCAGCTCTTCTGTGGACCCTGCGATGGTAGATGCTCTGCAGAGAGGGCAGTGGAGTCCTGGTGATCTTCTGCGCAGTCTTCACCACTCTCTGCAGGCGTTTGCGGTCCATGACAGAAGTGCTGCCGTACCACACAGTGATGCAGCTGGTCAGGACACTCTCAATGGTGCAGCTGTAGAAGTTGCTGAGGATCTTGGGCGACATGCCAAACTTCCTCAGCCTCCTCAGAAAATACAGCCGCTGTTGAGCCTTCTTGACCAGCTGTGTGATGTGGTGTCCAAGTGAGGTCCTCATTGATGTGGACACCCAAGTATTTGAAGTTGCTCACCCTCTCCACTTCAAGCTCCCGGATGAACAGTGGCTGAGGCGTTCTCCTCTCCCTCCTCATGTCCACTATCATCTCCTTTGTCTTGTCCGTGTTTAGGGTGAGGTTGTTGTCTTCACACCATGACACCAGACTGGCCACCTCCCTCCTGTAAGCTGCCTCGTCACCGCCAGCGTCGTCCTATCACTGCGGTGTCGTCAGCAAACTTCAGGATGATGTTGTCCTTGTGAGACACAGTCGTAGGTGTACAGGGTGTAGAGGATGGGGCTGAGTACACAGCCCTGTGGAGTACCAATGTTTGTGATGGTGCTGGCTGAAGTCCTATTACCAATCCTGACAGACTGAGGCCTGCCAGTCAGGAAATCTAGGAGCCAGTCACAGAGGGTGGGGTGCAAACCAAGTGTGGACAGTTTGTGGGTGAGTTTGTGTGGGATGACCGTGTTGAAGGCGGAGCTGTAATCTATAAAAGTATCCGTAGGTATGAGTCCTTGTTCTCCAGGTGTGAGAGGGAGTAGTGGACGGCAGTAGCGATAGCATCCGAGGTAGATCTGTTGGGCGGTAGGCATACTGCAGGGGTCAATGGTGTCGGTATGCTGCTCTGAATGTGGGCCAGCACCACTCTCTCGAAACACTTCATAATGATTGGAGTGAGTGCCACTGGCCTGTAGTCATTCAGGCAGGTGGGTGGGTTCTTCTTAGGCAGGGGGACGATGGTCGTGGTCTTGAAGCATGATGGTACAATGCGCTGGCTGAGGGAGAGGTTGAAGATTGAGGTGAAAACATCAACCAGCTCGTTGGCACATGCTCTGAGGGCCCGCCCAGGAATGTTGTCTGGTCCTGCTGCTTTGCGGGGGTTGATCTTCCTCAGAGCTCTGTGTACCTGTGTCGTTGAGATGGTTGGTGGAGGGGGGGGTTGGGTGAACCAGGTGTGTGTGAGCTCCCTCTCTGCAGTGTTGCTGGGAGCCTCAAAGCGGGCGTAGAAATTGTTGAGGTCATCCGGCAGGCTGTCTGTTGTGGCGATGTTGTTGGTGGTGGTCCTGTAGTCTGTGATGTGCTGCAGGCCTTGCCACATCCGCCCTGAATCTGCAGTAGAGTAGAAGCTGTCCAGCTTCTCTCTGTACTGCCTCTTGGCCGCTGTGATGGCTTTTCTCAGTCCATACTTCGCAGCTTTGTACTCGTTCTCATTGCCTGATCTAAATGCAAGAGAGCGAGCACGCAGCATGTGACGACCTGACTGTTTATCCAGGGCTTCTGGTTAGAAACTTCCTGATTTGTATGGTGGGCACGATGTTATCAACACAAGTGCTGATGTACCCAGACACATACTCAGCATAATCCTGTACGCTAATGGAAAGTCCTCTCCACAGTGGCTGCAGCTTTAAACACATCCCAGTCTGTCAGTGCAAAACAGTCCTGCAGGGTGATCTCGCTCTCCGGGGTCCAGAGTTTGATCTGTTTGGTGACAGGGTGTGCTTGTTTCAGTCTTTGTCTGTAGACAGGGTACAGGAACAAAGAGATGTGGTCCGAGTGTCCGAAGTGGGGGCGGGGTGCAGCCCTGTATGCACCACGTATGTTGCTGTAGACGTGGTCAAGAGTGTTTTTATCACGGGTGGGAATGTCAACATGCTGGTGGTATTTGGGGAATACAGTCCGCAAACTACAGTGGTTGAAGTCACCAGCAACAATAAAAACAGCGTCAGGATAACCCTAACCCTTATGTTTCATAGAACAAAACCTGAAAAAGAATGATTTTCCAGTTAAAGAACAGGACAGACCCAGAAAAGGGAGACTGAACCTTTCGAGTTTGTTTTGTAGAGAACCTCTGCGACGACAACCAACTACAGTGTCAAAATGGAGGAACCTGCGTCGACTTCCAACGATGTGTTTGTCCAGAAAACTTCACAGGTGACACTTTAGATTTAACATTCATCAGACTGAGCTGGTTCTGTTTAAATCAACGGTTCTGCTTCTGTTTTAGGGTTGTTGTGTGAAAACAAAGTTTGTCTGAAGAAAGGCGGATGTTTGGACAAACTCTTGGACTCTGCTCCCTGCCCTTTGACCTTTAACCTGTATCTATTGACCCTGCTGACCCTGATAAGCTATGCCCACTGAGCCCAAAGCCACACCTCTTTTTTTACAGATTAAATGATAATTAACAAATAAAATACAATACAATAAACAAAGAGAAAAATATGAACAGTTGTTGTGTTAATCTTGCCCGATTGGCACCTTGGATCAGACCCTGGATCAGATCTGGATCAGACCCTAATCCAGAGGAAGGACATGGTTGTGAAATAAAGTCTGACAGGTTTAATTTCTGTCTGGATTTATTCAGGTCCTGCAGGAGTCAGACTCATCACATCAAGGTTTAGACACAGACATTATTCACAGCAGGTTTCTAAGAGGATTATGGGTACTATAGTCTGCTTAGCAGGGGATTCTGGGTACTGTGGTCCTCAGTGATCTTTCAGAGCCGGGAGTTGTGGGCGGTCCTTCAGAGCAGGGGATTGTGGGTACTGTAGTTCTCCGATGCTGCCAGTGGCTCTGAGGATGTTGGGGACAAAGAGGAGTCCTGAGGCTCGCTCCACCGTTTCTATGGGAACCAGGAACTGCTCCAGCGGCGTCTGCTCAGGGATTGGTCGGTTTGGCATCACATAGCATCGAAGTTCCACCCCCTGAGCATCGGGGAATTCCAGAATCAAAACCTGAGGAAAACAGGTTTTAGTTGGATCATAACAGGTTAAGTCCTGGTTCAGACCTGGTTTTCCCTGGACAGACCTTGAAGAAGTGTGTGGGGACAGCGATGTGGTTCTGGCCCAGGACCCTGTAGGTAACATAGAGTTTCCCGTCGGCCTCTTGTCTGGGCAGGAACAGGGGTCCCGTGCAGACGAACACGTTTCTGTAACGGCGCGTTAGAGACCGCACCTGCTGCTCCAGACGGTTCCACAGGTTCTGGTTCAGGTCTGGGTTCTGCAGGAACCGAGGAACAACAGGTTCATGAGTCACATGACCAGGAGACAGTGTGGTTCTGTTCAACTTTAGTGAGGACACAGGCGAGAGGACACAGGCGAGAGGACACAGGCGAGAGGACACAGGCGAGAGGACACAGGCGTGAGGACACAGGCGAAGGACACAGGCGAGAGGACACAGGCGAGAGGACACAGGCGTGAGGACACAGACGAGAGGACACAGGTGTGAGGACACAGGCGTGAGGACACAGACGAGAGGACACAGGTGTGAGGACACAGACGAGAGGACACAGGCGAGAGGACACAGGCGTGAGGACACAGGCGTGAGGACACAGACGAGAGGACACAGGTGTGAGGACACAGGCGAGAGGACACAGGCGAGAGGACACAGGCGAGAGGACACAGGCGTGAGGACACAGGCGTGAGGACACAGGCGAGAGGACACAGGCGAGAGGACACAGGCGAGAGGACACAGGCGAGAGGACACAGTTTAACTCTTTTATTTAAATAATTTATTGTATTTATTAGTGCATTTTCTTCTTACTTTAGATATATACGTATTTTAGTCCCTTCCAAGTCTCTTTAATGTTGATTCTCTGATGTAAATTATTATAATAGTTCTTTTTAGTTTTCCTTAATATGTTTACTGGCTTGTTTTTATATTGTTTATATTTGAGTTTGGCTTCCTTTGTTCTCTTTTCAAAAAAAAAAATGATGAAAGGAGATCTTTCTTTCTTTAGTGACCTCGAGTTTGGGTTCATGTGCACAGGACAATGTTTGTTGAATCGGTGAAGGTTCTCAGTCATCCAGGACATCTTGAAAAAAAAGTGTAAGTAAAAGCATCTGGACTCGGTTTTCAAAGTGAAGACGTTTTGTCTCTAATTCCAAGAGACTTTATCAATTCTGGGACAAAACGGCTTCACCTTGAAAACTGAGTCCAGATGCTTTTACTTAAACCTTTTTTTTTTTTTTGAATAGGTAGATAAAAATAGACAAGAAGATTAATTTGTATCATTAGTTAAGTAGACTTTGTTCTGTATGTTTAATTTTTGATTAAAAGTTTGTTTTAAGTATGCTTCTTGTTTCTTTGTATTTTTATTAAAGTGTTGCAGTAAAAACACAGACGATAACTTTTATTGTTTATAGAGAGGCCACTTTCTATTCTGCTGTCGACGGCTTCAGTGAAGATGATTAATGTAGAACTATTGGCTGTGATTCTTGACGGTTTTGAGATAGTGGGAAAAAGTCTAAACATTATATCTATAAAGTCTGTGTGCTTTTGTAATTTGTTGTTTTGTGACATTTCAAACTAATGTGTGTGAAATGTATCGTGTACATGATCCTGTGCTTACCTGGATCTTCTGGGACACATTCCATAATATTATCTATTTTAGTGAGAGGACAAAGGACAGGTGCAATGCAGTGACCTCTGACCTAATTGCAGTGACCTCTGACCTGAGGGGCGATGTTGCTCAGGAGGAAGGTGTCGTCCATTGCTCTCTGGCTCCACTTGTGATTGGCTGCTGCTGCCATGTGACCTCTGTCGAACCCACTCCCCCTGAAGTCTGCATTAGTCGCGCGATGGAACTCATGGACACTGTAGACCAGAACCAGGTCAGAACCAAGTCAGAACCAGGTCTGGACCAGGTCCGAACTCACCTGGGGTCCTCTTTGAACTGACAGTTCCTGCGATCTGATTGGCCGCTGATGCAGGTCTGGTCGAGTCTTTCTAAAACCCAGGAGGAGACTCTGGTCCGAGGGTCGTAGGCCGCGACGTAGGACTCTCTGGTTTTAATGTTAGACAGAGACGGGAATCCATACTTCATCAGAGCCACGGACCCAGCAGGACCAGGGACCTGAGACCAAGAACAGAAGTAGAGGGGTCTGAATAGGGTTTAGTCCAATCTGAAACACTCTACAGTAGAGCCCAACCACTATATTGGTTCTTAGAATGATAACATTTTGCAGATATACACCAATATTATCATTCTATTTTTGATGTACAGGTGCATTTCCTCTCAGACTCCACGGGAAGCCAGGCTTCCTCAGTTTTTCAGACCACAGTTGTCGTTGATATAACTTTTGTGTGGTTTCCAATACATTTCTTCATCTGTAATTTCTCTAATTTTATCACTTATTGAATGCTGCACTCTAAAACAGGCAGTCCTCACTTTCCCAATTATATGCAGATTTTTTGCAACCCATTCGATCAAAATATTAAGTTAAATCCCGTCAATGTCTGTGGCTTCTTGCGAAGGAGCGAGGGCGAGGGTTTTGAAATGGGTGGGAACATGGAGAAGCAGTTCAGTGGGAGGTTTTGAAATTAGTTGAAATTATTCAACAATTTAAAACATATTCCAAAAAAGTTAATGTTTTGTGTGTGTGTTGCGTGATTAAAAAGTTTACAAAATACTCATATTTGTTTTTATTTGTAACTGTAGTGATATTTATGGAAAGAGTTTTGAGGATCATTTGCTATAAAGTAAAAAAATAAAATAAAATAAAAAAAAAATTCCAGAAAGACAAAAACATAACAGACTTTCACAGCATCGTCTGTGAAAGGTGTGTTGTGATGAGTTTGGCTGTTGGGGGTGCGTCTGTAGAAGCCTGTCCCACTTCTCAGCCTCAGGTCTGGAATGTCTGACATTTTTGGCTCTTTTATGCAAAGACACTACAAGTTTTTGACTTTTTATTGTAATACCTTTTGTACCTGGGAGAGACAACAAATAAATAGTTTTTCCATAAATACAACAGTCCTCCCGTTGGTGAGCCAGATGTTCTTGTCTCAGGAGAACAAATCAATCTCAGCAGAACCAGACGAGCACAAGAGGACATTGTATCGAACCCTTTAGGAGAATTTTATTTGGTCAATCCAGCTTCTGAATGGAATGACACAGCCTTCACCATCTGAAACCGAAACACCTCCCACACATTTAGAGCTCTGTGCTCCTGCTGGCCACTACCCCTTCGTTCTGTCTCTGATTGTCGTGGCTGGTGTATATATTGTATAATACTTTCATGGATTGTGTGCTATTTCTTTGTAATGTTTTGTAACTAAACATTTTTATTCCTTATGTTTTAGCCTGACTTTTAACATCTGTCATGGGACTACAGATGAAGAAATAGCTATTTGGATAAATCTGGCATATTTTTACAGATTTTTTTTCTGTCTATCAATATGCACTGTCCCTGAAATATTTTTTTTTATAAATACCTGTAATCCTTACAGAAGATACCTGAGCTTTGAGATCAGTTTGGTAGGGATGTAACGATATCAAAATCTCACGATACGATAAAATTTCGATATTGACCTCACGGTACGATATTTATTGCGATATTGTGGAAAAGCTCACGGTTTTGTTAAATAGCTCACGATAGTGTTTGTGATGATAATAGCGAAAAAATACTGACATTTATTCTGCTTTTGCCAGTTAACAGGCAATTTATTGTTGTATTCCTGGATCCATGACAACATAAAACGCTGATCACAGTGCTTTTAAAGTGCAAGTTGTAGTCAGGAACATCAATATTCTGTATAGTAAATATTTGGTTGCATAACTAAGTCTTCTGTGCAATGTTCAAGTTTAGAAGCAACTAGAACAATTGTAAACAATAGGGAATTCCCTTTAAGTGCAAACAAAGATTAAGTTAAGTCAGGTTTAAATGTGCAAGGCAAATAAAAGCAGCCTTTTAAAACTAGTATTCAGGAACATAACTTAACTTCGGCTCAAGCTTGGCCACTAAACTTTTAAATCCTTTGCCATCTACTGCAGAAAAGGGACGTAAATCACGCGATGTATTCCGCGATGTACCTTGTGATTTCTTGAGCCCTTGCGCTGTTGTGTGGCATAGTTGTTGAAAAGGCCTCCTTCAGGGTTTTTTGACCGGACAGGACTCTTTTTGTGGGAGAATCTGCAAACTTTTCGGGATGATTGGTCGTCAGATGACTTTGCATGTTGCTTGTGTTTCCTGTGTTGTATCGCAGTTTAATGTGGCAGTGCTTGCACATAGTCCATTGTCTGTCCACCACCTTCTCTCCTTTTGACACGGCGAAACCAAAATGTTTCCAGACATCTGATTTAAAAGCTGCAGAGGCTGGCTCAATCTCAACTTCAATTTTGTTGTTTTCATCCTTACAAGTATCGCTGTCGGCCATGCTGGCTTGCTGTGAGCTTGTGTAGACAGCGTGCAATCCTATTGGCGTAACAACGGTTGTTGTAACGACGCGGCGCAAAGGATCATGGTCTATGTAGTTAACAATGATTTGTTCCGCGGGACTGTGTTTATTCCTCTTGCTTTTTGACGGACACCTGTCCTTTTAATATTGTAACCCAACCACGACGATATCGAGACACGTTTACCACCGCGATAGCGCGATATCGTTACATCCCTACAGTTTGGATGGTGTGACATTCTGAAACGGTCCGAGTGGAGATCTGAGGTTCATCCGTTCACCTGATACAGGTGTAGGAGGACCAGCCCTTCAAATACACATTTTGGATTGACCAAGAGCACTGTAGTTGTACAATAACAAAAGTAATCCTCAAAAATACAACTTGGCTAATAATTGTGCACACAGTGTAAATCTTAATAGTTTTTATTTAAAAACAGACTTTTTCAGAGGAAAAGCCTTAACTTTATTGAATTTTCCCGCACTAACTTTGTAAATGTTTTATCCAACTTCTGTTCTGATGTTGCTGAAGGTCCATAGGTTTACGAGTTTATAAAAAACAAAATCCAAAAAGTGGATGTAATTTTCTAATTTCAGAAAACTCATCTTGAATCAATAAAACCAGTTCAACACAAAGAGAAAACAGTAGAATAATCAGTGTGTGTTGCAGCTACATTCACAGAAGAAACTGCTCTGGTCCAATATATTATTGATTTACAAAATGAACAGATGCTTTGTGCAAACACAGACTTTTACTCAACACTGAACTCAGGGTTATTTAAGGAACAGGTTTAAAAGTTCTGTCCCAAACTCTGCCGTCGTTAAAGAACTACAGCCTTTTACCTCAAAAATCAGACTAAGATCCGGTTTAGTCCTGGTTTAGACCTGGTTCAGACCTGGTTTAGTCCTGGTTTAGACCATGTTTAGTCCTGGTTTAGTCCTGGTTTAGACCTAGGTTTAGTCCTGGTTTAGACCTGGTTTAGACCTGGTTTAGCCCTGGTTTAGACCTGGTTTAGTCCTGGTTTAGACCTGGTTTAGACCTGGTTTAGACCTGGTTTAGACCTGGTTTAGTCCTGGTTTAGACCTGGTTTAGACCTGGTTTAGACCTGGTTTAGACCTGGTTTAGACCTGGTTTAGACCTGGTTTAGACCTAGGTTTAGACCTAGGTTTAGACCTGGTTTAGACCTGGTTTAGACCTGGTTTAGACCTGGTTTAGACCTGGTGTAGTCCTGGTGTAGACCTGGTTTAGACCTGGTTCAGTCCTGGTTCAGTCCTGGTTCAGTCCTGGTTTAGACCTGGTTTAGTCCTGGTTTAGTCCTGGTTTAGACCTGGTTTAGTCCTGGTTTAGACCTGGTTTAGACCTGGTTTAGACCTGGTTTAGACCTAGGTTTAGACCTAGGTTTAGACCTGGTTTAGTCCTGGTTTAGACCTGGTTTAGTCCTGGTTTAGACCTGGTTTAGACCTGGTTTAGTCCTGGTTTAGACCTAGGTTTAGACCTGGTTTAGACCTGGTTTAGACCTGGTTTAGACCTGGTGTAGTCCTGGTTTAGTCCTGGTTTAGACCTGGTTTAGTCCTGGTTTAGTCCTGGTTTAGTCCTGGTTTAGTCCTGGTTTAGACCTGGTTTAGTCCTGGTTTAGTCCTGGTTTAGTCCTGGTTTAGTCCTGGTTTAGTCCTGGTTCAGTACTGGTTTAGACCTGGTTTAGACCTGGTTTAGTACTGGTTTAGTCCTGGTTTAGACCTGGTTTAGACCTGGTTTAGTCCTGGTTTAGTCCTGGTTTAGTCCTGGTTTAGTCCTGGTTTAGACCTGGTTTAGACCTGGTTTAGTCCTGGTTTAGTCCTGGTTTAGTCCTGGTTTAGACCTAGGTTTAGTCCTGGTTTAGTCCTGGTTTAGACCTGGTTCAGACCTGGTTCAGTACTGGTTTAGACCTGGTTTAGACCTGGTTTAGTCCTGGTTTAGTCCTGGTTTAGACCTAGATTTAGACCTGGTTTAGACCTGGTTTAGACCTGGTTTAGACCTGGTTTAGACCTGGTTTAGTCCTGGTTTAGTCCTGGTTTAGACCTGGTTTAGTCCTGGTTTAGTCCTGGTTTAGTCCTGGTTTAGTCCTGGTTTAGTCCTGGTTTAGACCTGGTTTAGACCTGGTTTAGACCTGGTTTAGTCCTGGTTTAGTCCTGGTTTAGTCCTGGTTTAGTCCTGGTTTAGACCTGGTTTAGACCTGGTTTAGTCCTGGAGTCCTGGTTTAGTCCTGGTTTAGTCCTGGTTTAGACCTGGTTTAGTCCTGGTTTAGTCCTGGTTTAGTCCTGGTTTAGACCATGTTTAGTCCTGGTTTAGTCCTGGTTTAGACCTGGTTTAGACCTGGTTTAGACCTGGTTTAGTCCTGGTTTAGTCCTGGTTTAGACCTGGTTTAGACCTGGTTTAGACCTGGTTTAGACCTGGTTTAGACCTGGTTTAGACCTGGTTTAGACCTGGTTTAGTCCTGGTTTAGACCTGGTTTAGACCTAGGTTTAGACCTGGTTTAGTACTGGTTTAGTACTGGTTTAGTCCTGGTTTAGACCTGGTTTAGACCTGGTTTAGACCTGGTTTAGACCCGGTTTAGACCTGGTTTAGACCTGGTTTAGTACTGGTTTAGTCCTGGTTTAGACCTGGTTTAGACCTAGGTTTAGACCTGGTTTAGACCTGGTTTAGACCTGGTTTAGTCCTGGTTTAGTCCTGGTTTAGACCTGGTTTAGTCCTGGTTTAGACCTGGTTTAGACCCGGTTTAGACCCGGTTTAGACCTGGTTTAGACCCTGTTTCTAACAAAGGAAAAGTCAGGTCTAAAGCTGGTTTCTATAGAAAACACTGTAAAGCTGACACAGATGGACTGTAAACAGTTGTGAAAGAGCAGAACACACAAACTAAAGTAAACTCACCTTTGAGACACTGATTTCCCGTCACAGCCGCTGGTCAAAGCCAAAAACCATTCAAAAAACAATAAATACCCACAGAACGGCCTCACAGACTCTCAGACGCGCTCAGGTCGAACAGAGTCTGACTGGGTCTAACCGAGTCTGGAAGGGTCCCAGGACTGGGCTCAAGATGAAGGTCCTGCTGCTGCTGTTGCTCTTTGTCTGGATCTGCCCCGAAACAGAGGCTCAGGACAAAACGTGAGTCTGGAGTTTTATTTCTGCTCTTTAGTTCAGACGACTTTATAAATCCCACCAACGACAATTAATTTGAGCAGCTCGTAACACACAGACCCGACGATGGCAAACAACACTAACACAGTTGCATATGATCATCTTAAATATGCTCTAAAAGATGAATAAAAAGTCAAGTAAAAAAAGAGAGTTTGTAATATTTAGAGAGCACTTTATTCTGGATTTATTTCCTAACTTGGAAACATTTAAGTCTGTAAACTTGAAAATATGTTTATATATAATTACATAAAACATGTGTGTGGCTAAAAATCTACACATTTTATCCCTCCTCTGCCTGACCCCAGAGGAAACACCGGGAGTCCTGTCAGAGCGGTGTTTGTGAGCGCACTGACCTTCAGCTCCGCGGCATGAAGGCTGGGCACCGGCAGCACCGGACAGAGGGACAGCAGTGAGTCCGACCTAAGGCGCTCTTCCCGCGGCCTCAGCAGCGCGCTCAGCCCCGCTCCGAGCCCCGCTCCCAGCACCAGAGTCAGGCCGGTCCTCAGCGTGGACATGTTCCAGGAAAGCACCGGGGACAGGCGCGGGCTGATGACGACACAGAGGAGACGGGAAATAACTGCACTTCCCACAATCCTAGTGTTTAGCATGTGTTTAGCTCAGTAAATGGGACCGGCGGTACATGACTTGTACTGACACGTGACGCAGGCCTCTGCTGGGGCCCCGGACAAGATAGCCTCAGTGGGCCCCCCGCGGACACACGCCCACCACCCGCTCGACCCTTTGCACTAAATAAAAAAAACAGAAACATTGTTTAAATCAACCAACACAGATGAACTATTTATTGTCATTTAAAATTGTTTTCTGTATTTTGTATTGCATATTTCATTCCATCAGTGGTATTTAGGGCACTAGCTGATTTTCTTCCCTGGACTTGCTCAAAAAAAAACATGAAAGATAGAATAATGCTTTTTTTTCTCGGCCATTGTAAAGTAACACAAATAACCTGCCGTCCACATCTGCTGGCAATTCGTTTTCCACTGTTACTGTGATGCCAGCCTCCTCATCATCATCATCATCATCATTCTCCGCTCTGGTCCTTCCCCAGTTTAACCTCGGTCCTCCTCCTGTTTCTTCTGTCATGAATTAAGTTGAAGTTTCTTTAAACAACTGTTGCTTATACAATCCCTCGCAAATCGGTTTTCTTCATCTCTTTTTTGTTTCTTTTTTCTTTTTTGCTCACCTGGTTTTTGGCTGACTTGCCTTTTTTTTTTTATAACGTAGCCTAATAAATATGAGACGCAAGGGAAGGAGAGAAAGGAAAGGAGACAGATGGAGCCTCTCCTTGTGCCAGCAGTGACGTCAGCTCGCACGTTCACGCTCTTCACACTTACGCACGCGCCTCCTCCGTGTTATGGACGTAACTGAAGCAGAGAAATACCACAAGACCAGGACCAGAACCAAGACCAGGACCAGAACCAGGACCAGCACCAGAACCGGGATTTAACCAAACCAGGTACAAACCCGGGTCTGAACCGGAGCGGCGTTTAACGGCGTAATGAGGGCGGGGTTTTAGTGGGAGATGGAGAAAGTGCAAACGTAATTTATAATGTAAATTATATTAATAATAATACAAAAATAGATCAAGAAGAAGGAGCCGTGAGCAGGTAGAAAAGAGGAGTGTTTTTAGAGGAAATGAAGAAGGGAACGGTAGAGTCTGTGGCGGGAAATAAAGGCAATAGATTCTGCTTTAAACCAGCCCTGAATGAGAAAAATATTTATGGAGGAAAACGGAGCGAAGAGCAGGTGTAGAAGAGGAGTTCTGGGGATTTTTAAATAGAAGAAAGCAGAACTAACGAGGCCATTCAAGAGGGATTTTCGAAGGTTCTGTTAGAGCCAACAGCAGGAAATAAAGGTGGTGAATAAACTGGTTTTAGGCTGAACATGAGACTGGAGCAGTTTATCAAAGAGATCCGAGAGATGCCCGACAAAAACATCTTAAACTCTGGATTTCATTTGTGGCCATAATCGAGCAGCTGCTGTCTTTTTCATTAACACAAATATTAAATCTTTATATTAATTATTATTATTCACCGGGAAAATGAGCGCTAAATCTGTTAAAGCTTCGTGGGTGCGTTTGGCTCTGACTCTGGTGTACATCTCCACAGGAACAGCTTTTGGCAGAACAGCTCTGTTTGAAGGCGTCTGGCTCCGTTCCAGAGAATAGCACCCCCTGTGGCCCCCTGTGGCCCCCTCAGAGCGCACAGATGGTCCTAGTGTAGGTCTCTTGGACTCTCTTGATTCTGTGACAGACTTACACACGTGGACAAAAATGTTCGGTCAATGAAAGAAAAACTCACAATGGTCACAGAAAAAACTTTATTCTGACAAAAGTAATAATAAATAAAAATTCTATGAATGTTAACCAATGAAAGTCGGACGTTGCTTTTTAACCATGCTTCAACAGAAGACTGTAAATAATGTGACCAAATGGACCTGTTAATTCAAGGTGTGTGCACTAATTAGCATCACAGGTGTGTACAATCTTGTAATCAGTCAGTGGGCCTATTTATAGGGCTTCAGGTAGTCACTGTGTTGTCTGGTGACATGGTGTGTACCACACTCAACATGGACCAGAGGAAGCGAAGGAAAGAGTTGTCGCAGGAGAATAGAAAGAAAATTATAGACAACATGATAAAGGTAAAGGCTATAAGACCATCTCCAAGCAGCTAGATGTTCCTGTGACTACAGTTGCACATATTATTCAGAAATTTAAGATCTATGGGACTGTAGCCAACCTCCCTGGACGTGGCCGCAGGGAGGAAAATTGATGACAAATCAAAGAGACGGATAATCCGAATGGTAACAAAAGAGCCCAGAAAGACTTCTAAAGAGATCCAAGGTGAACTCCATGCTCAAGGGACATCAGTGTCAGATCGCACCATCCGTTGTTGTTTGAGCCAAAGTGGACTACATGGGAGACGACCAAGGAGGACACCATTGTTGAAAACAAATCATAAAAAAGCTAGACTGGAATATGCCAAAATACATGTTGACAAGCCACAAAGCTTCTGGGAAAATGTCCTATGGACAGATGA
>CM044550.2:1803517-1851017 GCA_024416835.2 Perccottus glenii | reverse complement strand
CTTCTGACCCTCTTGTCTTCTGACCTTCTTGTCCTCTGACCTTCTGACCCTCTTGTCTTCTGACCTTCTGACCCTCTCATCTTCTGACCCTCTTGTCTTCTGACCTTCTGACCCTCTCGTCTTCTGACCCTCTTGTCTTCTGACCTTCTGACCCTCTCGTCTTCTGACCCTCTTGTCTTCTGACCTTCTGACTCTCTCGTCTTCTGACCCTTTTGTCCTCTGACCGTCTGACCTTCTTGTCCTCTGACCTTCTGACCCTCTGACCTTCTGACCCTCTTGTCCTCTGACCTTCTGACCCTCTGACCTTCTGACCCTCTTGTCCTCTGACCGTCTGACCTTCTTGTCTTCTGACCTTCTGACCCTCTCGTCTTCTGACCCTCTTGTCTTCTGACCTTCTGACTCTCTCGTCTTCTGACCCTCTTGTCCTCTGACCGTCTGACCTTCTTGTCCTCTGACCTTCTGACACTCTCGTCCTCTGACCCTCTTGTTCTCTGACCCTCTTGTCTTCTGACCCTCTTGTCCTCTGACCTTCTGACCTTCTGGTCTTCTGACCCTCTTGTCCTCTGACCTTCTGACCCTCTCGTCCTCTGACCCTCTTGTCTTCTGACAGTGACTCTCTGACCCTCTTGTCCTCTGACCTTCTGATCTTCTGGTCTTCTGACCCTCTTGTCCTCTGACCTTTTGACCCTCTTGTCCTCTGATCCTCTTACCCTCTTGTCCTCTGACCCTCTTGTCCTCTGATCCTCTTACCCTCTTGTCCTCTGACCCTCTTATCCTTTGACCCTCTTACCCTCTTGTCTTCTGACCTTCTGACCCTCTTGTCTTCTGACCTTCTGACCCTCTCGTCTTCTGACCCTCTTGTCTTCTGACCTTCTGACTCTCTCGTCTTCTGACCCTCTTGTCCTCTGACCGTCTGACCTTCTTGTCCTCTGACCTTCTGACCCTCTGACCTTCTGACCCTCTTGTCCTCTGACCTTCTGACCCTCTGACCTTCTGACCCTCTTGTCCTCTGACCGTCTGACCTTCTTGTCTTCTGACCATCTTGTCCTCTGACCTTCTGACCCTCTCGTCCTCTGACCCTCTTGTTCTCTGACCCTCTTGTCTTCTGACCCTCTTGTCCTCTGACCTTCTGACCTTCTGGTCTTCTGACCCTCTTGTCCTCTGACCTTCTGACCCTCTCGTCCTCTGACCCTCTTGTTCTCTGACCCTCTTGTCTTCTGACAGTGACTCTCTGACCCTCTTGTCCTCTGACCTTCTGACCTTCTGGTCTTCTGACCCTCTTGTCCTCTGACCTTTTGACCCTCTTGTCCTCTGATCCTCTTACCCTCTTGTCCTCTGACCCTCTTGTCTTCTGACTTTCTAACCCTCTTGTCCTCTGACCTTTTGACCCTCTTGTCCTCTGATCCTCTGACCCTCTGGTCGTCTGTGGTCCTGGTTCCGGTCCAGGTCTGGTACATGGACGGGTACCACAATAACCGGTTCGTGAGGGAGTACCGGTCTCTTTGGGACTTCATGACATCGGAGAACTTCACATCTCACCGTCTGCCTCACCCTTGGTCTGGGACGGGCCAGGTGGTCTACAACGGGTCTTTGTTCTTCAACAAGTTCCAGAGCCACACCATCATCAAGTTTGACCTGAAGACCGGCCTCATCAGCAGGTCCCGACAGCTGGACTTTGCAGGTCAGGGACTAAAACAGGACTAAACCAGGTCTAACCCTGGTCTAACCCTGGTCTTACCCAGTTCTAACCCTGGTCTAACCCTGGTTTTCCTGGTCTTCAGGTTATAACAACATGTACCACTACTCCTGGGGCGGACACTCGGACATTGACCTGATGGTGGATGCATCAGCCAATTAGACGCCGAGAGTCTGTCCATAACTCGCAGCTGGGTCACCAACCACCCCAAACGCAGCGCCGGGGATGCCTTCATGATCTGCGGGACTCTGTACGTGACCAACGGGTACTCTGGAGGGACCAAGGTAAGACCGGGTCAGGACTGGGTCAGGGCCCTGCGCTGCTTCCAAGGAAGACCTTTAACTCAGGCTAGGGCTGGGGTAAATTTTTTTATCTCAATCATTTTAAACTTTTCAGACAAATTATATACTTTTTTTCTAACCTTTAAAAGTCTGTTCACCTTGAAAACTAAGTCCAGATGCCTTTGCTTTAACAGAAGCATTAATAAAAGAATGCACACTACTTATATAGCGCTTTTCAAGATAACCAAAGACATAGTCCATTATTCATTCACTCCACAGTCACACACTGGTGGTGGTAAGCTACATCTGTAGCCATAGCTGGGAACGGGAACCAAACTGCCAACCTGCGCCTCATGAGGCACAACACAGAGCAGCGCAGGGAAGAACGTTTTTTCCGTTAAATTAAAATTAGCATTATGGCTATTTTTGACATGGTCCAAAATAGGGCTGAACGATATATCGTTATCGTATCTATATCTAGATACGGACTTTCAAGATATTACTATTGAAAAAAGCAACGATATAGACGATATAGATTTCCCCTCTCCGCGCTCGCCCTGCATACAACTCTGGCAGTCACAACAAACATCAGTTTTACGAGTGCCCTTGAATGCACCGCTAAAGCCAGCGCTACCAGGGACGTGGGAACTATATTGTGAGAGGGGGGGGGCGGCGTTTCCATGGTGACGCGTCATTGTCACGTGACACACCGCAGCAGCAACAGCGCTGAATGAATGATGCTCTGCTTTTTCCTTTTTTATTCAGAATATTCACAAATGTGTTGATGGCATGAAATATGTGATATTCCGATTGTCAAATACATGCAAGTGGAAGTATATTGTTGTTTAAACACCTTTTATAACGATCGCGTTAGTTGAGCAGTACTAGCCGTGTTAGTTTGTGCCGCAGACGCAGTTCAGAGAATCTGATCTGTTGGATTTACAACCTCTTTGTTTACAACGAATATATCCACTTCTGAACTGGGAATAGAGTAAACATTGAAGTTACTTACACAATGTGTATCTGATATGAATAAAACGTGTCGAATTATAATGGAAAGGATTATTATTACCTCTTCCATAGACATCAGTGTGTATTTTACAAACCTAAATAAAGCCTATTTTAATTTCCTTCTTGTCTCCTTTCCTGTCTCCTCAGGTGTATTATGCATACTCCACTAACTCGTCCACTTACGAGTACATGGACATCCCTCTTACCAACAAATACAGACACCTGTCCATGTTGGACTACAACCCCCGAGAGAGGGCCCTGTACGCCTGGAACAACGGACACCAAGTTAGTCCTGGTTTAGTCCTGGTTTAGACCTGGTTTAGTCCTGGTTTAGTCCTGGTTTAGTCCTGGTTTAGACCTGGTTTAGTCCTGGTTTAGTCCTGGTTTAGACCTGGTTTAGTCCTGGTTTAGTCCTGGTTTAGTCCTGATTTAGACCCGGTTTTGACCTGGTTTAGACCTGGTTTAGTCCTGGTTTAGTCCTGGTTTAGACCCGGTTTAGTCCTGGTTTAGTCCTGGTTTAGTCCTGATTTAGACCCGGTTTTGACCTGGTTTAGACCTGGTTTAGTCCTGGTTTAGTCCTGGTTTAGACCCGGTTTAGTCCTGGTTTAGTCCTGGTTTAGTCCTGATTTAGACCCGGTTTTGACCTGGTTTAGACCTGGTTTAGTCCTGGTTTAGTCCTGGTTTAGTCCTGGTTTAGTCCTGGTTTAGACCTGGTTTAGTCCTGGTTTAGTCCTGGTTTAGTCCTGGTTTAGACCTGGTTTAGTCCTGGTTTAGTCCTGGTTTAGACCTGGTTTAGTCCTGGTTTAGTCCTGGTTTAGTCCTGATTTAGACCCGGTTTTGACCTGGTTTAGACCTGGTTTAGTCCTGGTTTAGTCCTGGTTTAGACCCGGTTTAGTCCTGGTTTAGTCCTGGTTTAGTCCTGATTTAGACCGGTTTTGACCTGGTTTAGACCTGGTTTAGTCCTGGTTTAGTCCTGGTTTAGACCCGGTTTAGTCCTGGTTTAGACCTGGTTTAGACCCGGTTTAGACCCGGTTTAGACCTGGTTTAGACCTGATTTAATCCTGGTTTAGTCCTGGTTTAGACCTGGTTTAGACCTGGTTTAGACTCGGTTTAGTCCTGGTTTAGTCCTGGTTTAGTCCTGGTTTAGTCCTGATTTAGACCTGGTTTTGACCTGGTTTAGACCTGGTTTAGACTCGGTTTAGTCCTGGTTTAGTCCTGGTTTAATCCTGATTTAGACCTGGTTTTGACCTGGTTTAGACCTGGTTTAGACTCGGTTTAGTCCTGGTTTAGTCCTGGTTTAGTCCTGGTTTAGTCCTGATTTAGACCTGGTTTTGACCTGGTTTAGACCTGGTTTAGACTCGGTTTAGTCCTGGTTTAGACCCGGTTTAGTCCTGGTTTAGACCTGGTTTAGTCCTGGTTTAGACCTGGTTTAGTCCTGGTTAAGTCCTAGTTTAGACCTGGTTTAATCCTGGTTTAGACCTGGTTTAATCCTGGTTTAGTCCTGGTTTAATCCTGGTTTAGTCCTGGTTTAATCCTGGTTTAGACCTGGTTTAATCCTGGTTTAGACCTGGTTTAGACCTGGTTTAGACCTGGTTTAGACCTGGTTTAATCCTGGTTTAGACCTGGTTTCATCCTGGTTTAGTCCTGGTTTAATCCTGGTTTAGACCTGGTTTAGACCTGGTTTAGTCCTGGTTTAGACCTGGTTTAATCCTGGTTTAGTCCTGGTTTAGACCTGGTTTAGACCTGGTTAAGTCCTGGTTTAGCCCTGGTTTAGACCTGGTTTAGTCCTGGTTTAGCCCTGGTTTAGACCTGGTTTAGTCCTGGTTTAGTCCTGGTTTAGCCCTGGTTTAGACCTGGTTAAGTCCTGGTTTAGCCCTGGTTTAGACCTGGTTTAGTCCTGGTTTAGACCTGGTTTAGACCTGGGTTAATCCTGGTTTAGACCTGGTTTAGACCTGGTTTAGACCTGGTTTAGTCCTGGTTTAGACCTGGTTTAATCCTGGTTTAGTCCTGGTTTAGCCCTGGTTTAGACCTGGTTTAGTCCTGGTTTAGACCTGGTTTTGACCTGGTTTAGACCTGGTTTAGACCTGGGTTAATCCTGGTTTAGACCTGGTTTAGACCTGGTTTAGACCTGGTTTAGTCCTGGTTTAGACCTGGTTCCTGGTTTAGTCCTGGTTTAGTCTGGTTTTGACCTGGTTTAGACCTGGTTTAGACCTGGTTTTGACCTGGTTTAGTCCTGGTTTAGCCCTAGTTTAGACCTGGTTAAGTCCTGGTTTAGCCCTGGTTTAGACCTGGTTTAGTCCTGGTTTAGCCCTGGTTTAGACCTGGTTTTGACCTGGTTTAGACCTGGTTTAATCCTGGTTTAGACCTGGTTTAGACCTGGTTTAGTCCTGGTTTAGTCCTGGTTTAGACCCGGTTTTGACCTGGCTTAGACCTGGTTTAGACCTGGTTTAGTCCTGGTTTAGACCTGGTTTAGACCTGGTTTAGACCTGGTTTAATCCTGGTTTAGACCTGGCTTAATCCTGGTTTAGTCCTGGTTTAGACCCGGTTTTGACCTGGTTTAGACCTGGTTTAGACCTGGTTTTGACCTGGTTTAGACCTGATTTAGACCTGGTTTAGTCCTGGTTTAGTCCTGGTTTAGACCTGGTTTAGACCTGGTTTAGTCCTGGTTTAGTCCTGGTTTAGACCTGGTTTAGTCCTGGTTTAGTCCTGGTTTAGACCTGGTTTAGTACTGGTTTAGTCCTGGTTTAGACCTGGTTTAGACCTGGTTAAGTCCTGGTTTAGACCTGGTTTAGTCCTGGTTTAGTCCTGGTTTAGACTGGGTTTAGTCCTGGTTTAGTCCTGGTTTAGACCTGGTTTAGACCTGGTTTAGTCCTGGTTTAGTCCTGGTTTAGACCTGGTTTAGTCCTGGTTTAGTCCTGGTTTAGACCTGGTTTAGACCTGGTTAAGTCCTGGTTTAGACCTGGTTTAGACCTGGTTAAGTCCTGGTTTAGAACTGGTTTAGACCTGGTTTAGTCCTGGTTTAGACCTGGTTTAGTCCTGGTTTAGTCCTGGTTTAGTCCTGGTTTAGACCTGGTTTAGACCTGGTTTAGTCCTGGTTTAGACCTGGTTTAATCCTGGTTTAGACCTGGTTTAGACCTGGTTTAGTCCTGGTTTAGACCTGGCTTAGACCTGGTTTAGACCTGGTTTAGTCCTGGTTTAGACCTGGTTTAGACCTGGTTTAGACCTGGTTTAATCCTGGTTTAATCCTGGTTTAATCCTGGTTTAATCCTGGTTTAGACCTGGCTTAGACCTGGTTTAGACCTGGTTTAGTCCTGGTTTAGACCTGGTTTAGACCTGGTTTAATCCTGGTTTAATCCTGGTTTAGTCCTGTTTAGACCTGGTTTAGACCTGGTTTTGACCTGGTTTAGTCCTGATTTAGACCTGGTTTAGACCTGGTTTAGTCCTGGTTTAATCCTGGTTTAGTCCTGGTTTAGTCCTGGTTTAGACCTGGTTTAGACCTGGTTTAGACCTGGTTTAATCCTGGTTTAGTCCTGGTTTAGACCTGGTTTTGACCTGGTTTAGACCTGGTTTAGACCTGGTTTAGACCTGGTTTAGTCCTGGTTTAGTCCTGGTTTTGACCTGGTTTAGTCCTGGTTTAATCCTGGTTTAGTCCTGGTTTAGACCTGGTTTAGTCCTGGTTTAATCCTGGTTTAGACCTGGTTTAGACCTGGTTTAGACCTGGTTTAGACCTGGTTTAGACCTGGTTTAGTCCTGGTTTAGACCTGGTTTAGACCTGGTTTAGTCCTGGTTTAATCCTGGTTTAGTCCTGGTTTAGACCTGGTTTAGTCCTGGTTTAATCCTGGTTTAGACCTGGTTTAGACCTGGTTTAGTCCTGGTTTAGACCTGGTTTAGACCTGGTTTAGACCTGGTTTAGTCCTGGTTTAGACCCGGTTTAGTCCTGGTTTAGACCCGGTTTAGACCTGGTTTAGTCCTGGTTTAGACCCGGTTTAATCCTGGTTTAGACCTGGTTCAATCCTGGTTTAGACCTGGTTAAGTCCTGGTTTAGACCTGGTTTAGACCTAGTTTAGTCCTGGTTTTGTCCTGGTTTAGTCCTGGTTTTGACCTGGTTTAGACCTGGTTTAGTCCTGATTTAGACCTGGTTAAGTCCTGGTTTAGACCTGGTGTAGACCTGGTTTAGTCCTGGTTTTGTCCTGGTTTAGTCCTGGTTTAGTCCTGGTTTAGACCTGGTTAAGTCCTGGTTTAGACCTGGTTTAGACCTGGTTTAGACCTGGTTTAGTCCTGGTTTAGACCCGGTTTAGACCCGGTTTAGACCCGGTTTAATCCTGGTTTAGACCTGGTTCAATCCTGGTTTAGACCTGGTTAAGTCCTGGTTTAGACCTGGTTTAGACCTGGTTTAGTCCTGGTTTTGTCCTGGTTTAGTCCTGGTTTTGACCTGGTTTAGACCTGGTTTAGTCCTGATTTAGACCTGGTTAAGTCCTGGTTTAGACCTGGTTTAGACCTGGTTTAGTCCTGGTTTTGACCTGGTTTAGACCTGGTTTAGTCCTGGTTTAGACCTGGTTTAGTCCTGGTTTAGACCTGGTTTAGACCTGGTTTAGTCCTGGTTTAGTCCTGGTTTAGACCTGGTTTAAGTCCTGGTTTAGACCTGGTTTAGACCTGGTTTAGTCCTGGTTTTGTCCTGGTTTAGTCCTGGTTTAGTCCTGGTTTAGACCTGGTTTAGTCCTGATTTAGTCCTGATTTAGACCTGGTTAAGTCCTGGTTTAGACCTGGTTTAGTCCTGGTTTTGTCCTGGTTTAGTCCTGGTTTAGTCCTGGTTTAGACCTGGTTTAGTCCTGGTTTAGTCCTGGTTTAGACCTGGTTTAGTCCTGGTTTAGACCTGGTTTAGACCTGGTTTAGTCCTGGTTTAGTCCTGGTTTAGTCCTGGTTTAGACCTGGTTTAGACCTGGTTTAGACCTGGTTTAGACCTGGTTTAGTCCTGGTTTAGTCCTGGTTTAGACCTGGTTTAGTCCTGATTTAGACCTGGTTAAGTCCTGGTTTAGACCTGGTTTAGACCTGGTTTAGACCTGGTTTAGTCCTGGTTTTGTCCTGGTTTAGTCCTGGTTTTGACTTGGTTTAGACCTGGTTTAGTCCTGATTTAGACCTGGTTAAGTCCTGGTTTAGACCTGGTTTAGACCTGGTTTAGTCCTGGTTTAGTCCTGGTTTAGTCCTGGTTTAGACCTGGTTTAGTCCTGGTTTAGTCCTGGTTTAGACCTGGTTAAGTCCTGGTTTAGACCTGGTTTAGACCTGGTTTAGTCCTGGTTTAGTCCTGGTTTAGTCCTGGTTTAGACCTGGTTTAGTCCTGGTTTAGTCCTGGTTTAGACCTGGTTAAGTCCTGGTTTAGACCTGGTTTAGACCTGGTTTAGTCCTGGTTTGTCCTGGTTTAGTCCTGGTTTAGTCCTGGTTTAGTCCTGGTTTAGTCCTGGTTTAGTCCTGGTTTAGACCTGGTTTAAGTCCTGGTTTAGACCTGGTTTAGACCTGGTTTAGTCCTGGTTTTGTCCTGGTTTAGTCCTGGTTTAGTCCTGGTTTAGACCTGGTTTAGTCCTGATTTTGACCTGGTTTAGACCTGGTTTAGTCCTGATTTAGACCTGGTTAAGTCCTGGTTTAGACCTGGTTTAGACCTGGTTTAGACCTGGTTTAGTCCTGGTTTAGTCCTGGTTTAGACCTGGTTTAGACCTGGTTTAGTCCTGGTTTAGTCCTGATTTAGACCTGGTTTAGACCTGGTTTAGACCTGGTTTAGTCCTGGTTTAGTCCTGGTTTAGACCTGGTTAAGTCCTGGTTTAGACCTGGTTTAGACCTGGTTTAGACCTGGTTTAGACCTGGTTTAGACCTGGTTTAGTCCTGGTTTAGTCCTGGTTTAGACCTGGTTTAGACCTGGTTTAGTCCTGATTTAGACCTGGTTAAGTCCTGGTTTAGACCTGGTTTAGTCCTGGTTTAGTCCTGGTTTAGACCTGGTTTAGACCTGGTTTAGTCCTGATTTAGACCTGGTTAAGTCCTGGTTTAGACCTGGTTTAGTCCTGGTTTAGTCCTGATTTAGACCTGGTTAAGTCCTGGTTTAGACCTGGTTTAGACCTGGTTTAGTCCTGGTTTAGTCCTGATTTAGACCTGGTTAAGTCCTGGTTTAGACCTGGTTTAGACCTGGTTTAGTCCTGGTTTAGTCCTGATTTAGACCTGGTTTAGACCTGGTTTAGACCTGGTTTAGTCCTGGTTTTGTCCTGGTTTAGTCCTGGTTTTGACTTGGTTTAGACCTGGTTTAGTCCTGATTTAGACCTGGTTAAGTCCTGGTTTAGACCTGGTTTAGACCTGGTTTAGTCCTGGTTTAGTCCTGGTTTAGTCCTGGTTTAGACCTGGTTTAGTCCTGATTTAGTCCTGATTTAGACCTGGTTAAGACCTGGTTTAGACCTGGTTTTGTCCTGGTTTTGTCCTGGTTTAGTCCTGGTTTAGTCCTGGTTTAGACCTGGTTTAGTCCTGATTTAGTCCTGATTTAGACCTGGTTAAGTCCTGGTTTAGACCTGGTTTAGACCTGGTTTAGTCCTGGTTTTGTCCTGGTTTAGTCCTGGTTTAGTCCTGGTTTAGTCCTGGTTTAGTCCTGATTTAGTCCTGATTTAGACCTGGTTAAGTCCTGGTTTAGACCTGGTTTAGACCTGGTTTAGTCCTGGTTTTGTCCTGGTTTAGTCCTGGTTTAGTCCTGGTTTAGACCTGGTTTAGTCCTGATTTAGTCCTGATTTAGACCTGGTTAAGTCCTGGTTTAGACCTGGTTTAGACCTGGTTTAGACCTGGTTTAGACCTGGTTTAGTCCTGGTTTAGTCCTGGTTTAGACCTGGTTTAGACCTGGTTTAGTCCTGGTTTAGTCCTGATTTAGACCTGGTTAAGTCCTGGTTTAGACCTGGTTTAGACCTGGTTTAGTCCTGGTTTTGACCTGGTTTAGACCTGGTTTAGTCCTGATTTAGACCTGGTTAAGTCCTGGTTTAGACCTGGTTTAGACCTGGTTTAGTCCTGGTTTAGTCCTGATTTAGTCCTGGTTTAGACCTGGTTTAGTCCTGGTTTAGACCTGGTTTAGACCTGGTTTAGTCCTGGTTTAGACCTGGTTCTGACCCGTCTTTTTGTCTCCTGCAGGTTCTGTACAACGTGACGTTGTACCACATCATCCAGTAGAGGGCGCTGCACGCTGCTCTGAACAACTCTTTTTCTTTCTGTTTTTCTCTTTGGTTTATTTCTTTTTTTGACTCTTTTTACATTTGTTCTAGACTCACTAGAACTCAGTCTGGACCTCATTTAGACCTAGTTCGGCCCTGGTTCTGGACATAAACAGTAGAGAACTGGTTCTTTTAATTTCACTAAAAACTTCTGTTTTAAAACAGGTTTTAGTTTCAAGAACAACCCACTCAGTCAGCAGAAATCTCTTCTTTTAAAGGACATTTGTTCCACTTTTGTCCTGTTTTTGTCCAGAAGCAGGTCCAGACTCTGAGACAATCACAACTTTAGATCCGTCTAAAACCAGCCCTGAACACGACTGTTACTGTTTTTACAACAAAGCACAAAAACACGTCTGTATTTTTATAAGTGCACTGTAATCACCGACAGAACCAAACAAAACAAGTCGAGAAATGGTCCAAACCCACGAGAATCACCTCAGTGTCTTCTGTACAGTTTGTATTAACAGCAATAGGATGCAGTGAGGCATCATGGGAAACAGTTTCAGTGTTTAGTTCCAAACAAAGACTGTTTTAGATTCATGTTTTGTTTGTAGGTTTTATTTGACGCACGTGAAGTAAAGAGTCAAAACACAAATTAAATGAATTAATGTACATATAGTTATTACACATTTGACTTTAAGAAACAATGTTTAGGTTACACTGAGGTTTAAACGGATTATAAAATAAAATACAGCAGCAGGATTTCTCTTTCATCTTCCTGAGGCTGGAATCAGGAGAGTTTTAAATTAGAAAAGGGAAAACAGCACTAACCAGGTTCAAACACACCTCATAAATGTCTATTTGTTTTCAGTCACTAAAAACTAAACTAAGATAATAAAACTGAAATGCAGCAAAAACAATAAAAAAAAATAGAAGCCGCAAGCAGCAATGATGGGCCCTCGCTGTAGAGACCGCTGCATCACATTTTGCACCAAATAAAATAGAAAATAAATGTGATGTTTTTAAAAGGAGTTCTTTTGTCTGGCACATTATTATTCATACAGACAGCTGCAATTATCTCTGAATAAATAAAGTACTGTTTATCATCCCCAGGCTTTGTATGACCACAATAATTTTATATGTTGGAGCGTTGCCATGGCAACGTGGTTTTACTTAGCGCACGGGTCCAATGGAGTTTTTTGGTCAGAAAGACATGAGGATTATTCATGTACAACAAACATGTAATAGAAGCCCATTACATAAAGTTCTTATTAGCTTTTAATTAATTTAATTTTAATAATTAAATGTATAGGCTGTTGCCACAGCAACATCTTTGAGTTTAGGGAAAGTGTCGAAGAGACACTTTTAGATGTCATAACATCATGTTCTGTTTCATGCATCTACAACACACTACACTGAAACTGTAGGGGGCACTATCACACTGATTGTAAATATTTTCATTTACAGTTGTGCGCATAGGTTTACAGACTCTGGCTGGATTTGTGATTGGCCTTATTCATTCAGTCCACAGTCACACACTGGTGGTAGTAACCACAGAAAAATCATAAATTTTGCCCGAGTATGTAAACTTATGAGCACAACTGCATGTGTTCGGGCCAATGGAGTCAAGAAGTGATTGAAGTTTGAGCCAAATCCGACAATCAATAAAAAACTGCAAATATTTACGTAAAATTTGAGGCTACGTCGAATAAAAACAGTAATACTTTTGTAGAATATTTGGATAAATTATGATGGCATACATCTCTAGATCATCTTGAACAAATTTGGGCTCATTCGGGCTAATGCCCAATCACACTAATCACACTAATTACACTTTTTATTACACGATTGTGAATTCAACACAAAAATCTATTTTCGACGGGTCTGACGTCTGTCCAAATGAAATTGAGCTTAAACAACCGTTACGTATAATAATAATAATTCCAACAATTTCAATAATGCGTTTTTCTTACCACCAACAAAATCCCAGGCTACTCAGAAGCGTGTCAGTGAAGTGGAGTTCTGAAAAGGGCGGAGCGGGTTGGCGGTTCGATCCCCGCTCGAAACATCCCAAAACATCACAACCTCCTGCTCTCCCCCACATACTGTCGTTGTGTCCTTGGGCAAGACATTTCACTCGCCTCCAGTGGTGTTCCAGAGGTAACACTCTAAAACACTAGCCTACTGGAAAAGTGCTATAAATACCAAAAAAATAAAATAAATGAACCAGAACAAAATATATAAATGCATTTGTAAAAAGAAAGTGACTTTTGTTTATCCAATGATCTGTCTGAGATGAATCTGATCAGCTTTTACAAACATTCATTCATTTATTAATAAATCAAATACAATAAAAACTGGACAAACTTTTGAATAAATTTCTTTATTGTAATGTATTTTTTTGAGTTTGTGGCGATTTAAAATTTTAAGTGATTTTTTGATGAACTTTGCTCATTGTCAAAAATAGATTTAATTTAAATGAAACAGAACTGATTAAAACTGTCTGTGAACAATAAACCTAAAGTAAAAAGTGGTGTCAGTTTGAGCTGGTTTTGTGACGACAATGATTTTTAGCAAAAAGAGGAAAGTGCAGCATGTGACAAAGATTCTGCCTTAAAACAGTTTGTGTTTGTCGTATACATTTCCAAATAAACTTCACAAAAACTGCTCTGAGTTGACTCCAACCATTTTCTTAGAATAAACTATAGTATTTATAGTTTCACTGTTGGATGTGTTTTATCAGCAGCTTCACGTCACGACGTTGGAATGGTCTTGATTTTGAAATTTAATTTCAGGATATTTTCTGTCCTTCCTTCCTTCCTTCCTTCCTTCTTTCCTTCCTTCCTTCCTTCCTTCCTTCCGTCCTTCTTTCCTTCCTTCCTTCTTTCCTTCCTTCCTTCCTTCCTTCCTTCCTTCCTTCCTTCCTTCCTTCCTTCCTTCCTTCCTTCCTTCCTTCCTTCTTTCCTTCCTTCCTTCCTTCCTTCCTTCCGTCCTTCTTTCCTTCCTTCCTTCTTTCCTTCCTTCCTTCCTTCCTTCCTTCCTTCCTTCCTTCCTTCCTTCCTTCCTTTTGTCCGGTGGTGCATGCGCAATTCTCTGATGAGAACTGCACAGCTTTCGTAGACGCTCTGAGCATGCGCAGTGGCTCTCGCGCGGAGCATCTCTGACAAAGGGCCTCAGGGGCGCGCCGCTCATGCCAGCGCTTCAGATTAACGCCGTTATTAACGAACATTATTTTCTCCTGTTTTAACGGACGCCGCTTTAACGGCGCTTTAACGTCAACGTAACGCGCAGGTGTCGCACGCACTGCAGCGGCGCGCGGTCTGACGAGCTGCCGGTTTGCACGCGTGTGTGAGAGAGGCCCGTGCGCGAGGAGCAGAACCGGGAGGAGAACCGGAGGAAGGAGAGGGGCGTCGAACTGCACGAAGCCGCCAACATGAGCTCAAACTGGGGCACGGAGCTGTGGGTAGGTCCGCTGTCTGCTCTGGAGCTACGGTGTGAGTGTGTGTGTATGTGAGGGCCGGATGGTCCTCGTGCCCGTCTACCATAGCAACACGGCGCGTGACCAGAAGAGCCCAGTAGAACCCGGCAGAACCATGTTGGACCAGGCTTTTCTGTGTGTTTTATTGAATCAGTGAAGGACAGTGAGATGTTGTGAGAGTTTGAGCTGCAGTGGCTCTGGGCAGCCGCAGAAGAGGGTCTACGGGTCTACCGCCTGTCAGGGGCCGGGGCACATTCACAGGGGCTCCTCAGAAAATGTAATCATTGTTATCTTATAAAATAACCGGGACATTACGGGTCAGGTCAGTTCCCAGACACCTCGGTCCGTGCTCTGTCCTGAGTCTGGTCCATTTTCCAAAAGGTGGAGCTAAACCCTGCAGTCAGCTGATTGGACAGAGATAATCCTCACACCAGAGAAAATGAGACAAGAAAGAAAAACTTTATTCATTCATTTTCCATCCCAGCAGCTTTGGGCCAAAGGCGGGGTTCACCCTGGACAGTGGCCAGTTAGTCGCAGGGCTAACATTTAGAGACAGACAGTGACAAACTCTCACATTCAGTCACTAGGGACACTTTAGAGTTGCCTTTTGACCTGTACATGCATGTGTTTGGACGGTGGGAGGAAGCTGGAGTACCCGGAGAGAACCCACAGTAACAGACTCCTCACAGAAAGACTGGTGCTAACCACTCTGCTACGTTATTTAAACCATTAAATGGAATTCACTTCCTCCTTTTTTGTGATAAAAGTCATATTGAAGACAAAAGACTGATAAATGCTGTACTAGTGTTTTTCAACAGAGTGGGGTCTAACAGCTCTTTGAGAATTAAAAATAATATATTCTCTGTTTCTACGGCATTAAACTACAAACATGGTCGACCGACGAGACTCGAGGTATCTTTGAGAAGAACTTCTCCTGATGTAGACCGAGCAGGCAGCTGCAGCAGAGGGCAGGACCACAGCAGGGTCTATTTAATCAAACTTTTAATAATAAATAAATAATAAAAAAATATTTAATAAAGGTATTAAACACTTCTGCTTCAGAACCAGGCTTCGACACACCACTGACTGAATTATTATGACACAGCTGAGATTAGACTGCTTTAGTTGTTGTGCCGGCTGAGTACGGTGGCAGAGTGGTTAGCACTCCTGCCTCACAGCAAGAAGGTCCAGGGTTCTATTCCCATCCAGCGCAGGGCCTTTCTGTGTGGAGTTGACATGCTCTCTGTGTAAGTGTAGGTTTCCATTAAGCGTTTCGGTTTCCCCCCCCACTAAAGACATGAACAATATTCCCCCGACACACACTCGGCGCCAGGACTTACCTGCAAAAGAGATTTGTAATCTCAGTGAGACAATCCTGAAAAAATAAAAATATAGCTTTAGTTTGGAAATAAAAATGGACGATTACTGCATTAAGTTAAGAACAGCATTAACACCAGTTTTCACCAGTTTGTGTAGACTAAGATGAGGCAAGGTGTGGGTTTGAAGAAAAGGCTCAGGTCCAATCAGCTGTCGGGTTGATCAGCAAGTCGGACACAAAACCTACGGCAGCATATACACACGTGGAGAAAAATGTTGGTACCCTTCGGTCAATGAAAGAAAAACTCACAATGGTCAAAGAAAAAACTTTATTCTGACAAAAGTAATAATAAATAAAAATTCTATGAATGTTAACCAATGAAAGTCAGACATTGCTTTTCAACCATGCTTCAACGGAATTATTTAAAAAAAATAAACTCATGGTCTAGACAAAATTGTTGGTACCCCTAACTTAATATTTTGTTGCACAACCTTTTGAGGCTATCACTGCAATCAGACGATTCCTGTAAGTGTCAATGAGACTTCTGCACCTCTCAGCAGGTATTTTGGCCCACTCCTCATGAGCAAACTGCTCCAGTTGTTTCCGGTTTGAAGGGTGTCTTTTCCAGACGGCATGTTTCAGCTCCTTCCAAAGATGCTCAATAGGATTGAGGTCAGGGCTCATAGAAGGCCACTTTGGAATAGTCCAATGTTTTCCTCTTAACCATTCTTGGGTGTTTTTAGCTGTGTTTCGGGTCATTGTCCTGTTGCAAGACCCATGACCTGCGACTGAGACCAAGCTGTCTGACACTGGCCAGCACATTTCTCTCTAGAATCCCTTGATAGTCTTCAGATTTCATTGTACCCTGCACAGATTCAAGACACCCTGTGCCAGATGCAGCAAAGCAGCCCCAGAACATAACAGAGCCTCCTCCATGTTTGACAGTAGGGACAGTGTTCCTTTCTTGATATGCTTCATTTTTCCGTCTGTGAACATAGAGCTGATGTGCCTTGGCAAAAAGTTCCATTTTTGTCTCATCATTCTCCCAGAAGCTTTGTGGCTTGTCAACCTGTAGTTTGGCATATTCCAGTCTAGCTTTTTTATGATTTGTTTTCAACAATGGTGTCCTCCTTGGTCGTCTCCCATGTAGTCCACTTTGGCTCAAACAACGACGGATGGTGCGATCTGACACTGATGTTCCTTGAGCATGGAGTTCACTTTGGATCTCTTTAGAAGTCTTTCTGGGCTCTTTTGTTACCATTCGGATTATCCGTCTCTTTGATTTGTCATCACTTTTCCTCCTGCGGCCACATCCAGGGAGGTTGGCTACAGTCCCATGGGTCTTAAATTTCTGAATAATATGTGCAACTGTAGTCACAGGAACATCTAGCTGCTTGGAGATGGTCTTATAGCCTTTACCTTTATCATCTTTATGCTGTGTATAATTTTCTTTCTATTCTCCTGCGACACCTCGTTCCTTCTCTTCCTGTGGTCCATGTTGAGTGTGGTACACACCATGTCACCAGACAACACAGTGACTACCTGAAGCCCTATAAATAGGCCCACTGACTGATTACAAGATTGTACACACCTGTGATGCTAATTAGTG
Organism: Perccottus glenii; assembly: GCA_024416835.2. Taxonomy (NCBI): domain Eukaryota; kingdom Metazoa; phylum Chordata; class Actinopteri; order Gobiiformes; family Odontobutidae; genus Perccottus; species Perccottus glenii. The sequence continues at coordinate 1,834,455 of CM044550.2, read as the reverse complement.
CACACACCTTGAATTAACACGTCCATTTGGTCACATTATTTACAGTCTTTTCTAGGGGTACCATCAATTTTGTCCAGGCCTGTTCCATGAGTTTATTTTTTAAAATAATTCCGTTGAAGCATGGTTGAAAAGCAATGTCTTACTTTCATTGGTTAAAATTCATAGAATTTTTATTTATTATTACTTTTGTCAGAATAAAGTTTTTTCTGTGACCAGTGTGACTTTTTCTTTCATTGACCGAAGGGTACCAACAATTTTCTCCACGTGTGTATAAACATGGCCGACTGACATGAGTCTGTGATGTGTTCAGGACCAGTTCGAGAATCTGGAGAAACACACGTCGTGGGGAATCGACTTTTTGGAGAAATACACCAAGTTTGTGAAAGAACGAGCCGAGATCGAGCAGAACTACGCCAAACAAATCAGGTACAAACAGATCTACATCAAACAAATCTACATTTACATTTAGTCATTTAGCAGACGCTTTTATCCAAAGCGACTTACAAGTGAGGATAACAATGGAAGCAATTTTAACAACACAAGGAACAAAAAGCATAAGTGCACAAAAAACTAGTCAGTTTAAACCCAGCGCAGTATACAAAGCTAAGGATAAGAGAATTTTTTTTTTTTTTTTTTTAAAGAAATGAATCGATAGAAAGGAAGTAGAACTCAGTGTTTGTCAGTCAGGTGTTGACGGAAGAGATGTGTTTTCAGGCGTTTTTTAAAGATGGCTACAGAATCTGCTGATCTTGTAGCAGCAGGTAGATCATTCCACCAATGTGGAACAGATCCAGAGAAGGTACGTGAGAGGGATTTTGTACCTTTTTGGGACGGTACCACCAGACGTTGTTCATTTGCAGAGCGCAGGGATCTGGTAGGAACGTAGGTCTGTATTAGTGAGTGAAGATATGAGGGGGCGGAGCCAGTGGTGGTCTTGTAGGCCAAGAGCATAGCTTTGAACTTGATGCGGACGTCAACAGGAGCCAATGTAACCTAATGAAGAGAGGAGTTACATGCGCTCTCTTTGGTTCATTAAAGACCACTCTTGCCGCTGCATTCTGGATCAGCTGCAGAGGTTTGGTTGTGCAGCAGGGAGTCCAGCCAGTAGAGCATTGCAATAATCCAGTTTGGACAAGACAAGGGCCTGGACTAGAATTAGCGTAGAGTGCTCTGATAGGAAAGGTCTAATTTTCCTAATGTTGTAGAGGATGAATCTACAGGACCGGGTGGTGCTGGCGACATGAACTTGTGAAGTTTAGCTGATCATCAATTACCACTCCCAGATTTCTGGCAGTGCTGGACGGTGTAATGGTTGATGGGCCTAGTTGAATGGAGAGGTTGTGGTGGGTCTTTGGTTTGGCCGGAATCACAAGCAGTTCTGTTTTTGCAAGGTTCAGCTGCAGGTGATCCAAAGTGAGATGTCACTCAGACATGCCGAGCAGAGACCGTCGGATCGTCAGGTTGAAATGACAGGTGGAGTTGAGTGTCATCTGCAGCAGTGATAGGAAAAGCCATGCTTCTGGATGACAGAGCCAAGGGATGTCATGTATATGGAAAAGAGTAGCGGTCCAAGCACTGAGCCCTGTGGCACCCCTGTATTGAGATGTTGGGACTCAGAGACCTCGTTTCTCCAGGATACTCTGAATGACCTATCCGAGAGGTAAGACTTGAACCATTGCAACGCCATTCCAGAGACACCCATCGCCCTGAGAGAAGACAGGAGGATGTGATGATTAACAGTGTCAAAAGCAGCAGACAGATCCAGTAAGATGAGTACAGATGACTTGGATGTTGCCTTTGACAGTCTCAGAGCTTCGATGACTGAGAGCAGTGCAGTTTCGGTGGAATGTCCGCTCTTGAACCCAGACTGGTTCTGGTCCAGGAGGTTGTTCCGTGTGAGAAATCAAACAGATCTACAACAAACAGATCTACACCAAACAGATCTACATCAAACAAATATACACCAAACAGATCTACATCAAACAGATCTACATCAAACAGATCTACATCAAACAGATCTACATCAAACAAATCTACATCAAACAGATCTACACCAAACAGATCTACAACAAACAGATCTACACTGAATTGTGTATCATTCACAAAGACAAAAATTACAAAGAACTGGGCAGGAGCAGGATTCAAACCTGCTTCTTAATAAATCAATAATTTATTGATATAGCGTCTTACAACAAGCATAGATTGACCAACAGAGCAGTGTCACAGAGCCATTCTGAATAAGTTGTTTTTAAGTTTGGCTTTAAACAGAGGCATGTCAGTGATGGATGGAACGTAACTCCATAGGCAAAGGGTTCCAGAGTTTAGGACTGACCACTGCTAAAGAACGATTGCCCACTGTTTGAACCGGGACTGGGGCACCTTCAGCAGATGTTGTCCAGCAGAACGTAGAGCTCTGCTGGTTTGGTGAGGGGTTAAAATCTCACACAAATAAGAAGGTGCAAGACCATTAAGCCTCTCTCATGGAACGCCTTAAAAGGTCCTCAAGTAAGGGCTCCACCATACAGCGATATAGCACCGTCCACCAGGGTGCAGGCTTCAAAAGCAGAAATATAAGGAGAAACCCAATGGCGACTTCACAAGTGTAAAAATCATGTTTACAGCCTGGTACAAAAGATGGCTGTGTTTTGCACAAGCTGTAAACGATGAAGACCAGTTTGGTGAACTCCCACATAGAGCGCATTACAGTAATCTATGCAGGAGCTAATAAAAGCATGGATGGCTTTCTCCAGGTCAGCGCGACTCAAGAAGGTTTAACCTTTGAAAGGAGGCGAAGCTGACAAACGCTTGCCCTAACCACACAATCTATTTGTTTGTCAAATTTTAGACTGCTGTCTAGTTTCACCACCAAATATTTGACACATGGTTAAGATGGGGGGCCAAAGCAATGGGACCAGGAGCTGAAACACTGGGCAGGTTGGACATGCCAAACTCAATGATATCGGATGGATTGCAGACTTTCAGAACAAGCAGTAGGTAAACCTGCAGGTCGTCTGCGTACAGATGAAAGGACATATTGTGTTTTGAAATACCTGCACCTAAATGGCCACCTAGATGGCCCAAAATGGAACCCTGTGGCACACTAGAGGTCAAGGGGACCGAGGAGAATCCTAACAGAAAAACTTCTCTTTGTTAAATACAACCTAAACCACTGCATCACGGGTCCCTGAAGCCCAACCTGTTGTTCCAGACATGTCAGGAGGACTGAGTGGTCCACTGTGTCAAATGCTGCAGTAAGGTCCAACATTATGAGCAGCACTGGCTTTTTCTCATCAAGGGACAACAGAATGTGGTTCTGTACTTTGAGGAGAGCAGACTCAGTGCTGTGTCGTGTCCTGAAACCGGACTGGAATCTTTCCAAGATATGATTGTTCCATAGAAAAAGAATGTAACTGAAAGAAAACTGTCTTTTCCAAAACCTTGAATAGGAAAGTAAATGGGGATACAGGTTTAAGGTTTTTTTTTTCTTTTTAGCAGAGGCCTGACCACAGCTTGAATACAGTCGGTACAGAACCTGAACTGAGGCAGCTGATAACGAACAAGAAGAGGCATGGGCCCACTGTGTTAAAAACCTGTTTAAGCACTTTAGATGGCATAATGACAGTTAGTCAATCTCAGCCCTTGGTCACTTTGTCCTGAGAGTAAAGAGAGGTGTTCATAAAGGCAGCAGCAAATTCTCCAGCTGTGGTGGAAGTGATGATGAGGTGGTGACCAGCTGGAGTAAGGGATTCGGCTGCAGGGACAGGGTCTTTGAATTCAAACATAACAGGAAGGTGGTCTGAAATGCAAATGTCACTTATTTCTGAGATGAATACAGTCCGTGAGAAATGATCAAGTCCAATGTGTGACGTTCTGGTGTGTGGGAGCGTTCACTGATTGTGTCCGATCCAAAGAGATCAGAAGGCTCTGAAAGTCATTGGCCAGCTGACTTGATGCGCAGCAAACGTGAATATTATTTTTCACCACAAATTGTGTCCTTAATGCCGCAAGTAACTCAGAGAACTCCGGAATAAAATCCTTATTATATTTTGGAGGGAGATAGACAACAGCACACAGTAAAGGAACAAGAAATGACAGTTCAAGCCAGACCACTACCACGACTGGACACTCGCGGCGTACTCAGGAAAAAATAGCCGGGAGGAAGGAGCTCCAAGAAAGCACTGTTATCACCTGGTTTTAGCCAGGTCTTCGTGAGCAGGAGAAAATCCAGGTCGTGAGTGGAAATCAAGTCGTTCAGGATGAAGGTTTTATTTGTAAGCGATCGAGTATTAATCAAAGCTGCGTGTACCGACCTACAGTTCACTGACTGCAGAGCGCCATGATTGAGTGGGCGTAGATTCCCTCGCACACAGCCCCACACCTGAATACTGAACCACAGAAGGAGGGATCCACTCCCAGGACGGACAGGCTGTGCAGGAATGAGTCCAGGACAGTTGAAAAATACATAGAAATACACAAACATATTCACAAATAAAAGCATTTATATTGGCAGTGTCCAGTGTCCACTCTGAGTGTGCAATAGTGGATGGGCCGCAGCCAACAACAAGGTAGATGACTAATGGGGTGGGGCCCTCACACTGGAGCACAGGCGGGGGGGAGGTTGCGTCCACCCTAGGAGGAGGGAGATAAGAAAAAAAACTGTAATAGGTAGATGTGATAATAATATGAGCGGTTTCTTCTTCCTGCCCTCGGACATGGTGCACGTTTCCTACTGCTCCTCCTGTTATCTGCTTATGTGTGCTTCTGTACAGTGTCGTCTTGTCATAAACTTCTTTCCTTTTTGACTCAACTACTTGCTGGACTACTAAGAAACTGGAAATGGATCTAATTACCTGGTCTCTGAGCGCAATTGACACACTTTTTTCCCAAAAGAAAGGTGCACCGGGAGAACCCATTTGCCCTGGCGGGACCTCAGCAGCAGGCTACACACGGGACGCCCGGAAGAACTGGCAAGTTCTGTGTTTAGAAGTTCTGTCCGTGGAGGACGTTGAGGATGTATTCATTTTCGGATTTATGATAGTGGGGTTCCTGATTATTGGTCTTGAGACTGCCTTTAACTCTCGCAAATTTTGTAAGACAGCTGCCTTTAAAGCTACCCAGCCGCTGTCTGCTGAAATTAAACAGTGCTTCTGTGACGTGAGTGACAAGTTGAAGGGATTACAACAGAGTGCTGCACAGTCCGAGGAGCTGCCTCGAGTCATCTCTGAGAAGAGGGTGGATATGATCGAGAACCAGACCTGTGAGCTGCTACACAGTATTACGGGGCTGACCACGAAACTGGATGAAACATCAAAGTTACTTCATGCACCTGACGCTGAGAACCAGAACTGATTGACTACAATCCGGACAAATTACCGGAGATTAAAATGGATAAATTACAAATTCTGTCTCCTTTTACCTCTGCCCCAGTCGCCTCTCTCGATTAGAAGTCTGGCCAGCAGCTGGGTCTTATCTTATCTCAGTGGTACTCCCCGTACTCCATCAAGGACAGGCCATGGGACTCTCACACACAGTTCCGCTAAACACCTCAAAGTCTCCCTACCCGTCTGTCATTTGACATCTGTCTGACTCCCTCCTCTACTCCCCCTCCCCCTCGTAAGCCACTGGAAAATCCCATCACTTGACCGCGTGTGCTGTTATCCTTGTTGCTGTCTGATATCTGTCTATGTCTATGATGTATGTCGTAACGGCAGCTGTGGTTGCGACTACGTATGTAATGTTGTAACTGCGACTGTAGTTATGTGTCTGCTATGTCTGTACAATGCCTTAGTTCATTTTCCTGAAGATCATTGCGCCGAAATATGGCTACATTGGTGTAGTCTGCAATCTTTGTGTGTCTATCTATGTATAAATGTAATATGTTGCACCGTTATCACCGACGCAAGTTCCTAGTTTGTGAATTTTGTTCACTGACAATGGCAATAAAAACCTTCCTTCCTTCCTGTTTAGTGTGTATCTACAGCTACAACCAGTGTAAACGTGTACCTACAGCTACAACCAGTGTAAACGTGTACCTACAGCTACAACCAGTGTAAACGTGTACCTACAACTACAACCAGTGTAAACGTGTATCTACAGCTACAACCAGTGTAAACGTGTACCTACAGCTACAACCAGTGTAAACGTGTACCTACAGCTACAACCAGTGTAAACGTGTACCTACAGCTACAACCAGTGTAAACGTGTACCTACAGCTACAACCAGTGTAAATGTGTATCTACAGCTACAACCAATGTAAACGTGTACCTACAGCTACAACCAGTGTAAAAGTATACCTACAGCTACAACCAGTGTAAACGTGTACCTACAGCTACAACCAGTGTAAACGTGTACCTACAGCTACAACCAGTGTAAACGTGTATCTACAGCTACAACCAGTGTAAACGTGTACCTACAGCTACAACCAGTGTAAACGTGTATCTACAGCTACAACCAGTGTAAATGTGTACCTACAGCTACAACCAGTGTAAACGTGTATCTACAGCTACAACCAGTGTAAATGTGTATCTACAGCTACAACCAGTGTAAATACGTGTATCTACAGCTACAACCAGTGTAAACGTGTATCTACGGCTACAACCAGTGTAAACGTGTAACTACAGCTACAACCAGTGTAAACGTGTATCTACAGCTACAACCAGTGTAAACGTGTATCTACAGCTACAACCAGTGTAAACGTGTACCTACAGCTACAACCAGTGTAAACGCATACCTACAGCTACAACCAGTGTAAACGTGTATCTACAGCTACAACCAGTGTAAACGTGTACCTACAGCTACAACCAGTGTAAACGTATACCTACAGCTACAACCAGTGTAAACGTGTACCTACAGCTACAACCAGTGTAAACGTGTACCTACAGCTACAACCAGTGTAAACGTGTACCCACGGCTACAACCAGTGTAAACGATACCCACGGCTACAACCAGTGTAAACGTATACCTACGGCTACAACCAGTGTAAACGTGTACCTACGGCTACAACCAGTGTAAACGTATACCTACGGCTACAACCAGTGTAAATGTGTACCTACGGCTACAACCAGTGTAAACGTGTATCTACAGCTACAACCAGTGTAAACGTGTACCTACAGCTACAACCAGTGTAAATGTGTACCTACAGCTACAACCAGTGTAAACGTGTATCTACAGCTACAACCAGTGTAAATGTGTATCTACAGCTACAACCAGTGTAAATACGTGTATCTACAGCTACAACCAGTGTAAACGTGTATCTACGGCTACAACCAGTGTAAACGTGTAACTACAGCTACAACCAGTGTAAACGTGTATCTACAGCTACAACCAGTGTAAACGTGTATCTACAGCTACAACCAGTGTAAACGTGTACCTACAGCTACAACCAGTGTAAACGCATACCTACAGCTACAACCAGTGTAAACGTGTATCTACAGCTACAACCAGTGTAAACGCGTGTACCTACAGCTACAACCAGTGTAAACGCATACCTACAGCTACAACCAGTGTAAACGTGTACCTACAGCTACAACCAGTGTAAACGTGTACCTACAGCTACAACCAGTGTAAACGTGTACCTACGGCTACAACCAGTGTAAACGTATACCTACGGCTACAACCAGTGTAAACGTATACCTACGGCTACAACCAGTGTAAACGTGTACCTACGGCTACAACCAGTGTAAACGTATACCTACGGCTACAACCAGTGTAAATGTGTACCTACGGCTACAACCAGTGTAAACGTGTATCTACAGCTACAACCAGTGTAAACGTGTACCTACAGCTACAACCAGTGTAAATGTGTACCTACAGCTACAACCAGTGTAAACGTGTACCTACAGCTACAACCAGTGTAAACGTGTACCTACAGCTACAACCAGTGTAAACGTGTACCTACAGCTACAACCAGTGTAAACGTGTACCTACAGCTACAACCAGTGTAAACGTGTATCTACAGCTACAACCAGTGTAAACGTGTACCTACAGCTACAACCAGTGTAAACGTGTACCTACAGCTACAACCAGTGTAAACGTGTACCTACGGCTATAACCAGTGTAAACGTGTACCTACGGCTACAACCAGTGTAAACGTGTACCTACGGCTACAACCAGTGTAAACGCGTACCTACGCTACAACCAGTGTAAACGTGTACCTACGGCTACAACCAGTGTAAACGCGTGTACCTACGGCTACAACCAGTGTAAACGCGTGTACCTACGGCTACAACCAGTGTAAACGTGTACCTACGGCTACAACCAGTGTAAACGCGTGTACCTACAGCTACAACCAGTGTAGCGTGTACCTACAGCTACAACCAGTGTAAACGTGTACCTACAGCTACAACCAGTGTAAACGTACCTACAGCTACAACCAGTGTAAACGTGTATCTACAGCTACAACCAGTGTAAACGTGTACCTACAGCTACAACCAGTGTAAACGTGTACCTACAGCTACAACCAGTGTAAACGTGTACCTACAGCTACAACCAGTGTAAACGTGTACCTACAGCTACAACCAGTGTAAACGTATACCTACGGCTACAACCAGTGTAAACGTGTATCTACGGCTACAACCAGTGTAAACGTGTATCTACAGCTACAACCAGTGTAAATGTGTACCTACGGCTACAACCAGTGTAAACGTATACCTACGGCCGAACCAGTGTAAACGTGTACCTACGGCTACAACCAGTGTAAATGTGTACCTACAGCTACAACCAGTGTAAACGTGTACCTACAGCTACAACCAGTGTAAATGTGTACCTACAGCTACAACCAGTGTAAACGCGTGTACCTACAGCTACAACCAGTGTAAATGTGTACCTACAGCTACAACCAGTGTAAACGTGTACCTACAGCTACAACCAGTGTAAACGTGTACCTACAGCTACAACCAGTGTAAATGTGTACCTACAGCTACAACCAGTGTAAACGTGTAACTACAGCTACAACCAGTGTAAACGTGTAACTACAGCTACAACCAGTGTAAACGTATACCTATGATTAATCAGTCTCCATACGTTTGGTGAAATAAGTATGTTTTGAGTTTGCTTTTGAAAACTTCAACAGAGTCAGCTCGCCGCACTTCCACCGGGAGCCTATTCCATAAAAATGGGGCTCTATAAGAAAAGGCTGCAGAGGTGGCGGCGTATTTGAATGTCCACATAATTTCCACATTATCAAACAGATTGTTTACTGTATCCCATATTTTTACAGAGTCAGGCGTTTGTGCACCAGTAGCAATGACACATCATTAAAGACAAAAAGGAAACACACAATAATGAACAGCAAACTCAGCAGACGTGGAGTCAAGCCACACACAGTGGCACCATGTTGTTCTCATGTGACAAAGGTCCAGTCTTTAGTCAAAGTGAGGTCCTCATTGTCATGGTTTGGAGAAGCAGACAGGAGCAGCTCTGATGTTTCCAGAGAAAACACTCTTTAGAACAACTTCACAAACTGTTTTTTAAATGTCTGTGTCCTTTTAGAAATCTGTCCAAGAAATACCAACCCAAACGGACTCGGGACGAAGACAGCAGGTCAGTGTCCGTCCTTCTCCCGTCTTTAGTCCAGTATGTAGTCCTGTCTTTAGTCCAGTCTTTAGTTCGGTTTTTAATCCGGTCTTCAGTCCAGTCTTCAGTCCTGGTCTGTAGTCTGGTCTTTAGTCCTGTCTTTAGTTAAGTCTGTAGTCCATTCTTTAGTCCTGTCTTTAGTCCAGTCTTTAGTCCGGTCTGTAGTCCAGTCTTTAGTCCAGTCTTTAGTCCGGTCTGTAGTCCAGTCTTTAGTCCAGTCTTTAGTCCTGTCTTTAGTCCGGTCTATATTCCGATCTTTACTCCTGTCTTTAGTCCAGTCTTTAGTCCGGTCTATATTCCGATCTTTACTCCTGTCTTTAGTCCAGTCTTTAGTCCGGTCTATATTCGATCTTTACTCCTGTCTTTAGTCCAGTCTTTAGTCCGGTCTATATTCCGATCTTTACTCCTGTCTTTAGTCCAGTCTTTAGTCCGGTCTATATTCCGATCTTTACTCCTGTCTTTAGTCCAGTCTTTAGTCCGGTCTATATTCCGATCTTTACTCCTGTCTTTAGTCCAGTCTTTAGTCCGGTTTTTAATCCGGTCTTCAGTCCTGGTCTGTAGTCTGGTCTTTAGTCCTGTCTTTAGTCCAGTCTTTAGTCCGGTCTGTAGTCCAGTCTTTAGTCCAGTCTTTAGTTCAGTCTGTAGTCCGGTCTGTAGTCCGGTCTTTAGTCCGATCTTTAGTCCGGTCTGTAGTCCGATCTTTAGTCCGGTCTGTAGTCCAGTCTTTAGTCCGGTCTGTAGTCCAGTCTTTAGTCCAGTCTTTAGTTCAGTCTGTAGTCCGGTCTGTAGTCCGGTCTGTAGTCCAGTCTTTAGTTCAGTCTGTAGTCCGGTCTGTAGTCCAGTCTTTAGTCCGGTCTGTAGTCCGGTCTGTAGTCCGGTCTGTAGTCCGGTCTTTAGTCCGGTCTGTAGTCCAGTCTTTAGTCCAGTCTTTAGTTCAGTCTGTAGTCCGGTCTGTAGTCCGGTCTGTAGTCCGGTCTGTAGTCCGGTCTGTAGTCCGGTCTTTAGTCCGGTCTGTAGTCCGATCTTTAGTCCGGTCTGTAGTCCAGTCTTTAGTCCAGTCTTTAGTTCAGTCTGTAGTCCTGGTCTTCAGTCCTGTCTTTAGTTCTGGTCTGTAGTCCGGTCTTTAGTCCGGTCTTTAGTCCGGTCTGTAGTCCGGTCTGTAGTCCGGTCTGTAGTCCGATCTTTAGTCCGGTCTGTAGTCCGGTCTTTAGTCCGGTCTGTAGTCCTGGTCTTCAGTCCTGTCTTTAGTTCTGGTCTGTAGTCCGGTCTGTAGTCCGGTCTGTAGTCCGGTCTTTAGTCCGGTCTGTAGTCCTGGTCTTCAGTCCTGTCTTTAGTTCTGGTCTGTAGTCCGGTCTGTAGTCCGGTCTGTAGTCCGGTCTTTAGTCCGGTCTGTAGTCCGGTCTGTAGTCCGGTCTTTAGTCCGGTCTGTAGTTCGGTCTTTAGTCCGGTCTGTAGTCCGGTCTGTAGTCCGGTCTGTAGTCCGGTCTTTAGTCCGGTCTGTAGTCTGGTCTTTAGTCCTGTCTAAAGTCCGGTCTTCAGGCTGTTCTGGAGTCTCGTCTTTAGTCTGGGTCTTTAGTCTGGGTCTTCATTTCAGTCTTCTGTGTTTTTTCCTGGTTTTATGTGGTTTTCCCTGGTTTTCCCTGGTTTTCTTCAGATATACCTGGTGCGTGGCCTTTGGCTCGACTCTGAAGCAGTTGGATGTTGTGGCGAATCAAAGAGAAGAACTGTCGGAGAACCTGAGCCAGAACATGTCCGAACTTAGCCGCTACTCATCAGAGCTCAAGAGCGAACGCAAAGGAGTGAGTACCAGGGTTTAGAGCAGGGGTGGGCAAACTAAGGCCCGGGAGCCACATGCAGCCCGTTTGTATGTTTAATTTGGCCCGCCAAGCATTTACTAATATTTTATTAATAATTAAACACGGCATATATGGTAATACATTAGAGTAGGGGGCACATTTTATAATGAATTTATGCATAAATTCATGTAAAAATCCATGAATACATGCATAAGGTTAAGGTTAGCGTTAGGTTTTCGGTTAGGGTTAGGATGAAAATATGATTAATTAGAGTTTAATCCATGTACTCCTGCATGAATCCTGCATGAGTTAGTGCTAGAATTTTGTTAAAATGTGCCCCGCACATGTGTTACCGCATATATTTTTCCTTCAATATTCTGCAGTGATCAGTTGATTCCACTAAAACATGCTCCAAACTGTAAATATCTCTCCAAAAGGCAAAAGAAACGTGTTTTTATTGAGCATAAGTGAGTTCCCCGTGTTGGCGCGGCCCGCCACAAGAGCTTTAGGTTCTAATGTGGCCCTTGGGAAAACATAATTGCCCACCCCTAAACTTTATTGGGACTAAAACAGGTTTTAGAGGGACTAGAGCAGCTTTTAGGGGACTAGAACAGGTTTTTAGAGGGACTAGAGCATTATTCACTTGAGCGACTGAAGACCCAGACTCAGACTCAGACTCAGACCCAGACCCTGACCCAGATCCAGACTCAGACTCAGACCCAGACCCAGACCCAGACCCAGACCCAGATCCAGACTCAGACTCAGACCCAGACCCAGACCCAGACCCAGACCCTGACCCAGACCCAGACCCAGACCCAGACCCAGACCCAGACCCTGACCCAGACCCAGACCCAGACCCAGACCCAGACCCTGACCCTGACCCAGACCCAGACCCAGACCCAGACCCAGACCCAGACCCAGACCCTGACCCAGACCCAGACCCAGACCCAGACCCAGACCCAGACCCTGACCCAGACCCAGACCCAGACCCAGACCCTGACCCTGACCCTGACCCTGAGTCTGAGTCTGAGACTTAGTCTGAGTCTGAGTCTGGGTCTGGGTCTGGGTCAGAGTCTGAGTCTAAAACTGAGTCTGGGTCTGAGTCTGAGTCTGACTCGGACTCGGACTGATGGAACATAATAAACTGAAACTGTTCATGTCCTGTTTCAGTTTATTATGTTCCATTGGTCTTTGTCTTTTTGTTTTGCCTAATCTTGTTTAATTCTAAGGTTTTTAATCTTTTGGTCTATAGTCTGTAGTCTTTAGTCTATTGTCTGTAGTTTAGCTCTACCTTCTGGTGTTAAAGTCCTGAAAGTTCCTTAATAGATCCTGTTGTGTGTTTGTGCAGCACTTCCAGGACGGACGCAGGGCTCAGCAGCACATTGAGAACTCCTGGAAACAGCTTGAGTCGGTCAGTGCCCTTCTGGATCTGGACTTGTCTGAACACACTCAGGGTTCAGTCTGTCTCTCAGCCGGACCATTGCTGACTGGTTTTGTGTTTTTTCTCCAGAGCAAGCGTCGTTTTGAGCGCGACTGTAAAGAAGCAGAACGAGCCCAGCACACGTCGGACCGACTGGACCTGGACCGAACTGACTCCGAGAAGGTTTGGACCAGAATATGCTTTTGTTGGACCAGACCTGGACTGGAACCAACCCCCAATACCAAGACCGGACAGAACCAGATTTAGGACTTTAGCCTTAGTTAAAGATAGCCTTAGTTAAGTGGTTTTAACTCTGTTTTCTCTCTGTTTCTGCAGCGATGCTCCATCAAGGTAAGACCTGCTTAGTCCAGGTTTAGTCCCCGTTTCTGACCCAGTCCTGACCCGGTCTCTCTCAGGCTCGTCAGAACGCGCAGCAGAAACAACAGGCGGCTGAAGAGTCCCGTAAAGACTACGAGTCCAGCCTGAACCAGTTCAACCAGGACCAGCACCAGCACTACAGGACTCTGGTCCCTGTTATCTACCAGGTCAGTCCGGCTAAAACCTATTCAAGACCCACTAGAACCTGTTCAACCTTCTAAGCGCCAAAGTCGCACAATTGCAACAAGCAACTTAACTGGAAAAAACAGCTGCTACTTCCGGTTTATGCTAAATCATGTTTTCCTTCCCTTCCACCAGATGTCAGACACTCTATGTTCTATGTTTCTAGCCCACTATTATCATGTTTTGTCATTAAAAAATTCCATAAAGAAGACCTGAAACGCGCATTTTATTGGGAGTGTCATGACTGGCTAAGGGGGAGCAGCATTCTCTGCACGCGAGCTGGTAAACGCGAAAATGACAAATAAAAAAATACACCTGTGATGAAGCTTTAGCTTCAGTAATGGCTGACTTTGATTCTAAGGGAAAACATCTGCCTTTAGAGTCTTTTCAGCCGAGTGAAAGTGAGAATGAGCGAGAGTGAGAGTAAAAGTGTGTGTGTGCCGTTTTCCCACACTTTGCCCAATATCAGGGAAAGAAAACGGGAGGAAACTAGTCGCTCTGGCCGCAGTAGTGATGGGGGAGGTTGGGAAGGGAAGCCGTGTGCACGTAGCACCTGCTGCTTTATCCAGCAGAGTTGATAGAAGCCGGGGCGGGCGTACTCACAGACGGGCTCGTAAAAGCAGCGATATTAATAAAAGTGATGGAGGTCACACACTCTGAAAAACTACAAACTATGCCTTCTGGATGGATAAGAACAGATAAATCTTCTGCAACCAAACATTTACATTTAGCAAACGCTTTTATCCAAAGCGACTTACATTAAGCTTCAATTTACCAGTGTTACAGCTGGAACAACACTGGAGGCAAGGGTTACAAGGACAGTATGAACTGTGGGAAAGAGTGGGAATCAAACCACCTACCTTCTGGTTGAAAGACAATCGCTCTACCACCGAGCCACTGCGCCCCTCATGCAATGAGGAAAATTTTAACAACACAAGAAGATTCTATTTTCCTGTGCTGTTTTTTTTTAAAGAAAGGAATTGATAGAAAGGAAGTAGAACTCAGTGTTTGTCAGTCAGGTGTTGACGGAAGAGATGTGTTTTCAGGTGTTTTTAAAGATGGCTACAGAATCTGCTGATCTTGTAGCAGCAGTAGATCATTCCACCAATGTGGAACAGATCCAGAGAAGGTACGTGAGAGGGATAATTTTTTTAGTACATGTATATATTTCTCATTTCTATTTCCATACATTTTACTAGTTACACTTACACTTTTGGTAAAACAGAATAATATTTGGTTCACATTTAACGAGTTCTCAGGTGTTGATGATGATGATGATGATACGCAAGATGGCGCCTGTGTTCGGCATTGCCTCTGCTCCCTCTCTGTTATCAAATGTAATTTTGGATTTTCTAGTGCTGTTTGTTGCTTTATCAGCCCTTACAACTAGTAGCTGTGTCTCAGCTACTTTTAAATATGATCGACACACGTTATTCCGAATCAATGAGCAGATGAAAGACTTTTGTGTTACCTGGGCCAGGTACGCGGAGTTTTTCCCTCCAGTTTTTGAGTGCTCCACGTCATCACCGGAGTACCTGTTGCTAGCTAAGCCCCGCGGCAAGAGAGAAGCGAAGGGATCGAGGGCTGGAGTCGGGCCAGGCTGAGGAAACACCGTGGGCAACTACCATGTCCGAGCGGCTCGGATCTGTCTGGGGACGGCGGTGCCTGCGGTCGGTTCCGGTCCGTGAATCGGGCGGGAACTCGTCCGGAGCGTCTCCGTCCCTCCAATCTGACCGGATTTTTCCGACTCGGCGGCTCCAAGATTTCCCTCTGCGTGAGCGGTCCTGTGTACTGTTACATGCCGGATCCTGTCACGCTGCGCTGCCCTGATGGTCAGCGCGCACCGGCCTTGGATCTGGCACAACCGACTCGGATTGCTCTACTCAACGCCGCTCCATTGCAAACAAGGCCTTCTTCCTCAGCGAATTATTCTCAAAGGAACACCTTGATTTTATGTTTTTAACAGAGACCTGGCAGCGTGAAATGGAGTACACTCATCTGAACAGGCTGTGCCCTCCGGACTGTTCTGTGTTTGGGACACCGCGGGTCTCGCGGCGAGGAGGCGGACTCGCACTGTGTACCGGGACTGTTTCTGCTGCAGGTTGATGAACTCAGACTCTTTTGACTCCTTTGAGATGCAGATGACTAAGGTTGGCAACAATGACTCATTTTATTGCATTTTAATTTACCGACCTCCTGGTCCTGGTCGCTTGTTTTTAGAGGATTTCTCTGAATTTTTATCTTCAATTATCAAACTTGAAAATGTTCTGATACTCGGGGATTTTAACCTCCATATCAATGATGCTTCGTGTAATCTGGCATCTGAGTTTTTAACACTCACTGAAGCATTTCATTTTAAACAGCATGTCTCTGGTCCTACACATACAAAAGGCCACACTTTGGACCTTGTTTGCTCTTTAGGCCTGAACATTGACCAGTTGAGTGTTACAGACATTAATGTGACAGACCACTGTTGTATATTTTTTAACTTGTCTTCCAATGTGGACTATCTTCCTTCCAAACCGATGTCACAAAGACGCATCATAAATGGATCTACAGCGGAGAAATTTTCAGAGTTATTTGAACCCAGTGTTTTTGATGGCTGTAGTGAGCCTGAATCTTTTATGCAGTCTTTTAATAACCACTGTCTGTCTGTTTTAAACAAGGTTGCTCCGCTAAAAAATAAACACACCTTCCTTAAAAATCCCTGCCCTTGGATAAATGAGGAAATCTTATCTTGCAGGAGAAACTGTTGTAAAATAGAACGTTTGTGGAAATGCACAAGTTTGGAAGTCCACAGACTGCACCTGAAGGACCTCATCGTGTCACTAAATGATAAAATAAAACAGGCCAGATCTGCCTATTTCTCTAATCTTGTTGTTCTGAACAAGAAAAATCCTAAAGTCCTGTTTGACACAATATCAAGAATTGTCTCTCCTTCAGCTCCTCATGTACCAGTCCACTCAAAGGCTGACTGCAACAGGTTTTTACATTCCTTTGTGAATAAGGTACATGATATTAGAGCCTCTATAAACCCATCCTCTGTAAACACATCTTGGGGTTTATCTCCTCAGTGCTCTTGGTCCACCTTCTCACCTGTCACTGAAGAGGATATTAAGGGTCTACTAAAAAAGGTGAAACCATCATCAAGCCCTCTAGATGTAATGCCAACTTCGCTGCTTTTAAATGTATTTGATTTAGTTGGTCCACATGTTGTTAAACTGATCAACCTTTCTCTTTTAACTGGTTCTGTGCCCAGCTCTTTTAAACAAGCGGTCGTCAGCCCCATTCTGAAAAAGCCCAATTTGGATTCTTTTGAACCAAACAACTACAGGCCAATCTCTAAATTGCCTTTTTTATCTAAAATATTGGAGAGAGTGGTGGCGGAGCAGCTGACTGCGTTTCTTAATGAAAATAATTTTATAGATAAATTTCAGTCAGGCTTCCGAAAATGTCAGTCAACTGAGACTGCCCTGCTGAAGATATCAAGTGACATTATGATGGCGGGTGACTCTGGGCAGTACTCTGTCTTGATCCTACTGGATTTATCGTCTGCTTTTGATACTCTGGACCATAATGTATTGTTAAAGCGTCTACAATATGAAACGGGTTTCTCTGGATCAGTTCTAAAGTGGTTTTCCTCTTACCTGAGTGACAGATCTTTTTGTGTTTCTATTAACAATATTCTGTCTGAAGTGACCCCTCTGTCATATGGAGTTCCTCAAGGCTCAGTGCTAGGTCCTCTTTTGTTTTTATTGTACATTCGCCCTCTTGGTGAAATAATTCACGATTTTAAAAATGTGTCTTATCACTTTTATGCTGATGACATTCAATTGTACTGTTCTTTTAAAGACTCTGAGTTTCATAAACTTACTGATTTGTTGAACTGCTTGTCCTGCATAAAGAACTGGTTATATAATAACTACCTACAGCTGAATACAAAAAAGACTGAAACTTTAATCTTTGCACCAGACCAAAAAATACCTGAAATCAAACAACACCTTGGTTCCCTGGGTTCTTCCGTCCAGTCGAGCCTCAGAAACCTTGGTGTCCTGTTTGACCAATCGATGTCTCTGGACAGTTATTCTAGACTGTTGGTCAAAAACTGTTTTTATCATTTGAGAAACATTTTGTCTAAAGCTGACTTGGAGATGATTATTCATGCTTTTATTTCTTCTCGTCTTGATTATTGTAATTCTCTTTTTACTTGTTTTTAACAAATTGTCTTTGAGTCGACTACAAATGGTGCAAAAAGCTGCAGCCAGGCTTGTAACTGGAACCAACAGAAGGGCTCACATTTCCCCGGTTTTATCCTCATTACATTGGCTTCCAGTCAAATTCAGAATTGATTTTAAAATTTTAGTCTTGACTTTTAGAGCTCTGCATGGACAGGCCCCCCAGTACATCACTGACCTGCTGACCCCTTACTCCTCCTCCCGCGCTCTTCGGTCTTCTGGTCAAAACCTTCTAATGGTCCCCAAAACCCGTTTTAAAACTCGGGGAGACCGGTCTTTCCAAGCAGTCGCCCCCAGACTCTGGAACGCCCTGCCCCTGTCACTGCGAGTGGTCGCTTCTGTTGATTCTTTTAAAAAGCAGCTGAAGACACTTTTATTTAAACAAGCTTTTAGTTGATTGGGCTTTTATGTTTTTATGTTTTTAATATTTTGTGGTTTTAATTTTTATTCTCATAGTTTTATTGTTCTTTTATTGCACTTTGTAAAGCACTTTGTGATTTATATCTGTGAAAGGTGCTATATAAATAAAATTTACTTACTTACTTACTAGTTATGGTTTAATAGACGTTGTAGTTATACTGTAGTTTAGTAATGTTGCTTTACAAGTTAATGTTATTAATCATTTATTTTCAGAAAAAGAAAAAACATTTTTTTTATAAATAGCAGCAGAAGCCTACAGAACTGTCTGAGTGTGTAATTCTTGTCTCTTTGAGCTTATAGTGCTGTGTTATTGTTGAGAAACCGTGCAGTGTTTTACTACGACCCTGTCACGTGGTGTACCGGCGTCTAGTCTCAGCTGCAGCGGGCTGGTTTCGTTTGAGTTGTTTGTGGCCGTCTGGAGGCGTGTCCTGCTGAATTCAATTACCGTATTTTTTGCACCATAAGACGCACTTTTTCTTCACCAAATAGTGGGAGGAAAAGTGCCTGCGTCTTATGGTCAGAATACCATATATTACGGTATTCGGACCATATCTTATGGTATTCCCTCACCCGCTGCCGCTCGAGTTGCAGAGCGGCAGCGGGTCCCCCGGGACCTTCCGTGTCCCTGGAAACTGCATCATCCCTCCCCGTGTCGCCTTGCCTTACCGTAGTGGCAGAGCGGCAGCGGGTCCTCCCTCACCTTCCTGACGGAAGCCGATGCTGCTGTACTGTGTCACAGTACAGCAGCATCGGCTTACATGCTACATGCTACTACGGCTTACATGCTACTACCTACTACATGCTATTGGAGGATAGCATGTAGTAGGCGGTGTTACAGGACACAGCAGTGCGCATGCCCTTCACTCCAGTCATATAATTCAAATATTATTCTGTTATACTTTATTAAATATTTTATTACACTATTTGGTTCAGAATATTTTTTTTTCATATTTTTCTCCTCTAAAAACCAGGTGCGTCTTATGGTGCGAAAAATACGGTACTTGAATAGAGGGGTATTTAAGTAGGAGTTACCACCGCGGCAGCGGTCGCAGCAGCTGTCATCGCATGAAGACCGAAGAGAGTAAAGACCATCGACTTTACCTGCAACCTGTGACTGAACCTAACAGGGACACACCGACAGGGCACCTGAGTATTGCACTTTTTTTGTACTAATTGTTTGCACTTATAATTTATTATTTACACTTTTACTTTCTTCTTGCATATTTTCCTCTTCGGCTCTTCAATGTGTTTTCAGATTACTACTGTCATTTCAACACGGACATTATCATCTGTTTCACGCAAAAGGCGACGCAACCATAATAATCTGCATGTTGTATCACTGTCAATAACTGCCCCTTCCACTTTCCCAATAGGCTTGTGGAACTGCCAGTCTGCTGTGAACAAAGCTGATTTCATTACAGCTTTTGTTCAACATTCTGGTCTTTCAGTTGTAGCACTTACAGAAACATGGATCAAACCAGAGGACTCTCCCATAATCACACTTTCTCCCACAGTCCTCGCCTCACTGGAAGGAGCGGAGGGACCGGACTACTTATTCCTACTGACTGGAAGTTCAAACAGCTATCACCCTTGTGTGACAACAGCTCCTTCGAGTTCCATGCTGTTACCATCACCCACCCTGTTAAAAGTCATTTTGTAGTTATCTATCGCCCCAGGTCCGCTTGGACATTTCTTGGAGGAGTTGGATGCTTCTTTCATCCTTCCCTGAGGATGGTACTCCTCTGGTGGTATTAGGAGACTTCAACATCCACCTTGAAAAGCCACAGGCTGCTAACTTCATTAACCTGACTGCATCATTTGACCTCAAGCAGGTTTCCACATCGGCAACCCACAAGTCTGGTAACCAACTAGATCTTATCTACATAAGATACTGCTCCACTCGCCACACTCAGGTCACGCCACTGCACACTTCCGATCATTTCTTCATTACTCTCGACCTCGACCTAACTTCTCCAGACACTGCAATTGTTTTACCGCTGGTCACTTTCCGGCGCAACCTCGCGTACACTCAGTCCCTCCCGTTTTTCCTCTGCTGTCTCTTCTGCGCTCCCTCTTCTGAGGAGCTCTCTTTTAAACACTAACACCGCCACCGACACTCTGTGCTCCACGCTTACATCCTGCTTGGACAACTTATGCCCTCTTACATCTAGACCAGCCCGTACATCCTCGTCTGCCCCTGGTTATCCGATGTTCTACGAGCACCGCGCCAGCCTCCGGTCAGCTGAGAGAAAATGGCGCAAGTCAAAAGATCCTACTAACCTCTGTATCTACCAGTCTCTCCTCTCTACTTTCTCCGCTGATGTCACCTCTGCAAAACTGTCTACTACCATTCTAGGTTAATCAACTCACCTGACTCGTGCACTCTCTTTAAAACCTTTTCTGCCCTCCTTTGTCCGCCTGCTCCCCCACCTTTATCGGATTTAACAGCTGATGATTTCGTGTCTTTCTTTATAAAGAAAACGACCACCATCAGCAGTCAGTTCTCTGCTGTCGAGCTCATTCAGACCCCTGATATGTGTTTGCTCACTTCCTTCTCTAACTGAAGATGTTTCCAAGGTCATTAGTTCTAACCACCCTACTACCTGCCCGCTGGATCCCATCCCCACACATCTCCTTCAGGCCATCTCTCCATCTGTCGTGCCTGCTCTCACCTACATCATCAACTCATCTCTTTCCACTGGGTCCTTCCCCACAGCTTTCAAAGAGGCCCGCATCACACCACTACTGAAGAAACCCACTCTTAACCCTACACTGCTAGAAAACTACAGACCGGTTTCCCTCCTTCCCTTCATTGCCAAAGCTCTGGAGCGAGTTGTGTTTACTCAGCTCTCATCCTTTCTCACACGGAACAACCTCCTGGACCAGAACCAGTCTGGGTTCAAGAGCGGTCATTCCACCAAAACTGCACTGCTCTCAGTCATCGAAGCTCTGAGACTGTCAAAGGCAACATCCAAGTCATCTGTACTCATCTTACTGGATCTGTCTGCTGCTTTTGACACTGTTGATCATCACATCCTCCTGTCTTCTCTCAGTGCTATGGGTGTCTCTGGAATGGCGTTGCAATGGTTCAAGTCTTACCTCTCGGATAGGTCATTCAGAGTATCCTGGAGAAACGAGGTCTCTGAGTCCCAACATCTCAATACAGGGGTGCCACAGGGCTCAGTGCTTGGACCGCTACTCTTTTCCATATACATGACATCCCTTGGCTCTGTCATCCAGAAGCATGGTTTTTCCTATCACTGCTGCAGATGACACTCAACTCCACCTGTCATTTCAACCTGACGATCCGACGGTCTCTGCTCGCGTCTCGGCATGTCTGAGTGACATCTCACTTTGGATGAAGGACCATCACCTGCAGCTGAACCTTGCAAAAACAGAACTGCTTGTGAGCCGACCCATAACAGAGGTCACACTCTGGACCTGGTCATTACTAAAGGTGTTTATATTTCAGATGTCACTGTGATTGATGTTGCTCTATCTGATCATTCATGTGTCTTTTTTCATCTGTCCATAATTCCAAAAGTTGCTGTTGGACCTACTGTTGTAAAAAAGAGATACATTAACGATAACACCAGGACACAGTTTATGGAGGCAATCAGGTTTGAAAATGCCTCATCAGGTCAAGTTGATGATTTGTTGAATTGTTATACTTCAGGTGTTTTAAATGTTATGGACACCATTGCTCCTGTTAAGGTTAAAGTGATCAGGACGAGGCAGAAGGCTTCATGGAGCAATGCTCACTCTGTCAGGGCACAGAAAAGGGAATGCCGAAAAGCCGAAAGAAAATGGCGTAAATTTAAACTCTTAATTCATTATGATGTATACAAAGAAAATTTGCATGTTTTCAATCAAACTTTGCAAAAAGAAAGAGAAATATTCTTCTCAGAGATCATCAACAACAATAGTAACAACCTGCGTGTCCTGTTTGCTACAGTGAACAGATTAACAAACCCTCCAGCTCCATTTCCTCCAGAATTAGTTTCCACCACTAAATGCAATGAGTTTGCATTGTTTTTCAACGACAAGGTTCAAGGCATTAAACATGCGATACAGTCCAAAGGGCATAAAACAACACTGCAGCCACCTAGGAGACACTTGGTTGGTTTAACACATTTTACACAAATTAATGACAGAACAATTGAAAAAACTGTCTCCAGCCTGAGTTCATCCACCTGCTGCCTCGATGTTTTACCCACTAGATTTCTAAAATCAGTACTAAGCAGTTTGTTACCACAACTCACTGATATAGTCAATAATTCCTTACAGTCTGGAACATTTCCAAGGGCCTTAAAACTGCTGTCATTAAGCCTCTCCTAAAGAAGAGCAGTCTTGATGCTACAGTGCTCAACAACTATTGGCCCATATCAAACCTGCCATTTTTAGGGAAAGTCATCGAAAGAGTTGTATATCAGCAACTTAATGACTTTCTATTACTTAACAACTGCTTTGATCCTTTTCAGTCAGGATTCAGGCCCCATCACAGACTGAGACTGCACTTATCAAAGTCACAAATGACATCCGTATGAACACTGACGCAGGCAAAGTCTCTGTCTTAGTTCTGTTGGACTTGAGTGCTGCGTTTGATACAGTGGACCATGAAATCCTGTCACAAAGATTAGAGGAATGGATAGGTATCACTGGAACTGCCCTTAAATGGTTTCAGTCCTATCTTGAAGACAGGAAGTACTTTGTTTCGGTTGGTAACTGTGTATCAGACCAAATGGCCCTGACATGTGGGGTTCCACAGGGGTCTATCTTGGGACCTCTATTATTCAATCTCTACATGCTTCCTTTAGGCCAGTTAATACGCACTTGTGGCGTATCCTACCATAACTATGCAGATGACACTCAGATTTACATTTCACTCACAGCAGGTGAAAATGGACCAATCCATTCACTGTGTCACTGCATCGAACAGATTGACATGTGGATGCAAAATAATTTTCTCCAACTGAACAGAAACAAGACTGAACTAATCATCTTTGGGCCACAGAAACAAAGAGAAAGTGTCAGCAGTCACCTCGCGTCTCTTTCTCTAAAATCTAAAAATCAGGTTAGAAATCTAGGGGTCATCATGGACTCAGACTTGAATTTCCACAGTCACATTAAGTCAATTACATCATCTGCATTTTATCACCTTAAAACATTTCCAGAGTCAAAGGGATGATGTCTCAACCAGACTTAGAGAAACTTATCCATGCTTTTATCTCCAGCAGGTTAGATTACTGTAACCTGCTCACTGGTCTCTCAAACGAGGGTTAAGACAGCTGCAGCTTATTCAGAACGCGGCTGCTCGGGTTCTCACCAAAACCAGGAAGTACAACCACATCAGTCCAGTTTTAAAATCTCTGCACTGGTTTCCTGTTGCTCAGAGAATAGACTTTAAAACAGCACTGCTGGTTTACAAGTCTCTAAATGGTTTAGCACCAGAATATATCTCTGACATGCTAGTTACTTATGAACCTCCTCGGACTCTGAGAATATCTGGGACAGGCCTTCTGCTCGTGCCCAGAGTTAGAACTAAACAGGGTGAAGCAGCGTTTAAGTTTCATGCAGCAAAAACCTGGAACAGCCTCAACTTTAACAATGTTCAAGGGGAGGTTAAAAACCTTCATCTTTAGCTCCGCCTACACTACAACCTAAAGTGTTAGTTTTTTCCTTTATCTGCACTCTTCTTTTTAAAATGTTTTTAATTTTTTCTTTTGTTTCTTAATATAAATCTTGTAAATTGTCTTTTATTCCTGTAAAGCACTTTGAGTTACCCAGTGTATGAATTGTGCTATATAAATAAAATTGCCTTGCCTTGATTCCGGCCAATCCAAAGACCCACCATAACCTCTTCATTCAACTCAGTCCATCAACTATTACACTGTCCAGCACTGCCAGAAATCTGGGAGTGGTAATTGATGATCAGCTAAACTTCACAAGTTCATGTCGCCAGCACCACCCGGTCCTGTAGATTCATCCTCTACAACATTAGGAAAATTAGACCTTTCCTATCAGAGCACTCTACGCAAATTCTAGTCCAGGCTCTTGTCTTGTCCAAACTGGACTATTGCAATGCCCTACTGGCTGGACTCCCTGCTGCACAACCAAACCTCTGCAGCTGATCCAGAAAGCAGCGGCAAGAGTGGTCTTTAATGAACCGAAGAGAGCGCACGTATCTCCTCTATTCATTAGGTTACACTGGCTCCTGTTGACGCCCGCATCAAGTTCAAAGCTATGCTCTTGGCCTACAAGACCACCACTGGCTCCGCCCCCTCATATCTTCACTCACTAATACAGACCTACGTTCCTACCAGATCCCTGCGCTCTGCAAATGAACAACGTCTGGTGGTACCGTCCCAAAAAGGTACAAAATCCCTCTCACGTACCTTCTCTGGCTCTGTTCCACATTGGTGGAATGATCTACTGCTGCTACAAGATCAGCAGATTCTGTAGCCATCTTTAAAAAACGCCTGAAAACACATCTCTTCCGTCAACACCTGACTGACAAACACTGAGTTCTACTTCCTTTCTGTCAATTCCTTCTCTGTTTAAAAAAAAAAATCTTTCCTATCCTTAGCTTTGTAAACTGTGCTGGGTTTAAACTGACTAGTTTTTTGTGCACTTATGCTTTTTGTTCCTTTGTTGATCAAATTGCTTCCATTGTTATCCTCACTTGTAAGTCTCTTTGAATAAAAGCGTCTGCCAAATGACTAAATGTAAATGTAAATGTATATTATATGTTCATTATTCTGTATGTACTCAGTGGGTAGAGTGGTCGTCTTTCAACCGGAAGGTAGGCGGTTCGATTCCCGCTCTCCCCACAGTTCATACTGTCGTTGTGTCCTTGGGCAAGACACTTAACCCACCTTGCCTCCAGTGACTGTAACACTGGTAATGTAAGTCGCTTTGGATAAAAGCGTCTGCTAAATGAATAAATGTAAATGTAAATGTATATTATATGTTCATTATTCTGTATGTACTGTAAATAACATAACCACCAATATATAACGCCATGGTATGCAAATTAGATGTAAATTAGATGCATAAAAGGATTTCACTCATACTATGTGTCATACCTAACATTTTTCTAGTTTAGATTATATACTCTTATCATTTTCAAACCACAGCCTTTTAAATTTTGGATTTCAAAAATCTGTATTTTTAAAAATAAACCCTGGCGCCTAAAGGGTTAAACACAGATAAAACTTATTCAGGTCAAAAATGTATTTTACCATTGTTTTGTTTTTACTTTCATCTCATTCGCAGTTTGTAGTTTTTTACAGTTAATGCATCTTTTACATAAATTAAAGTTGTTGTGTTAATTCTGCAAATTCTGAGTGATGTTCATTAATCCCATTGTTGTGTTTTATTCACAATGTTTGTGGATATTAAAAAATGAAATCATTAATATTCATAATAGAGGATCCAGGACATGGAGGAGCGGCGGATTGAGCGAGTCTCTGAGGCCATGAGGAGCTGCGCTGAAGCCGAGAGGAAGGTGCTGCCTCTGATCAG
The DNA here is from genome assembly GCA_024416835.2 of Perccottus glenii. Lineage (NCBI taxonomy): Eukaryota > Metazoa > Chordata > Actinopteri > Gobiiformes > Odontobutidae > Perccottus > Perccottus glenii. The sequence continues at coordinate 1,808,926 of CM044550.2, read as the reverse complement.
TCGTTGTGTGGACGCCATGATGGAGGCCGCTGAGAGCATCCAGCCCCGACAGGTGAGAAAACTGGAATAAACCATGTCCAGACCAGGTTAAACCAGGTCTGAACCAGCTCTAATACAGCATCCAGCCCCAACAGGTTACAAAAGTAAAAATAACACAAAATAAAAATAACATAATCCATCTAAAACCTGTTCAAACTCAAATAAAACCTGTTCAAATCCATATAAAACATGTTCAAATCCATCTAAAAACTGTTCAATCCAGGTATAAAGTAGCAGGACTTTAAACTGCTGGAGGATTGAAATGGAAGTTGATTTGATGGTTTGCCAGAAACCCTTGCAGGTTAAGACTTATGGAAGTGAAAGCCTCTTTCAACTCCTCTCCTCCTCTGAAATTTGTCCCCTGATCAGAGTAAAGCTCAGCAGGGGTACCACGACATGCTGTAAACCTCCTGATGGCCATTAAGAAGGCATCTGTATCGACAGAAGTGGGTACATCGAGATGAACTGCTCGAGTGGAAAGAAATTTGAATATAATTGTTACGTGTAGCACAGGACTCAAAACGCTCAACACAGAGAGGGTTCAGAACAAACTTTATTGATACTAGGAGTAGCAGACAGCAGGGAATCAGGACTGTAGTTGGAGCGCAGATAGGTACCGAGCTGGACCTAAACCATCTGGCTGGACTCCAATAGAGGAAGTGGGCCCGATGAAAGGGCAGGACACTGCTGGACCAAAGCCGGTAGCAGAAACTGGTAGCAGGACCAAGAAGCAAGAACAGGTATTGTTCAGGTATTATTTTCAGGTGTGCGACAGGTGTGACTGATGACGGTGACAGGGAAGATCTGGAGTGAACTACGTGGACTGTGACAATAACGTCACCCCACCATTTTTAGCACGCCTGCCAATCTTGACTTGGAATGGCCCAAAACAGTCCATCCCAGTGGAATTGAACGCTAACTTGATCAAACGTATCTCCTCTATTCATTAGGTTACACTGGCTCCCGGTTGATGCCCGCATCAAGTTCAAAGCTTTGCTCTTGGCCTACAAGACCACCACTGGCTCCGCCCCCTCATATCTTCACTCACTAATACAGACCTACATTTACATTTACATTTAGTCATTTATCAGACGCTTTTATCCAAAGTGACTTACAAGTGAGGAAAACAATGGAAGCAATTTTAACAACACAAGGTACAAAAAGCATAAGTGCACAAAAAACTAGTCAGTTTAAACGCAGCACAGTTTACAAAGCTAAGGATAAGAGAATTATTTTTTTTTTTTATAGAAAGGAATCGATAGAAAGGAAGTAGAACTCAGTGTTTGTCAGTCAGGTGTTGACGGAAGAGATGTGTTTTCAGGCGTTTTTTAAAGATGGCTACAGAATCTGCTGATCTTGTAGCAGCAGTAGATCATTCCACCAATGTGGAACAGATCCAGAGAAGGTACGTGAGAGTGATTTTGTACCTTTTTGGGACGGTACCACCAGACGTTGTTCATTTGCAGAGCGCAGGGATCTGGTAGGAACGTAGGTCTGTATTAGTGAGTGAAGATATGAGGGGGCGGAGCCAGTGGTGGTCTTGTAGGCCAAGAGCATAGCTTTGAACTTGAAGCGGGCGTCAACAGGAGCCAGTGTAACCTAATGAATAGAGGAGTTACGTGCGCTCTCTTCGGTTCATTAAAGACCACTCTTGCCGCTGCATTCTGGATCAGCTGCAGAGGTTTGGTTGTGCAGCGGGAGTCCAGCCAGTAGAGCATTGCAATAATCCAGTTTGGACAAGACAAGAGCCTGGACTAGAATTTTGAGAGTGCTCTGATAGGAAAGGTCTAATTTTCCTAATGTTGTAGAGGATGAATCTACAGGACCGGGTGGTGCTGGCGACATGACTTGTGAAGTTTAGCTGATCATCAATTACCACTCCCAGATTTCTGGCAGTGCTGGACGGTGTAATGGTTGATGGGCCTAGTTGAATGGAGAGGTTGTGGTGGGTCTTTGGTTTGGCCGGAATCACAAGCAGTTCTGTTTTACCTATGTTCCTACCAGATCCCTGCGCTCTGCAAATGGCAAGTGGAGAGTGTATTGTTGTATAGTGAAAAATAAAAAAGGTTGAAGTAAAAACATCTGGACTCAGTTTTCAAGGTGAATACGTTTTGTCTCTAATTCCAAGAGACTTTATCAATTCTGAGGATTCTCAGACGAGTCCAGATGCTTTTACATCAATCTTTTTTTCAAGAGGTCCTGGATGACTGAGAACCTTCACATACATTGTTGTATAGTGTTACCTTGTCGTGTGTGGATGGTTGTTCAGGGAGTATAGATGCAGCGAAAGTATCAGATATGCAGGTGGAGAGTGAGTGTGAACAACGTCTGGTGGTACCGTCCCAAAAAGGAAAAAAATCACTCTCACGTACCTTCTCTGGCTCTGTTCTACATTGGTGGAATGATCTACTGCTGCTACAAGATCTGCAGATTCTGTAGCCATCTTTAAAAAACTGAAAACACATCTCTTTCATCAACACTTCCTTTCTATTAATTCCTTCTCTATTAAAAAAAAAAAAATAATAATAATAATAACTTCTTTCCTATCCTATTAGCATTGTAAACTGTGCTGGGTTTAAACTGACTAGTTTTTGGTGCACTTATGCTTTTTGTTCCTTGTGTTGTTAAAATTGCTAAAATGTAAGATTCTAGAGCTAAACTAGTTTAAGGCTCATTACAAAGCGTTTTGATTATAGCTACAGAAATTAAGTTAGTGAAGCAAGTATTTTCTATTGAACAGATTATATATTGTCACAAATAGTGTCACAAATATTACAAGAAGGGGACATCACTTGAGAAGGAGGGTTCTTGACCCTCATGTCCCCCCCCGGGAAATCCACCCATGTTTCAGACACAACTAAACCCTCTTAAACCTGTTCTCGTGGCAGGACACTCGGGAGGTAGTGGAGGTGTATAAGTCCGGCTTTGATCCTCCTGGAGATGTAGAGTTTGAGGACTACAGCGCCACCATGAGGCGGAGTGTGTCAGAGTCCAGTTACCTGGACAATCGGACGGAGGGGCGGCGACAGAGTAGGAAACTGTGGCCGTTCATCCGAAAGAACAAGGTTTTTACTTTGGCTCAAACAAAAGATGAACTGCTGAAAACATGTTTTAACTCCTGACTGTTCTGCTTTTTATATCTGTAGCTGTTAACGCTGCTGTCGTCGCCACGGCAGCCTCCCCCACCTCCCCCCACTTCCCCTTCACCTGGGGGTGTGGCCTCCAGCCCTCAGTCTCCGCCCACTGCCTCCAGAGAGCCAATCACAGCACGCCTCAACGACCTCATGACCTCGGGCTCCAGGACCAGGAAGCAGTGTCTGCGCAGCATCAAGAGAGGGGTATGTTGCTAACACACATGCTATCATACAAGCTAACAGGCAAGCTAATGTGGGTCAAGAGAGCATTATGTTGCTAACACGCCAACAAACAAGCTTCAAAAGTGAGCAGGATAATTACCACAGTAGAATCTGCCTCTGTATGAAATTAGTATTAGTAACAGTATTAGTTATGTTGTAATGTGTGTTAAAGTGTTCCCTCTGTTTCTACTGCTGCTGAACCACAGCTGTCTCTCAAACTGGTCAGTCTCCTCTTTTTTATACTCAACTGTTTTCCTCAGAACGAATCAACCATCTTAAAAAATATATACATTTGTTTTGTTTTTTTACGTTGTTTTTGTTCAGAGCTCGAGTCCTGCCGACTGCAGCCACCTTCCTCCGGAACAACGTCGTAAAAAACTGCAGAACCGTGTCGCTTCCATCAGCCAGGAAATCCAGAGGGAGAAGGAACAGAGGTAAAAAACAAATAAATACTGTAAAATAATGATCCAGGAAATCCAGAGATAGAAGGAATAGAGATAAAAACAGAAAAATACTGTAAAATAATGATGTTTGTGAAACAGAGACGCACTGCTGAAGATGAGGGAGCTCTATGAGCGCAGTCCTCACATGGGAGACCCCTCAAGTCTGGAGCCCAGACTTCAAGAAGTCCGCCTGAGCCTTCAGCGGCTGGAGGACGACCTGCACAACCACCAGGTAATGTTCTTGTATGTTTTAATTGTCTTATAAGTAACGCTGTTTTGCTGAATCCCCTTTAAAAGTCCTCATTAATAATCAGAATTTCAGACTGGTTTAGATTGTTTTTTGGTTTTGCTGTTCCAGGTGTGGGTGTCCGAGGCTGAGAGCCGTCTGTCCACCGCACGGCGTCAGAGTGCGGGCTGTGGGCTCAGCTCCGAGACAAACAGCAAACTACACGACAACAAACGCAGCCCAGCCAGTCGAGAGAGGTGAGGGTTTAGAGGGGTCTGGGCTGGGTCTGTCATCTATTACTATGTGATCTTATGTACTATCGCGTCTGTGAGAGTTGTATGTGCTTTGCCGGGAACGTACATGGCGGCTGAGTGAGCCAGGCCCTGACTGAGAACCTTCACATACATTGTTGTATAGTGTTACCTTGTCGTGTGTGGATGGTTGTTCAGGGAGTATAGATGCAGCTAAAGTATCAGATATGCATGTGGAGAGTGAGATTGGACAGAGGGACTTTACATTTCTGAAGGTAATGGTACGAATTTACTTAGATTTGGAGCTGGTAATGTTAAAGTCCATAGTTATAGCCAGATGATCTGAGATTGTGAGGTCCAAGTGTGTGATTGTTTCGATATGAAGGCCGGTAGAGCAAACCAAGTCCAGAGTGTGTCCTGTGAGTGGGAAAATAACATGTTGGGTGAAGTTAAAAACAGTTTAGGATGTGCTTTGCTGGGAACGTACATGGCGGCTGAGTAAAAAACTTTTGGTGAAACTAAAACGCTGTGTTATGGTTTTAACATTAATAGCAGAGGATGGTTTCCAATTTTAAAGTACCACCAAGTTTGACAAAGCAAGGCAATGCAAGTGTTGGAAGAATGAAGTTCTTCATTGGAAAAAAAGAATTAAGTGCTGGCTGTGGCGCTGGGACTCGAGGGGAGAGTCAGAGAGACGGCTATGGAGATACCCGCCGAAAACGTTTTCGAGGTGAATATGTTTTGTCTCTAATTCCGAGAGACTTTATCAATTCTGAGAATCAACTGGTAAGAGAGCTGATATCTCTAGAGGGAGGGGCTTGACCTGAAACTAAACCTGATTGGAGCAGACTGTTCTGGTCTCATAGTCGTTAGCTCTGAAAGGACAGTGTGACTCCTGATGTGAGAGTCGTTAAAGGCTCAGGTGAGTCGTTAGTGACACTGTTCCATTCAGGTGTTGTTGTTGTTCTAGAGTCAAACTGTTCAGAAGGTTTCAGAACACTGTTATAAATACTAGGCAACATGTATCTGAGGTAACCTCCTCTGTTCAGGGAGGGCTTTTCATTTTCACATAAATGGCTTCCTTCCCCCCTCTC
>CM044550.2:1743517-1796017 GCA_024416835.2 Perccottus glenii | reverse complement strand
AATTAATTTCTCTATACCAGAATATTCTAATTCCTCTGTTAGAGTTTGAAGTCCTTACTCAAAGACTTTAGTTCTGCTGTAACTAGTCCTGTGTTACTTTGGAGGAAATCCTTTTGTAGATCCCCCCTCTTCAGCTAAAAGCATGCTCAGTGCTATTTAGTTCTGTCCAGTTCTTGGACCAGTTTTCTCTCATTTCCAGTTTTAATTAACAGTTACAGCATCTCTTGTGTAATTCATAAACCTTTGTTGTTTATAAATATACTTAATTTAATCCACATTTTCATAAATTGTCCCAAATGGTACAAATTCAAATCCTAATGCTAATTTAATTTTAGCCTTATATTCATTAAGGACACCTTCGAAGTACACCTCTGTCGTCGATGTAAATGGGGCTCTCAAATGAACCTGAGGGAGCTGCTGTTTGGCTCCTAAAGTGTGAGTTTCCACTCACGATGTTCTCCGTCACATTGTATGTGAACACAAATAAAACGAGGATCCTTTAAGGACGATTGTTTCCGGTCAGCAGGCAACGCTGGTCTAATGGTCTTACTTTCACAAAACCTCCAGACTTCTGCTTTGCACTGCACCTGTCCCTGATCTCTACGTTTGTCAAGTTCAGAGTGATGTCACAGGAAGTCATGTGACCCCCGTCACTAGCCCTGCTCACAGGTGTACTTCCCTTCACAGGTGTAAACCAAGATGATATAAGTTCAAAGAACTCTGTTAATATTAGCTCTTACTGGTGGTGGCTATATTAATTTTCAAAACTCCTTTTCTGAACTGGTATACTTGTTGTAGTTGGCTTCCATCCAAATAAAGAACAAACAAACAAATCAGAACGTTCTCTGACATTATAGACCCATAGAAAGTGCCTCCTAGGTTTTCGTCAAACGAAACCATAAAAGCCCTTAAAATGATCAAACCATAAAATTGAAACAACAGATAAACCCTGTTTCCACAGATATGGTCTGCTGGAAATCTACTTTAATCTGAAAAGGTTTAATCAGACTAAACAGTGCTTCTCCAGAAAAGTCCTGTCAACTTTCTTTATTTCATTATTTGATTTAAACTTTTAACTGCATTAAACACTGTTGTTTCAGCCTCATGCTAACCATTAGGTTAACCAAGCATCCCTTCAGCACTTTAACACAGTTTTGTTTAAACCTTCATCTCCCCCCTTTTTGAGACGTGGGACAACCATGGCTCAAAATACCACAAAAAAAAAAATAAAATAAAATAAGATAAAAAAAATAAAAATAAAATCAAAACAGATTGGTTTTTTCCAATTACCACCTTAAATTGTTATTTCGTTAATTAGGCCCGAGCCGGTGATGGCCGGGAGGGCCTATTGTTTTTGCTCGGATTTTTTTTTTTTTTTTTTTTTTTATCTTTCTTCTTCTCCCCATATGATCCTAAATTTGACCCAGTGAACATGCACGAAAAGTCATTTTATTGGTCCCAGACTTCAAGCTCGGCGAAAAATTTATGTATTTGAAGTCGCCGAAAAAAAAATACGAAAAATGACTCAGTGGCGCCCCCTACAAAATCAAAATACATTGGGCCTATGGAAAGTGAAAGTAACTTTTTTCCAACGTGGAAAAATGAAACTTGGTACATCCATAGGACACCTCAGGGCAAACAGAAAAGTCAATGACAGTCACACCCTAAACTCAACAGGAAGTCCGCCATGTGGGGTGAAAGGCGCGGCCACTAAATTCGCACCCCTTGCGCAGATAGATGCAAATCATTGTGTTTTAATCTAAATGGCCCCAAATTTGGTGAGTATCATCTAGACACATGTGCCAACCAACGTTGTAACTTTGCTGTTGATATCTTATCGGGTATGGGTGTGGCAAGCCTGTAACGAGGTGGCCATTTTTGTGAAAATAAAATGTCTCTTAACTCTCAAACGCCTTCTCGGATCGAGTTGGACCCAAAAGGCGTTTGTGCACATTCATGACCTGAACACAAAGATATGTAAATAAAAGGGTTATCTTTAGAAATGGCTCTCCAGCGCCCCCTACAAACTTATAATGTGACCCAAGAATTTAGTTTGTCATAGAGACATAAAATTTGGTACACACATCTCTTATGTCATGACGAGCATAAAAGCCAATGACAACCACCCCCTATCTATAAATGTGTTGCCATAGCAACGTCCCAAATATGTCGAAAAAGTCAATGGGAAGTGAAAATTTTAGTTTGTCGTAGGCAAATGAAACTTGGTACACACATCCACCATGGGCTTATGAACAAAAAAGCCAATGGGGACCACACCCTATCACACACGGGAAGGCGGACATTTTGAATTGAAAATGTGAACCGACTTAAAATACACCTCTTTTTTAAAAGTACACAGACAATAGCTGCTTCATTCCACAGACACCAAACTTGGGCAAAATGAGCTAAACACATGTATGTAAAATAGACAGGTGTTTTTCTTGACGTTTTTGCTCGAGTTTTATTTTTTTTTATTATAATTTGTTTTTTTTTTTTTTAGTATAATTTTCCTGCAAAATGATTCTCAATTTGACCCAGTAAACGTGCAACTAAAAGTCATTTTTATTGGTCCCAGACTTGAAGCTCGGCAAAAAATTATGTATTTGAAGTCCCCGAAAAAAAAATACGAAAAATGCCTCAGTGGCGACCCCTAGAAAAGTCAAAATACATTGGGCCTATGGAAAATGAAAGTAAATTTTTCCAATGTAGAAATACAAAACTTGGTACATCCATAGGACACCTCAGGGCAAACAGAAAAGTTTATTACAGCCATATCGTAATTTCAACAGGAAATCTACTATGTTGGGTGGAATGCGTGACCACCTAAATCTCACCCCTTGTGCTAAAGGCTTTTCATCTAAACAGCTCCAAATTTGGTGAGTATCATCTAGACACGTGTGCCAAAAAAGTTATCAATTAGTTTTTTGTTACATTTGTGGCTGTGGTCGTAATGAGTCTGTGAAGAGGCAGCCATTTCTTTGGGAAATAAATGCCATTTCCCAATTGCCAGGATCCTTCCTTTAGAGGAGGCCCCTCCAGAGCCAAGGCTAGAGTCTTAGAAAACTCCTCAGAATCCTTTGGAACTTGTAAACTTGTACTTTTAGACAAGTAATATTTACATTTTGCCTTTTTAAACAGGGGGGGTGCAGCAATTCCTGAGTCATCTCAAATCTCCAGCCAGTACTTTGTTTTTCTCGCCTTAGCCCAAGCACAATCTATTATTTTCAAAGGTTCAGACAGCTCCCAGGAAAACCAGGGATTGTGGAGACCTTTAACTCTAAATTACAAGGTGGTGTAGCAGGCCCCAGCAGTAGCACAGGCCCGGTTATTTGACATTACCGTGAAGTTTACGCTTTAAAGTACGAAATGCAATCCTCCGAGTGCATGTGTCCCCGCGCTCTCAAGGGAGGCGAGGGCCTTTATCGCCGCTTGCGGCTTTAATTAGTATTTCTAATTATTCATCTTCTTTATGTTTTTCCAAATAGCCTCACTTTTGTTTATGTTATATTTAAAACTTCACTTTGTTTAGTTCAGTTTTAATTTTAGTTACGATTAGTTGTAGGTCTTTACCTGTAACTGTAATTGGTATCATCCACAATTTGATAAATTTTAACTCAGTCGATGCAAACATAAATAATTTATATAGATCAGAACTGGTTTCTCATGATCTATTTTCACAAACTCTTAAACATTCACCTTCAATTCACAATTTATTTCACGTGTTCTTTTAAATTAGAATATTCTCAAAATATTGTTTAATTTACCTTAAATTACTTTCTTTAGAAAGAAAACACATTTCCCTCTTACTTCAAACCCCCCTTGGGTCAGACCCCCGGGGTTAAACCAGTAACAGCAGCATGTCTCAGCTGCTTGAACACACCACAAAGCCTCTGCTCTGTTCACACTGCTTTCCTCCAAAACACCATCACCTTTGTGACTGTCGTTTTTTTTTTAAATGAAAGACTAAACATAAAATCAACAAAGTTCTGTTCAAATTCTGCTTTATTTTTAAATTAAATCTCTTCAGGATTTTGTTCAGTATAGATTTGTTCTATACTGTCTCTGTAAAACTCAGTTTTACCACCAGGTGCTCAATACAATAAACCAGTTTGTTTTTGTATTTTTCCCATATTAATTTAAATGTAACATAAAAACGTTTTATCAATTACTATTTTCATGTTTTCACTAATTTATCATTCAGATGCCACATAAAGAATTCACCTCACTCAATGTTAAACAGAAACTTTAAACATCAAGTGTAAAATCAAAATAACGTGTCTCTCTTTATTTATTCAAATTCACCAAAATTGTAATCAGTAATTATCATTACTGTTTATTCAATAAAATGTAACATCTCAAACTCCTTTTTTTCTTTTTCTTTAGGTTACAACGACCTTAAGTTTGATCAAAACCAAAACCAAAACAAAACTTAACGTCTGTTCAAAAGGACCTTGTGTTAGTCCCAGTACTCAAAAAAAAAATTGAATCACTTCAAACAGTGATTAAACCCAGCGAGCCATTGGCATAAGCTCTTAAACTTTAACAATTCACCTTGTTACTTTAACAATTATCTTTTTTATTTATTTCTCATTAACTTTCAATTTTTCAAATAAAACCTTTAAGATCGTTTTAACAGTTTGAACTGTTTTAACATAGATATGTTTTTAATCACCAAACCCAGATTACCAATTTACATTACAGTTTAAATCTTTATTGTATAGATGACACCATACCTTAATTATAAAGTACCAAAAAAAATAAATAAATGATTATTATTTATTTTGAACTATCTTCATTTCAATTCTCCAATTACTTAAACTTTAAGTTTTTTTCAAAAACCATATTAAATCTCATTAATTAAATCGTTTAGTTTACCAAATCATGTTTCATAGATTCAATAAAACTCAAATGTGTTTAAACATTCCTCGTGAATCCAAAACAGTGGTTGCTTTGAATCCACTTTCTCCAAAACTTTGTCAAAACCAAACCAGAGAAATACATAAATGTTCTTTTCTTTATTTAGATTCTTGTAACCTTGTTTTCTTTTAAATATGAGCTTATGGCCCAACTATAAAGTTATATTATCTTTATAAACTTACTCTGCGCAATTCAACTTTAAGACACATATTTAAATTCTTCCAATTACAAAGTAATCATTTTCATTCTTTTATTGGCGTTATACCGTGTGTTTGAACCACACTGATATTAAGGATCTCTATTAAGTCTCGTACTAAATAGATACACAACATTGTTTAGCAAAACATCAATCACTACTTTTATTTAGGATCCAAGTGTTGGATCTTTAACTTCTTTAAACCTTTAATGTTCACACGAACGTGTCACATAAAATACAAAACCAACTCTGTTCTTTAACAGAATATTCATTATTTTCTCTCATAAACCAAAATCACATTCTCCTCTGTAGATGTGTGTCTCATGTGTCTGTGTTTGTGTCTGTGTCTTTATGTGTCTGTGTTTACATGTGTTTATCTACATGTGTGTGTATTTACATGTGTCTTTATGTGTTTATGTACCTGACCTGTTAGTTGAAGCGGTCAGTTATCCTCGTCTCTTGTCTGGACCCAGTTTCGACCTCCTCCTCCTCCTCTCAGTGCCCTCTCGTCTGTCACGCCCACCTCCACCTCGCTCTCGTCTCCAATGGCACATGTGCATTTTTCCTCAGAGAAATACATTACATTCATATTAATTTCAAGTTTCATCCAATTTACAAACACACTTTACAAATACCTGTTTGGTCAATCTCAATAGATCGAAATTTAAAACAAATAAACGTTAGTGTGAATTGGTTTATCTTACCGCTTCCGTGTTTGCTGCTGCTCGTCTGTCTGCAGCTTTTTTTCTTCTTTCAGCCGAAAAGGAGCATGTGGGAGGTGGGGTGCAGATGAAGTTTTGGAGAGGGCACTGTTTTCCGGAGCGGAGGGAGGAAGCCGAGACCTAGAGGCTCCCAGAAAACATTTATACAAAATACAAATGATTAGTGTTTTGAAGTACATGTGTGTACTTCTTTCAAAATCTCTTCTTTACTTCTGTTTTTCTCAAACTAGAAAAATAGCTTATGGAAGCTACCTTTCTCTCATGTTGTTCAAACTTTCTTTTTTAAACAAAAACATTACTTTTGTTCTGATTCACATCATTAGACTCATTCTCCATCCAACAATGGCCCATTCATAAAACATTTATTCTCTCAAACACACCTTTTATCTTTAACTTTTTAGGTCAACAATTCTCAGTATAAGCCCCGTCACTTTCAGTGGGCTTTTTTCTTGCTCACTCACCGCGTCACATGCAGTGAACATTTTTTCAGCAAAAGCCTCTCACTTCTCGTGGGCTTTTAAAATCTCATTTCTCATCTGCAGGAATCAATACTACGTAGGCCTTTTATAGTCACATTGACTTCGGACTCATTTATCTCACTTTTTGTTGTTAGTAAGGTTCTCGATAATGGTCCATACTCGAGTTTTCCTGTGCGTCCAACGCAACATTAAAACCAACAATACAAGCTATGCAAGGCAGTTCGATTGTGGCGTATTACGATACGTGATTATTAATCTAAGATCAATTCCTGTGCTCCCCAGACAAGCTCTTTAGACCTCATACTCCTTATTGTAATCAGGTGAACTATCTATCTCGTAGATTCCGCACTTGTCACGGCCAATGAACTAATCGCACGAGTCAGTTTCAAGAAACACCATAAAGACTTACAGAGCATAAGGTATCTATCAAACTAAAATCTAGCAAGACAACAAGCTTTAACACAGATTAACATCAGAATATCCCGTTTAAAACCTCACCTTTTATGATTTGACATGTAGGGTCTCGATCAAAAACACATACTTTTTCGGCTTTTAATCCTCACCATTAGATGACAATTAGGTTCTCAATAAAGCGTTATCAGCGTCTAAGAATCTCCTATGTTTGCCAACTTCATGGAAACACATCAACTATTGGTGATGTAAATACATGCAGCCCGCGCAACACACGTCAGATTTCAAAAACTACTACTTCCGGAAGCTTTGGTATTCACAATCACACACACACCAAAAAATTAAATTAAACAGCTGTTTACCTGAATTGTCAGTCCAATAGTCCAGTTGTTCCGCAGAGACAGGTGACCCATGGCACAGCCGTGTTTTTGTAGAAGTTACCTCTGAACTGGAAATAAGTAGTAGCCTAGTATTTACAACAGTGTTCTGAAACCTAAATCAGAACAGTTTGACTCTAGAACAACAACAACTGAATAGAACAGTGTCACTAACAACTCACTTGAGCTTTAATGACTCTCACATCAGGAGTCACACTGTCCTTTCAGAGCAAACGACTATGAGACCAGAACAGTTTGGTCCAATCAGGTTTAGTTTCAGGTTAAGCCCCTCCCTCTAGAGATAAAGCTCAGCTCTCTTACAGTGGATCTCAGAATTGATAAAGTCTCTTGGAATTAGAGACGAAACATATTCACCTTGAAAACTGAGTCCAGATGCTTTTGCTTTAACCTTTTCTTCAAGATGACCTGGATGACTGAGAAGCTTCACAGAGAGGGAGATTTTTAACTTGCGAGAGTCTGTGAGAGTTGTATGTGCTTTGCCGGCAACGTACATGGAGTCCTTGAAATGAAAAATGAAAAACCTTTAGTGAAACTAAAACGTTGTGGTTTGGTATTACCAGGGTCTGAGCTGGGTTTAGAGGGGTCTTTCTGAGTGGTTGTTCTGAACTGACGCTGCTCTCTGATTGGTCCAGTCCTGACGGCAGTTACACTGAGGACCATGCGGCTGAACTCCATTTTAAATCTAGAAGCTCAGAGTTTGACGACGACTTCGACGATGAGCCTCTGCCGAGCATCGGGACCTGCAAATCTCTGTATCCCTTCCAAGGTGAGTCCGGTTCTGGTCCAGGGCGAGTCCGGTTCAGGTCCATGGTGAGTCCGCTTCAGGTCCAGGGCGAGTCCGGTTCAGGTCCAGGGTGAGTCCGGTCCTGGTCCAGGGCTAGTCCGGTCCTGGTTCATGGCGAGTCCGGTTCAGGTCCAGGGCGAGTCCGGTCCTGGTCCAGGGCGAGTCCGGTTCAGGTCCATGGTGAGTCCGGTTCAGGTCCAGGGCGAGTCCGGTCCTGGTCCAGGGCGAGTCCGGTTCAGGTCCAGGGCGAGTCCGGTTCAGGTCCATGGTGAGTCCGGTTCAGGTCCAGGCGAGTCGGTCCTGGTCAGGCGAGTCGGTTCAGGTCCATGGTGAGTCCGGTTCAGGTCCAGGGCGAGTCCGGTCCTGGTCCAGGGCGAGTCGGTTCAGGTCAGGGCGAGTCCGGTTCAGGTCCATGGTGAGTCCGGTTCAGGTCCAGGGTGAGTCCGGTCCTGGTCCAGGGCGAGTCCGGTTCAGGTCCAGGGCGAGTCCGGTTCAGGTCCAGGGCGAGTCCGGTTCAGGTCCATGGTGAGTCCGGTTCAGGTCCAGGGTGAGTCCGGTCCTGGTCCAGAGTAGGTTGAGTAAAATCGGTGGTGGGTGTTTTTCATGTTCAGGTCAGACCGAGGGGACCCTGTTAATGCTGGAGGGGGAACTACTTTCTGTGGTGGAGGAGGACAAAGGTGACGGCTGGACCAGAGTCCGGCGTAACCTGGAGGAGGAAGGATATGTACCCACGTCCTACATCAAGGTGTTCCTGGACAACAGCGCCGCAGGTAACGCTCACAACAAAACCATACATACATATGAATGTTAAGATAGGAAATATTTTTTAAATTCATCAAAAACTTGTTCAAATCCATCTAAACCCATTAAAATTTGAATAATGACTAAATGTTTTCTCAGGTTTTGTTCAGAGTCGCTTGGTGTAAGCTCTGGCTCCGCCCACAGACTGTCTGGACCAATGAGAATGCAGATATGAACCATGTGACCAGCTGCAGACGGGAAAGGAAAGTAATTGGATGCAGAGAGAAGTGGGCAGAGTTACCTTCATGTTGACCAATCTCTCATCTCTCTGGCCCGGTCCCCCTGTGACGTGTGTAAGCCCCGCCCTTTGTGTCATTGGCTGTTTTTTTTATTTAATTTAATGCTGACCATTTCCTGTAAAGTTTAAAAATAAAGGCATCTCTGACTCAAACCTTTGGCTCAACTTTCTGCAGTGTTTGTTTTTATTAGGCCTGGTAAAATTAGTGCGTTAATTTTTCACATACATTTTTTCAATTCAGTGCGTAAAAAAAAATTGCCAGCACTAAATACTTGTTGGCCCATGTACATGGGTTTAATCAGAGTCTCAATATTAATGAAAAGCAGAAACAGTTGTCTGCTGGTCAGGAAGCTGTAGACCCACCTGCAGAGGCAGGAGTCCTGTCCAAGCCTCTCCCATGGTACCTCTCAAATGGTCGTTGTGTAAGGGCGCCGCCATACGGAGATTTACCGCGAAATCCAGCGATATACAGCCGTCCACCAGAGGGCAGGCTCCAAAAGCGGAAATATAAGGAGAAACCCAATGACGACTTTACAAGAGTAAAAATCATGTTTACAGCCTGGTACAAAAGATGGCTCCGGTCTCTAGAGCTAAGTTTTTACTACGCGCGCGCATGTCGTGTGGCTAGCTGGCTAACAAGTGGCTAGTTAGCTGCTCTGTGATCCTTGCTGGAGCAGTATCACGGAGCTGCGCGGAGCTAGGTGTGTCAGTGTGTCAGGCTTCTGTACTTGACCGTCGGCTGTTCTCTGAGTATTTGAGAAGAACGTTGTTGAAATGGCTTGCTGTGCTGTTGGCTGTACTAACAGAGTCTCCAAGAAGTGTGGTCTTTAGTTTTTTCGGTGAGTAATACAATTTTCTTGGTTTTATGGATGGTTTTAAGAGCTCTTAAGCGGGTAAATATATAGCATTACTCAGCTACTTAGCCTAGCTACCAACTTTTCCCCATCAAAATTACATCGAGTACGGTAATTTAGAATTAGATGTTAATCATAATACTGTTAAGGTAGAGTTTCAAATTTATTTTTACTGGCTTTGCTTTAAAAATTAGATCGAGATATACAATATATCATGTCATTTCTTGCTCAAATCCAAATACTATTTGCATTGCGTACATGGCTATTAAACATAGTTTAACATCAAAACAATAGATTTATTCATGATAGCTGTAATATCTTTTTTAGTGAGCGAATTAAGGATGTTATGTCTTTGACATATAACGTGCAAATGAGCGCAACTTGGTAAAACTGCATTATTCACCGGGTGCACTACGCAATGACTGTAGAAAATAAGCTACGCTAGGCTACCGTCAATGCTCTGAAGCCCACCGCTAATGACTTTTGAAAATAACGTGCTATCATTATGTACGAGATAACGTAAGATTATCTCGCAAAAAAATTATGAATGAACTTTTTCAATGAAATCGTAATTGCACAGAAGTTTGTGCTAGTGTTATGTGTATTTCCTCCGTTTAGGATGTGTAGAGGGTGTCTCTGGGAGCTCTGTTGTTCTTATATTAAACTGCCCTCAGAGTGTGTTATAAAGTATGACAACTGTACCTAGTACCTTCAATGTAGCACCTAGTGCTGTTAATACTTTTCAGTTACATTCAATACATCTAAGGTATAAACTACTATTTTAATATTTATAAATCTGGGCTTTAAAAAATTGTCAATGTAAACATTTGTACATAGCTTATGTTAAAACATAATCTTTTTTTAGTCACTTAGTCTAAGAGAAATTATTATAATCTTATGACCATGATCTTTTGTTTATGTGAAGCCCTGTTGTTATCTACCCTAACCTGCAGTTGTTATTGTAACACTATATGTACAGTACAAGTTTGGTAACCTTTTAAGGTCATACTAACACCTAATGTGTTTTTGTATGTTTGTTTAAGTTTTTCTCTGGTGATCCAGACAGACTGGAAAAAGAGGTGGAAAAAGGTTTTAGACTGGTAAAGGCTAATAAAAGCCCAGGTCCTGATAGCATCTGTGGCAGACGTTTAAAGTCATGTGCAAAAGAACTGAGCCCTGTATTCCATAAGATTTATAATAAGTCTCTGAAGACACAACATGTACCGATCCTCTGGAAGGAGATCCTCTGGAAGGAGATCCTCTGGAAGGAGATCCTCTGGAAGGAGATCCTCTGGAAGGATGCGCTGGTCGACCCTAAAGGCAGTGGTCCTAAGATGATTAATGATTTCAGACCGGTTGCTTTGACTTCCGTTTTAATGAAAATCTTTGAGAAATCAGTGAGGTCGGAGATCCTAAGGGTGACCGAACATAAATTGGACCCTATGCAGTTTGCATATAGACCTCACAGAGGAGTACATCACTACATCGCTACAGTCACAATGCTAAATCTGCTATGAAGACATTTGGATGGCCAGAGGACACATGCTAGACTTTTATTTGTTGATTTTTCTTCAGCTTTTAATACAATTCAACCACACATTTTAATCAAGAGGCTCTTAGAGCAGTTTGTGTTAAGCAATAATTTGATGGGTTGGATTTTGAATTTCTTAACTAATAGGACACAGAGAGTCAGAGAGTGTCTGATCTGAACAGAGGAGTTCCTCTACAGGGTCTCCTCAAGGATGTGTGCTGTCTCCACTTTTATTTATCTTATACACAAATATGTGTCACAGCATGTATGATAACAGAATTATCATAAAGTATGCAGATGGCTCAGTTATTTTGAGTTTACTTAAGGAGAATGAGATCTCTCATGGCCCAATTATTGAGGACTTTGTGTGAGGAATCTTACTTACAGCTTAATAAATCAAAGATCAAGGATATGATCTTTGATTTTAGGAAAAGTACTCATCCAAGTGAACCTACCTCAATTAAAGGCCAAACAATAGAGTATGTACAATCATACAAATACCTTGGGACTATTATTGATGAGAAACTGTGCAAAAAGGGGCACCAGCGTTTGTATTGCCTAAGGAAATGATCTGTGTTTAATCTTGACCGAACAATAATGAAAATGTTTTATCATGCTTTTATTGAATCTGTGTTGTCCTTCTCCACTGTAGGATGGTATGGTCTTATATCTTTAAAGGCAAAAAATCAGTTAGACCAGATAATAAAATGGTCTGGCTGTTTGATAGGTGAGTCTAAACCAAACAGTTACAAAGGATGGCCTTCTCAATCTTAGATGATGACTCTCAGCCCCTGCACTGTCAGGTTCAGTTACTGCCGTCTGCGAAGGAGGTAGAACGAAAAGATATAAGAGCAGCTTCGTACCAAATGTGATTAATATGATTAACAAAGTGTAGGGGTGGTTTTTTAGAAATGTTGTACTAGGGTTTTATGATTTTTATTTGTGTTTTTGGGTTCTTCTTCAGGTTTTTACAAAGACCACATGTAATGTTTTGAGAGCACTTACTTTCTTTCTTTCTTTCTTTTTTTTTCTTTCTTTCTTGAGAGCACCTTACTCAGTATGAGTATTCATTTATTTGTCCCGATGTGTTGTGGAGTGTTCTGTGTTTTTGTATTGGATGCCATAGTCATTGCACTGTAAAACAAATTTACCTACGGGTACAATAAAAGTAACCTAACCTAACCTAACTGGACCAGTGGGTGTTGAAGATGAGGAGACACAACTGGACTCCTACCTCTTCCAGTCGGTTGTGCAGTCAACACTTTGAGATGGATTGCTTCTGCACTGATTTGAGGGTACCCAAAGCTTTGTGTGTCATCTTTATTACAAGGACAGTACATACTGACCAACAGTACAACTGTATAATAACATTAGTCCACATGGGTTATTGTAGAACTGCACAGTGAGTCACAAGAGAGCAGCAGCTTTATCAGAAACATCATTAATTACATGCAGGCCATTAGGGAGACAAATAAAATACACTGTCAAAATTAAAAAGGACAAATATAAAACATGTGTTAGTTACACTACAGACATCTTATTAAGCAAAGAGAAACAGAAGTTGTTAAAACAGCAGGACACAGAGGGGTTTAATACTGACAAGTCTGATCTGAAAAGCCACATTTTAAAAAGAGAGTGAAATAATCCAGTTAAATTAATTTTTCTGATGGTAGTTGGAATAATATTCCATTATTTGGAAGCTCGAAAAGAAACGGCAGACTGACTGAAAGCTGTTTTTCTAATCTATTTAGTCTATCACTTTGTTGTATTTTTCTATTGAGATGCACTCTTTTTACACTTGTTATTTGCTCACTTTGCTACATTGCACCTAGATTAGACACCTACTCACTCACCTGTTGAAACCAGTTAGAACCAGTGGACACATAGTGGGAAAGTACTGATACAGACTGCTTCCTGCGAGGGGCGTGGCCATAGATTACTATTACTTTTGTGGTGTCAAGTTGACCATGGACACAACTCGTTGATACAGGAATGCTCTAAATAAAAAATATGTACAACTGTGATTCTACAATAAATCAATTAAATAAAGTAGCTACAATGCCCTATAATGTCTTTTCTTTATATCTCTTTTAACAGGGAAGGACTTGACTTGCTCGACAAGCACAGCTGTGCTCACCAATTTCTTTTTTTCAAAAGACAAACATCCAAAGCCTAGACGGTCACGGCAGGTATGTTGGTTGAGAGGTTGAGAATGTTAATAATGAGTCAAATGACAGTGTTGAGTGTCAAAGTGTAAATATTATGTATGTCATGTACATTTGTGGCCATGCAAACCTTAAATGGGAAATGAATTGAACTTGATTAGACCATTTTCTATCTGTCTTAGAGCCTGCATGAACGGGGCCTAAGTACATTTCAGAGAGTCTGTGTGTGCAATAGTTTACATCGTTGGTGGAATATGTCTGACAGGATTTGTTTTTAATAGAGTTGGCAGAATAATTTCCTCTGTTATGTTCCTCTCACCCTAGTTCATTGTATTTTTACATGTTCTGTATTGTCTTGTGCTATTATTTTTAATCCTTATGTCCTGTTTCTGGATGTGCATTTTATTTAACAGTTGTTGTCCCGTCTTATATGTTCCCACTCAAGGCCTGCACCTTGTTGTGGTGAGTGTGCTTTCAACCAAGACAGGCCAACTTAAATTTGTTTTGTAATTTATTTATTTATTTTTTTGTCTGACTTTGCACAGGGTCCCGTCCTGCAGCAGTCATTTTAAACTCCTCATCACATCCTCGCCACGTCCACCTTCATCCTTACAACCTGATGGGACAAGGCTTCGTTTGTTGCCTCTCAAACCTTTTGGAACTGCATCACAAATATGTGACACCTTTTACAAACTTGAGCATTAAAAAAAAAAACTGTTTACAATTCATTTGCACTTTTTTATTTTCAATGAAATGTATTGTATCATATGTTTTTACAATTTTAAACAAACTTTTTTTCTGCTTTAAGTATGGGTATGCCTTACTGATAATTTAATCTACCATCTAGTGTTATAAAATCAAAAACTACAAAAAACTGCTGCAGATGTTTTAACAGATGTTTCCAGGTGCAGAGGAGCAGAGGGCAGGTCCATCATGAAAACTACAAGAGTTATGTATAACGTGGCTGTAACTAAGTCAAATATAGTCTCCAAAGTAATGTGTAACTGGACTTGTCTGGGCAGTGGGCTCTTGAGAGTGAGCAATTTGAACAGTGACCTTTTCCATATTTTAAACTACAATAGAAAAAGTTAGATTAGCATGCTAAATTATAGCTACATACCACTAGCATTATTCAAAAGCCTTGTTAACTATAAAACATATTATAGAGAGATACATAGTGTGGTCATAAATCTCGGGTGGGAAGCTCCACTTGCGTTAGCCTGGTGTTAGCAACAGGTTAGCAATTGCCTTAGCCTCGGCTAAAGCGGAGTGGGCGTAATTACCCACGCACGCGCTCATAATGCCCTCCCACGGGCTGACGATGCAACACTCCCTTTGCCCATTTTAGTAACATCCTCTGACGAAGGAGTCTGAAATGTCCGGATGTAATCGCCATTTTTTTGCCCTGACTTTGAGGCTATTTCGGCGAATAGGGGACCAATGGGCGGATAGCATCCATAATTATTATACAATCTATGGTCCTGTCCCAGGTCGTGCAGCTTAGAGACCACTCTGGAGGGAACAGTTAAATGCTGACAAACCACACTCTCACATAGTTCCCTTTCCAGCGTCCACGTGGGAGAGTAGTGGAGCAGGAGGGCTATGACATGGTCCGTGGATCTGTCCGGCCGGTATGCAGACTGTAGCACCACCTGCGGGAGGAAACCGAAAGGGGCTGGGCAGTGGCAGTTGAAGGCGGGGCCCTCGGCGACCCAATCCGTGGACACGAAATGTGTCAGGAGGGAGCGTGAGATGGACGGATCGGTGTCTACAGGTGGAAGCTCTGCAGGTGTGAAGAGCAGCACGAGGAGCCGGTAAGAGACGAATCAACACAGTCTGGCAATATTAAGGATCATGTGTTTTTAGGCCTTACAAAAACCAAATTAGTATATTTTTTTTATTGTGCCTTTTCCTGAAATTCTTTAGCTGATCTCTTTTTGCTTTCATTCATTGCCTGATGGATTGACTCAGCAGCAGCTTCTGTTAAGTATAGATAATAAAAACATTTTTCTTCATGGAGATTATTTTACTGTCTCTGAATTCTGATAGGACCTGAACCAAAGGAACAGTTTGACCTTTATGTTGTTTCCAGATGCTGCAGTTCCACAGTTGTCCACTGGGCGGTGTCTGATAACAAGAAAGGACTGTTTTGAGGTTCTCACAGACTTTATTAATGTTTGTCACAAAGAACATGACATCACACAGTTCATCCACGTTTACAGCATTTATCATCATCTTTAGAGTTTTATTAATAATATTACTGTTTCTCAAACAACACACAGAATAATTGAGTCAGCATTTACTAAGTACAACATTTCATGCTCCAATCACAACGGAGCAGGACTAAAGACCGGAACCAGGAGACCGACTAGAGAGCGGAAACAGACACTGTTTTTCACACTCGTTTTAATAAGTTTTCTAAAAGACTGGACACAAAGATGGTGACAAGTGACACTGACAGAGAAGATTTAGTGAAATAGAAGATGCTGGTTCAGAGCAGGTCCTTGAACGCACCACTAAATCTTACCAAAACTACAAACCACCAAGACCACAAACACATCACAGAGGAAAACAGTTTTCACACAAAAACCCTTCAACAGTGATCCGTTTACTCGAGCCAGAGGTTTTAGTTGGATTTAAACAGGTTTTTGATGGATTTGAACAAGTTTTTGATGGATTTTGAACAGGTTTAATATGAATCTGAACAGGTTTCTGTTGGATTTGAACAGGTTTTAGTTAGATTTGAACAGGTTTTAGTTGGATTTGAACAGATTTAATATGGATTTGAACAGGTTTCTGTTGGATTTGACCAGGTTTTAGATGGATTTGAACACATTTTAGGGTCATTAAACAGTTTTTTTGTGGGAAACGTACAAGGTTTAAGCTGCTTTCACTGAACAAAGACTGATACAAAGATCCTCTGTGTGCCACACGTCTCACTCGGATCAATAAACACAAACAAATACACATCACCTTCATGCGCTTCAGAAACATTTCACTCACTTTTACAAAACAAAAGGTTAAAAAGTTCACAAGTCCACTTCAACTGAGCTCAAACAGGAACCAAAGACTGACTAAAGACCAGAAAGTCTAGTGCTTACACACTGTTGGTGTTAAAACTGGATTAAACCAGGTCTGAACCAGCCTCTGACACAGATCAAAAGATTGTGCTTTGTCACAAAAAAAAAATAAAAGCATTGTTCAGCAGCAAAAATTTGTCTTAATCAATAAATTATTAATAAATAATCCAATAATCCATAAATCTATAAAAATCCATCTGAAAACATTTCACTGAAAAAAAATACAATTTAAAACAAAAGACAGGCACAAATAAAATATTCTGCAACCAGAGCTAACAGTAACTAGGTAAGACTAAACCAGGTCTAAACCAGGTTTAAACCAGGTTTAAACAAGGACTAAACTAACATAAGAGCTGATGTAAACATGTCACATGACTCAGGGCTGTGCTGTGATTGGACGGTGCAGAGCAGGAACCATGATTATTGCAGGTTGAAGTCAGCCTTCGATGGACGACTGAGGGCTCTCTCCTCTGCTCTGCCGGCTGTAGGGGATAGAGAGGTCAGGGGTCAGGGGGTTAGAGTTACGGCTTAGGCCTAGACCCCAGTTGAAAGTTAAAAGGAGAGCAACATTCAATTTTTTTCTCCCTTTTAGTTCCGTTAGGGGTCGTGGATGACTGGAGCCTATCCCAGCAGCTATGGGCCTGAGGCGGGGTACACCCGGGACAAAGGCCAGTTGCAGGGCTATTTTGTAATTTGTTAAAAATATATTTGTTAAGTGGTTAGAACTCCTGCCTCACAGCAAGAAGGTCCTGGATTCAATCCCCGGCCAGGACAAGGCCTGTGTGGAGTTTGCATGTTCTGCATGCGTAGGTTTTTTCCGGGTACTCTGGTTTCCCCCACCAGAAAAGACATGTACAATAGCCCTCCCCCTCCAATGGGGCCAGGTCATCATTGTAAATGAGAATTGGTTCTCAGTTAAATAAAGAATAAATTAAGTGAGAAGCTGCTCTATTCCGAGCTCGTCTCTAAGAGAGGCCCAGACATGTGTGGCACCGGTATCTGGGATCTTCTCCTGTCAGTCCTGACCCACAGCTCATGACTGAAGATGAGAATAGGAACACAGATGGACCAGTAAATCCAGAACTTTGTCTATAACACAACGGATCAGTTCATCGACCGCACTGCAGAAGCTGCACCGATCCGTCTGTCAACCTCTCCCTCCATCCATCCCTTACTTGTGAACAAGACCCTGTGAGACTTGAACACTTCCATTTGACGCAGGAACTCTGCTCTGCTCTCCTGAAGGAGACAAACCACCCTTTCACCCTTTTTTGTCACCCAGAGGACCATTCCAGTTCAGCTGAAGGTCCTAGTCTAATCAAGCCAACAGGGTGACATCATCTGCAAAAAGCTAAAATGATCCTTAAACCAGACTCCCTATGGCCCCTGACTGTGCCTAGAAATTCAGTCCATACAAATAAAGAACAGAAGCCACAAAGTAAACAATCAAATGGCTTTAGATCCACATAGAACATGTGGACTGTGTTCTATGTGGATCTAAAGCCAGACTGAGACTCAGCCAAATGTTTCCTCAGACCCTCACAGTACGTTTGAATCTGAATCTGTCCAGCTTCTTCCTCTTAATCAGACCCAACTCACCTCCGAGTGGTTACAGCTCAGCCCCTCTCTTCTTCTGTGTGTCCCATACATACAACAAGACATTTCAGATCAATTTGTCCCAATCACGCCCCTCCAATTGTCACTGTTGCTGCCCACGTGAACATTGAAGTCCCCCAGTAGACCCCAGCACATTCCAGTACCTCTCCCAGAGACCCCTTAAAAGGCTGGGTACTCTGCACTGCCGTTTGGCCTGTAGGCACAAACCGCAGTGAGAGACCACTCTCCGAACCCAAAGGAGCAAGAGGACACTCTCGTTCTCCGGGGTGGAGCTGAGCCAAACCCAGCCCGCCATTCACCACGGTGAACTCCAGAACAGAGAACAATCAAGCCTTTCTCAAGTATGCTTCTAGAGCCCAAGCTGTACTTAGAGGTGACCCCAACCTCTCAACCTCCTGCATAAGCTCAAGCTCCTCCCCCTCAGAGCTAGCCTCCAGTGTTGGAAGTAACGGCGTTAGAGTATAACGGCGTTAGAGTATAACGGCGTTAATTTTTCAGTAACGGAGTAATCTAATTAACTACTTTTCCCATCGTTGTAACGCCGTTATCGTTACTGAGAATGTAAAGTGTGGCGTTACTACAATTTGGTTGAATAAAGCGCGAGGTGTCATGCTTTGGCTACACATCAGCTGCTGCTGGAGAGAGCAGGGGGTGCCCTGCTCACGCGGTCACTTAATTTTGCCATTGAATTTTATTTTCAATATTTATTTTTTATATGTTTTTATTTATATCATATGACAGACTGCAATCTATTGAGTTCAAATAAATACCAAATGTTCTAAAATACTATATATAGTGTTTTTATTCTTCGTTATTTTAAACATCTTTGAAATTTAAGCTGTTATAGAACGTAATACACTTTTAGAACATAAAAAATAACTTCAGTTACTTTGATGAGTAACTGAGTTACTTTTACAATGTGGTAACTGAGTTACTAACTTAATTACATTTTGGGAGAAGTAATTTGTAACTGTAACTAATTCCTTTTTTGAAGTAAGATGACCAACACTGCTAGCCTTGGTGTCGGAGGATCAAGTCAGCCCTTTGCCTTCAACAACTACCCGGACAACATAGCATCTGCCCCCGAGGTTCCTATTGCGGGTGGTGCGTCCTCGGCCTAGGCCCCGAGGGGAAAGACCCTACCACCTGGCGCTCACATGTGAGCCCCAACCCCAGGCCTGGCTTCAAGGTTTCAATGATATTTTATTGTCCAATTGGGGTGCATGTAACCCCCAAAAACAGTTTCTGAGTGTCTAGAATTTACCTTACCTGTTTTGTGGATTTGTGATTTTACATACCTGTTTCCTCTTGTGATTCTGCAGTGCCTGGTCGAGACTCCAGACCCATCGGAACAAGAATCGCTTCATAAGGCTCCGAATGACAAGGGGTCCAAGTGGGCCAGCATGAACAGATTTTATGGGAGAAATGTTAGTCACCACTAACATTTTTACTACCCCCAACCTCAGCTGGTCGAAAACGCGATATCCCAACTCCAGAGCACTATTCAGGTGAACTCGGAGCTTGTGGCCAGTTTCTCCTCCAGTGCTCCCTCGTGATTGCCTTTTTATTAAGTTTACTCACTGGTAGAGCTGCGGAATGTGCTACAGCAGTTTGGGAGAGTAACTCCCCTATTTTGCTTTCACTTTATGAGGAAGATAATCTTCTATGATCCAAGATACTCGTTCTTTTGTTGCTGCCTGTTTCACCTGTACCCGCAGCAAGTCAAACCATTAAACGCCCGCTGGTCTCCTCAACCCTTTGCCTATCCCCAGCAGGCCATGTTCCTATATTGCAGTGGATTTTGTGACTGTGCTCCCGGTATCTGAAGGTAATACAACTATACTCAACATTGAGGATAGTTTTTCAAAGGCTGTACATTTTATCCCACTTCCCAAATTGCCTACATCCAGTGAAACCGCTAAACTCTTAGTCCTGCATGTACAGGCTTCATGGTATTCCCAGAGACATTGTTTCAGACAGAGGGCTGCAGTTAACCTCAAGTTTGGAAAGCTTTTTGTCAAGCCCTGGGTACTTCAGTCAACCTCTCATCTGTTTAAACAGAGCGTGCCAACCACGACTCTGCCTACAACCACTCTACATGGAGCTCCTGTTTACCTTGGATTGAGTATGCCCACAACTTTCTGATTTCCTGGTGTCTTTGGGGTTTCAACCTCCTCTTTTCCCAGAACAAAAAGGAGACGGGGCTGTCCCAGTCCAAGCGCACTTGAGATGCTGTAAACGAGTGTGGAGAGCTGCTCGGGCCGCCCTCACATGCACAGCAGCCCCATAACCAGCTTTTGGCGGACAGACATTGCAGACTATCCCCAGCTTACCAGCCTCGACAGAAGGTTTGGCTGTCATCACGCGACCTACACCTTAAAGTCAACCTTATAAAGCTGGCACCTAAGTTCATTGTCCCTTTTGTTATTGATAAGACCATAAAACCCACGGTTGTTTGCCTTAAGTTACCTTCCTCCATGAACATCCACCCATCTTTTAATTTGTCTCTCCTCAAGCTGGTTTCTTCCAGTCCTCTTAGCCCTCCGGCCAAACTCCCCCTTCCCACCCGTGTCATTGATGGCCACCCTGCATTCACAGTAAGCAGCATTCTGGAGGTTTGCCACGTTAGCAGGGGATACCAATACCTAGTCAACTGAGAGGTATACGGCCCGGGGGAACGCTCCTGGATTCCTAGTTCCTCTGTCTTGGATGCATCCCTCCTCTGAGATTTCTACTGAACCTTCCCAGATAAGCCTGGTAGGATGTCCACTACTGTTACTGTACTGTCACGCCCTGGCTTTGACAGTGGTTTCTTTCTTTACCTTGTTGTTCGTCTGTCCATCTCCTGGGAACAGACAGCTACTCTCACCTGCAGCAGATCTGCAATCAACATCCTACTTCAACCCAGCTCACCATCTAGACTCGGCAAGATTGTTACGTCACTGACATGGTGAACTAATACGTTTCTGAGTTTCTCGAATTTACCTTACCTATTTTGTGGATTTTTACTTACCTTTTTTCCAGCGCTTGTCCAGCCAGCTCATTACCGTGCATTCTCCTGAAGACCTGCAGCCCATAGTCTCACACATTTTTCCCTGGACAATAAATACTCGCCTTTGTGTCTTGAGTCCATTTTTGGGTCCTCACTTTGTAGCGCCATAACTAAATCAGGTCTAGGTGGTCCTGACCTGGGGGGGGCGGGAGCTCTGGTGGGTCTGCTGGGGACAGACGGAGCCGGGTCTGGAGACACCGCAGGACGACCAGGTCCGGGTCTGGCTCCGGTGCGTGGTGGTCCAGGAGGGGCTCTGCGCTGAGGTGTCGGACTGGACATGGGAGACCTGCTAAGACCAGAGAAAGACCAGGTTGAACCAGAGAGAGACCAGAAAGAGATCTCGTCCATACCACGGTTCCAAACTGTTCCAGACCTGGTCCTGGGCGGTCTTACCTGCGTCCTGAGGGCAGTCCTGAGACCTGGAGCCAGGAGTCATCGACAGGAGGGGGTGCAGTGGTGGAGATTGTGGTGGAGCTGATGTCTCCAATGATGGTTAGACCCTCCTTCAGCGCGTGGTACATCCTCAGCATCTCCTCCCTGTGCTGGGCCTGTGACATTATGACATCACTATGTCACATTTCAGTAACTTTCCTCAAACAAAAACTTTATTGTTGACAGCATCATTTTACTAATTATTTCTTTTGAAATACCGCAACTAATTATTTTCTTATTCTATACAAAGAAGTTAGTCTGGTTCTCTGTTGCTAGCATTCAGTTTCAAGGGCGGGGTTTACAAGAGGAATGTTAACCAATCAGAGAAACGCCGGGCGTGACGCAAAAAAAGGTGAAACTACACAAGGAAGCCATGTTAGTGCTGCTACTTAACATGGCCAGCAGTAGAGCGGACACCGGAGTGGTTGCATCGTTTTTAAACTTTGCTGGTTATTCAAAACTGAGGCGAGAGCATCCGCCATGTTGAAAGTTTTGGACTAGCCGCGCGAGCCAAGTTACTTGTGTATAACGTGGCCAGCAAACCACACCCTGCTGCAGAAAAACGGCTTGTGATTGGTCTGTCCACAAAATCACAAAGGAAAGGATTTGCTGTGAGACAGAGACCAGACCATTTTCCTTTTTTTTAAAAAGGCAGACGTTCTCGTATATACCAGGCTATGAGGCCCCATGTCTCAAATCAAAAAGTCAATGCAAGACTTTGTTCTTGCTATTGTCAGCTTTCTGTCACTTGTTCCTGATTTAGTCCCGGTTTAGTCCCGGTTTAGTCCCGGTTTAGTCTGTACCTGTTCTTGAGACTCCTCCATGAGTGAGTTCTGGTCTCCACAGGAATAAAGGTGGGCCAAAAGGTCTGCGTGAATAAACTCCTTTGTCTGATGGAGAGATTATATGACACATTTCATCATAGAGGTCAGATGACACTTAAAATCTGCAAAAAGTAACTAAAAGGTCAGTAAACATCATTAAAACTGTAAAATGTCTGTAAAAAGCATGGAAGGACAGTAAAAAGAACTGTAAAAGCAGTAAAACCCTGCGTACGTTGATAATCATCAGGTGCATAATGGTCTTGGGGATCAGGTCTCGAACGGTTCGGTGGATGATGGACAGGTACGAGTCCACCAGGTTCCTGACGATCTCCACCTGTCGCTCCAGCTGTGGGTCCAGACTGTGCAGCTGTGCGTCACCACTCGATTCCTCTGATTCTCCCTGAGAAAACCGGACCAGAACCATTCAAAACTCAACAACACCGCTTAAAACACAAATGTAACTTTATCCTTTTCTGCCTCTCGTCAGAGTAAACCTGACAGAACTCAATGAAAACCAGGCAAGACCACAGAATAAAGCCAGACTCCTCCGGGCAAGCTTAAGTCTAAACCCAACAAAACTAAACAAGGGCACAGTGCACTCAAAAAACTCTAACCAAAACCTGCTCAAATTCATCTAAAATTAATTAAAGCCCTATTTCTTATTTTTATTTAGTTTGTATCTATATTTTTACTGTTTTTCGCCAGTTTCCAGATTAAGTGCTGCGGCAAACTTTATAAATAAAATTGAAGCCAAAAATGTTTAAACTTAAAGAAAATGTTTGACCTAATGAGACCCAAGTTCCACCAAAACATTACACTTTTGATTTATTTTATTCAGATTTGAGTGTAATTTAAGTCTCACCTTCTCTTTGTCTTTGTCCTTTTGTCATCAGCGAGAGAAACACAGAAAGAAAAAAGCGGAAATCAGACTGAGAACTGGTTAATCTAGAAACACATGAAGAATAACAATAGACAAATGGACATAGAATAACATTAAAATAAAGAACAAATAATAAAAATATGAATATATTGAATAAAATAATACTTAAAACACAAAATATATATTAAAGGGGAAATTCAATGCAAAAAACCTCTCCATCCCTTCAGCTCCTTTAACTGTGTATTTGGGGTTTCTAACTCACAAAGTGTGAAATAAAACAACTGTAGGATCTCTCTATTGTTTAGAGTCTCTCCACTTGGACAAACCTCATTTCTCAAAGACAATCACAGTGAGCGTTCATGAGGTCATAAGCTGACATTTAGACAGGACTCATGCCGCTCCAATCTTACTTTCTCAATATCTTCCTGTTGAAGTGGGGCATGAGCAGTGGCTCAGGGGTCGAGCTGTCGTCCTGTAACCAGAAGGCTGAGTGTGTGTGACCCGAACAGTGCAATGCTCTTAATGGGTACAGTTTGCTTTTGCTCTTGGTGTAGCAACCGAGGCTAGTGGAAGTTACATACACTGCCAGCCCAGCCTTTGAAGTAAACTAAGCCGCTGCTTAGGGCCCCGTGGCCTCTACAGGCCCCTAACAGATCCAGCGTTTGTCGCATTGACTGCCCCAAAAAACTTCACTGGAGACACTATTCAACTCTATTGGTGAGAAAACTCGATATTGCATGTTGAAGCAGGGTTTCTATAAGTTCAGTGTGTTAATATTTAATAATTCAGAGAATGAGTGTCTATAAGTTTTCTCTGTGTGTGTTCTGTGTTTGTTCTCCGCGGGCTCAGTGCTGGGGCCACAGTGAGCAGCTCATAGAAGAACGATATGAATATAACAGCTCCGATACATAAATGTCTATGCTCATGTTAAACTATGATGAATAAAAATTTAAACGCAACCCTTTTGTTTTTGCCCCCATTTTAATGAGCTAAACTCAAATATCTAAGACTTTTTCTATGAACACAAAAGGCCTATTTCTCTCAAATATTGTTCACAAATCTGTCCAAATCTGTGTTATTGAGCACTTCTCCTTTGCCGAGATAATCCAGCCACCTCACAGGTTGATTGTGGCCTGTGGAATGTTGGTCCAATGATGAACTGCAGTCAGGTCGAGAACCCAATGAGGATTTGTCACTAGCGCAGATGAGTTTGAGACGGTTTCTGACAGTTTGTGACATTTCCTTCCCCCAAAGAAAACAGCTGGAGGAGTGCCTCAGAGCGGTTGTCCTATAATCGGAAGGTTGGTGTTTTGATTCCGGCCCACTCCTCCCTCTGTCTGCACCCCCTCTCCGTGAATGGAAGCATCATGTAAACTGCTTTGGGCCTGAGGAGGGTACAAAAAAAGCACTACACACGTGGACAAAAATGTTGGTACCCTTCAGTCAATGAAAGAAAAACTCACAAGGGTCACAGAAAAAACTTTATTCTGACAAAAGTAATAATAAATAAAAATTCTATGAATGTTAACCAATGAAAGTCAGACATTGTTTTTTAACCATGCTTCAACGGAATTATTTTAAAAAATAAACTCATGGAACAGGCCTAGACAAAATTGATGGTACCCCTAGAAAAGACTGTAAATAATGTGACCAAATGGACCTGTTAATTCAAGGTGTGTGCACTAATTAGCATCACAGCTGTGTACAATCTTGTAATCCGTCAGTGGGCCTATTTATAGGGCTTCAGGTAGTCACTGTGTTGTCTGGTGACATGGTGTGTATCACACTCAACATGGACCAGAGGAAGAGAAGGAAAGAGTTGTCGCAGGAGAATAGAAAGAAAATGATAGACAAGCATGATAAAGGTAAAGGCTATAAGACCATCTCCAAGCAGCTAGATGTTCCTGTGACTACAGTTGCACATATTATTCAAAATTTAAGATCCATGGGACTGTAGCCAACCTCCTGGGCGTGGCGCAGGAGGAAAATTGATGACAAATCAAAGAGACGGATAATCCGAATGGTAACAAAAGAGCCCAGAAAGACTTCTAAAGAGATCCAAGGTGAACTCCATGCTCAAGGGACATCAGTGTCAGATCGCACCATCCGTCGTTGTTTGAGCCAAAGTGGACTACATGGGAGACGACCAAGGAGGACACCATTGTTGAAAACAAATCATAAAAAAGCTAGACTGGAATATGCCAAACTACAGGTTGACAAGCCACAAAGCTTCTGGGAGAATGTCCTATGGACAGATGAGACAAAAATGGAACTTTTTGCCAAGGCACATCA
Source organism: Perccottus glenii (assembly GCA_024416835.2). Taxonomy (NCBI): domain Eukaryota; kingdom Metazoa; phylum Chordata; class Actinopteri; order Gobiiformes; family Odontobutidae; genus Perccottus; species Perccottus glenii. The sequence goes on along the minus strand of CM044550.2, from coordinate 1,770,344 downwards.
GCTCTATGTTCACAGACGGAAAAATAAAGCATATTTTGTCCAGGCCTGTTCCATGAGTTTATTTTTTTAAATAATTCCGTTGAAGCATGGTTGAAAAGCAATGTCTGACTTTCATTGGTTAACATTCATAGATTTTTTGTTTATTATTACTTTTGTCAGAATAAAGTTTTTTCTGTGACCATTGTGAGTTTTTCTTTCATTGACCGAAGGGTACCAACATTTTTGTCCACGTGTGTATATAAATGCTCACCACTTACCAATAAAAAAAGGATTACAAAGGACATCTCTTGCTGGACCAGAAGAAAAAAAGCCTTTTTGCAAGGCACAAGCTCAGGGTGCAGGAGCTGGAGAGGAACTTCAGAAGCTCAATGTGGAGAACAGGGGCAGAGTGCACTACTGAAATCCTCCAGGAGATTTCTCACAGTAGTGATCCTCACTACTAGCATGGCCCCTGGACACGGTTACGGGCAGAGCAAAACAGTCCAGAATCCACAGACTACACAAGATCACATGACAAGAACTGATAAATGTGGGTAATGTTTGTTTGGGGCACACAGCACACACAATATGACCCTGGCCCCTCAATAGCAGTAGACAAATACTACAAGTTGAAAGTTTTTAGGGTGATTTATCAGACTCAAAAATGTTCTGATATAACTTTCCCCAAAATCCGAGACTCAAAGGCTTTAAAACAGAAAGAATCAATGCCAAACATTTCTGATAAAACCCTCCTTTAGTCTTTTTTACTTGAGCAGTTTCTACAAACTACATGTTGGTAGCATGTGAGTCTAATTCTTACAATGACATAAGATTTAAGGACATCTTCTGGTTCCGATTACGCCCTCAGACCTCATCGGACCTCATCGGTCCAAAGATGAGGGGGGGCGTTGATGAGGGAAAATGACTCGCCCGGTCTACAGGGATTTAAGACAGTTCTGGCGTCTGTCTTATTGAATAAAAAAATTAAAGTCTCTACTTTTGAATGTCTACAACAGCTTATGGCACGGGCTTGTCTCAGGCATGCTGGCTGTAGGAGTTTTAGAAAAAGCTAAAGAACGAACAAAGGCCAGCAGAACTTTTTATCACCTCTGCTATGGGGGCGGAGTTTTGGCCTGGTCGGGTTTGGGGCGTGGGGTTTATTTAAATTCAAACGTTCCACTACTTCCTTCATTGTGAAAACACAAGTCTAGGAAAGGCATGTATTCCCCAAATAACACACATTAAACAATCAAAACGTAATGACACGATGAATATTCGCACATAACCTACAATCAGCTGGTGTCTTTGTGGTGTCATCCTAGAAAGTCACTGAATTACTGTATTTCAGCTGTAGCAGATCAACCCTCGGAATCCCCACGGATTAACTGTCCTGTCTTTTCTATCACTGCCAGAGGCCTTCAGAGACAAGCTTGTATCTAAAGTCTGAAGAAGGACTGGGTTAACACTGTTTTCTTTCAGATAAAAGGACAGTGTCTTTGAAAACAGACTTCTACAATGGTCAAAACACCACCCCCTGGTGGTCAAATGGACGAATGACTCTATCCAATCATCAAAAGACAATTTCGTAATTATTACATTAAAGGAAAATGTATTTTTGATATTGTGTTGTTTATACTGTTCTTTTCCAGGACACGGAGTTGTGACCAAATAACTTCTTATCCCATTTTGTGTGCAGTTTCTGTTTGGTTTTAATGAACGTAATGAATGTTTCCATAATATCCTGCATATTCATAATCATAAATGTTTCTGTACAATCCTACATGTGCGAATGTTTTGCGTGTTTTATAAAAACCCAAATACCTCGCAAAGCAAGGAATGTTTTAAAACTTAGTTTAACACAGTTTAAATGTTCCCAAGCGACTTCCCCTTCCGCCGAGAGAGCGCATAGGACACGCCCCCGGCTCACAGGTGATAAAAGCTGGCTGCTAGCCAAATATCTTCCTCTTGGCTTCCTGTTTCTTATCGGATACTGTCTACGGACAGTCCGCTCCCTGCGGGGACCACCCTGTCTCGGCAACCTCCCATCGCTTCGGGCCTTGTGGAAATGGACAGTGCCTGCTCCGTGTTTGCTCTCCTAAAAGAGCGCGCGCAGAAGCAAGTTTTAACCACTGAGAACTCTTTCATGGACATTGCAATAACTTACACAAACAAAACGTGGAACGCTCCCTCAGTACGCAACGAAACTTCTGGAAAACACCCAGGACTCTCGCCTCGGACCACTGAGGCCCACCGAACCGGGCCAGCCTTTTTAATCAGAAATTAATTTTAATAAATTAATATTAATATCAAAATTAATTATTAAAATTATTAAAATTAATCTGGTATGTTTATACAAACATACCCTCATACGCTACACAACAGAGATACACCAGAAAGGAGTTTAGCTCAGGTTTGCTAGGGTCCTGGAAGCAGACCTGTTGAATCCAAGGCAATTGTTTATTACACACTTTATACCTCACACATAAACTTTTTGCCTTAACTTTCTCAAGTGAGGTCTGTTGTTACTCAGTCTGACCAGCAGGGGTCAGCAAAGACCATGGAGTCTTGGAGAGTGTCTGTTTCTTACCTTCTTCTTCTTTCGTGTGTCGTCATCAAATGTCCAGCTCAGTAGAACTCAGCCACGTTCTCATCTCAGGTCCCACGTCGAAGAGGCCGGCCTCCGAAGGTGGTTTATACAGTGGACAGGTGGTGATTATGTGCTCAGCGGTCTGCTCTGGCTCCCCACACTCACACACTGCTCTGTCCTCCAGGCCCCACTTCCTCATCGATGCTTTGTAACGTCCCACCCCAGTTCGCAGGCGGTTTAGCAGAGTCCATTGCCGACGTGGCAGATCCTCTCCTTCAAGACCGCCTCCAGGGTCAAAGATGTAACGGTGGATTCGTGAGGGTCCTGCTGACTCCACTCCTGCTTCCAAGCTGCCGCGAGCCATGCCTCTGTAGACGGGTCCTCAGGGATGGACCTGAGCAGGTCTTGTGCCGCCTTGTTGTATGCGGGTGGCGGGACTTCAGTCTATGAGGAGGCAGTGCTGTTGTGGTGGTATTGTGCAGGATATGCCAGTTGCATCTTTGGGCTTTCCTTGCAAGAGCGAGGTAGCAGCCTCTCGTCGGAGGCCGGCTGGGGCAATTCCTGCTAGTGTTGGCAGATGGTAGACAGGGGTAGAATTCAGGCAGCCAGTTATAGTCGAAGGGCGGTATTTATGGCAGTGTCGACTTTCCTGGCGTGTGGGCTTCTGCACCAGGCTGGGGCACAGTATTCAGCTGTGGAGAAGGCGAGCTACTGTTGATATTGAAGCACCTTGGCAGTTGCACCCCAGCTAGTACCAGCGAGGCGTCGAATTATTGCCACCCTTGATGACACTTTGGCCGTCACTTCTTCAAGGTGTTGTTTGAATGTTAGAGATCTATCCAGGCGTCGCCAAGGTACCGTGGGGCTTGCTGGAACTCAAGGCGCTTGTTTATATGAATATGTCCAGTTCCGTCTGGCCTCACTGTTGTTCAGGTGGTAGCTGCTACAACTGTCTTGCCGATGCTGAGCTGTAGCGCCACTCACGCGGTAGGCTGCCAAGGTGTCCATGTCCTGGTTTAGGCTGGCCTGTATCTGCTCCCATGTTTGTTGTCTCATCATAATGGCCAGGTCGTCAGCGTAACCATATTTCCGGGATGTTGTTTCCGGTAAGTCATGGATGTAGATATTGAATAACATCGGTGCAAGGACAGATCCCTGCGGAACACCATTCCTCAGCCTTCTAAGTCTGCTGCATTGACCGTCACTTGTCTTTAAGGTGAAGCTGCGGTTCGTCACCATCTCAATGATGAACTTCACCATGTGCGGTCGGGAATGATCTTTAGTAGCTTTAGGTGGAGTCCGCGGTGCCAAGCGGTATCGTAGCGGCTGTAAGATCAAGCAGCACTACTCCAGCCTTCTGTTTTTCCTGAAAGCTGTCCTCAATGTCTTGGGTGAGCAGTGTCACCTGGTCAACCGTTGACCGACGCTACCGGAAGCCAGCTTGTTCCGTGGGAGTTGAGGGTCCACTATTGGCTCGACACGATTATAGATCAGCCTCTCCAGGGTTTTGAATGGAACACAGAGCAGTGAGATGGGTCGGTAGGATTTGGGGTCTTCCGCAGGCTTGTTTGGTTTTGGAAGGGCTATAACAGCAGCGGCGCCATATCTTCGGAAGCTTGGACCTCCGAAGGCATGTCGAGTAGAATGAGCAGAGCCATACAGATGTTCTTACACTCTGGTGAGTCACAAACTCAGGGTGGATGTAATCTTGGCCTGGTGCTTTCCCTTGTTTGGTCTTACTCAAGGCAGTCTGGAGTTCAGCTGTTGTAAATTCCTGACAAGTTGGCGTCCCACACTAGCTGCTCTATACAGGGAAGTCACCTGGTGTGATATTGTGCGGGCAAAGTTCTTATCAGCATCAGAGAAACAGCTGTTCTTAAGGAGCTGGGATGCGATGGCATTTGCTGTTATTGGGCACCGGGAGGTCGATGGTGTTCTACCTGTCAGCTGGTTTATTGTCCGCCACGCCTTACGGCTGGAGTGGGTGAAGTCAATGTTTCTTACCTCAAATCAAACACATTTCTGGGGATGCCTGACCTGGTGGGGGGTGCCAGCCTTGCGCCAGAAGGCTTAGTTAAACACAGTCCTGTGAGTTAACACGCTTCCTCCTGGTAAAAGTGTCAGATAACGTTCATTTATTCACGTTATTCTTTAAAGGAGGGTCGTTAATCAGATCCCCATTTCTCAATGAGGGAGGTTCAAACCCAGTTCACATGCCAATGGCATGAGACGCAGTTGTGTGTTCATCTCCTGTTGGTAAGGAAGATCAGGTTAATTCCAAGACCAGAGGAATAGAGGTCAAGGTCAACTGTATGTTCCTTACAGATGTTTGCAGGATGTGGGTCCCCTCAACAGCTGTAGCTTTAGCCTCTTTACAGGCCTTTGTTTGAAATATAAATAGTGGCCCCTCTCTGAGGCCGGGACTTAGAAAAGTAGCAAGTTTACTCATCACTAGAACAAAAGAGCGAGCAAAGAACTACTGCAAAAGGAAGAAAAACACCAGCACTTTGAGTTACCCAGTGTATGAATTGTGCTATATAAATAAAATTGCCTTGCCTTGCCTTGCCTTGCACACACTTTAATCTGGAGACCATTGTTCAAAACATGATTTATATTTATGAATATGTTCTGTGTTAATGATCTATATTTCTGATGGAAGCTACTCTTCACTAGTTCAGAAAAAAGAGACTGAAGCGCTCAAACAACACACACAGACCTTAAACTGCAGGAGAGCTTCACCTTTGACTTGCTCCTTCTTGTAGCACAGACCTTTTAATGTGGCCTTCAGTTTTAACTGGTCTCGTAGGTGGCATCTGACCGTGTCTCAGACGCACACAGTGCACAGGCCACAGATACTTGGGTTGTGTGGGAGTTTGCTTAGTTTGGCCACTGTTTTAACCGTGGCGCGGTGAGAGTGTGCAAGATTGTTGCTGATTTGGCTCTACAAACATAAGTCTACCAAAATTGCCAATCAAAGCCAGGAGGCTGCACAGAACTAGGAAGGATTTCTTAAATTCCCTGACGGCACTGTCGAGTTATAACTACAGGCCCATCTGTCACAGCTAGGTGGGGTCCTCACCAGGCTATTCCAGTTTCTTCTGGGCTCAAGCTGTATTCCCAGCCAATGGAAGGAACACACAGTGATCCCAATCCTTGAGGCAGTAAATTGGTTTGCGTCCTATCTTCAGGCTAGAATAGAGGGTGTTAAAGTTGCCCAGGAAGAATCTTTACTATTAACACATCCAAATGGGCATACCACAGGGCTCTATACTTGGTCCTTTGCTGTTTAGTCTCTTTATAAATGACTTGCCTTTAAACTGCTCAAGTGCAGAATGATGCAGTTCTTTATGCACCTCCCATGTACTGTCTGCTTGTGTGACTGATGTCAGACAGTGGCTCAATCAAAATCAGTTGGTGCCAAATCTTACAAAGACAGTTTCCATGTATTTTCCTATTAAGAAACTTGACCTAAAAGCAAGATTTACCACCTGCGGGTGGATCTGTGCGGAAGGGGACGATCCGATCTCTGGACACAGAAACTGGCCTTCGGGACATGAAATGTTACCTTGCTGGCGAAAAGGAGCCTGAGCTTGTGCGGGAGGTTGAGAGGTACCGACTAGAGATAGTTGGGATCACCTCCACGCAGAGTTTGGGCTCTGTTAAATGGCATGCATATATATATAGTGCTTTGTTGCACCCTTCTCGGGCACCCATAACACTTTACATCATGCTTCCACTCACCCCATTCACACACATTCACACCTGGGGTAGACAGAGAGGGGGGCTGCCATACAAACGGCGCTCACAGCCTTCTCTGACCAACCACAGCCTTCTACAGTCACACACATTCATACACCAGTGCTACTGACACTGGAGGTAAGGTGGGTTAAGAGTCTTGCCCAAGGACACAATGACAGTATGAACAGGGGAGAGCGTGAACCGCCAACCTTCTGCGCCCACAGCTCTGGAACCATACAGCTCTGGAACCATACTCCTCGTTAGAGGCTGGACTCTCCTGTGGTGAAAGGCGACAGGCTGGTGTGGGCCTGCTTATTGCCTCCCGGCTCAGCCGTCATGTATTAGAGTTTACCCCGGGGAACGAGAGGAACGAGACGAGAGGTGAACGAGAGGGTTGCCTCCCTGCCAGGGACGTACTGGGACTGAAATTCAGCCCGGGACTTTAAGACGGAGAGGCCTTTTACGCGAGTGCCCTTGGTGCATGAGCAGGATTTTTTGCAGTTATTTTCATTCTAATAGTGTTTTTATGGTATAAAGACAATCAGATTACGCTGAAGACCTTCAAGAAACTTTAGGATAACACCTGCCTCCTCAGGTTGTATAAGCAAGTCCACTGCACTGAGCACAACCAGGTCAGCAAAACCTAATCTCAAACACATAAGTCACATAGTATACTGCGAACTACCAGCATGTCATGTGTACAGTCAGTCGGAGTGATAAAATAGTTACAAATACTCACACCCACTCATACTCAAAAACTACAATGCAGGTGTGTGTGTGTGTGTGTGTGTGTGTGTGTGTGTGTGTGTGTGTGTGTGTGTGTGTGTGTGTGTGTGTGTGTGTGTGTGTGTGTGTGTGTGTGTTCAATCTGTGATTCAATCTGTGCTTCAGTCAGGTTATTATCTAGTATGTGGAACTATTGGCATTTTATCCTTTATGTAAATATGTAACATTGTGCTGTATTTTTCTATTTTTGTGTGCGTGTTCTTAATAAAGCTTTGATTGATTGATTGATATGCCTAATATGATTGCCTACCCAGCCCTGCACACTTCCCCTCTACCTGTCTGTTTCCTGCTCTTCTCCTCCTGCTGCTCCTTCTCCTCTCTTCTCCTCCTCCTCTCTCTTCCTGCTGCTGCTGCTCCTCCTCCTCCTCGGGGTATGAGTCTTTGGGCTTTATTGTGTCATGCATCCCTGACTATTTATGTATTTTTAATGTATGACACAGAATACTGTATTCATATTTGTATATTTAAGTGGTCAAATAAAATCAATCAATCAATCCTGCTCCTCTTCCTCTCTTCTCTCCTACTGCTGCTGCTCCTCCTTTCTTTTCCTCCTCTCTCCTCCTGCTGCTGCTCCTCCTTTCTTCTCCACCTCCTCTCTCCTCCTGCTGCTCCTCCTCCTTTCTTCTCCTCCTCTCTCCTCCTGCTGTTGCTCCTCCTAAAACTGTCCTACCTCACATCACCAGCAATCTTTGGAGAAGTTTACTCGACTCTGCAACTCTGTCAATGACTCCATCGTTGTCTAAAGTCATTAGGATCTCTTTCTCTGTGCACATTAGCATGAATGCCTCAAGACGCTCCTGTGTCAGGGTACTCCTCAGTCTGTTCTTTACATACTTGAGAGTAGAAAAGGTCCTCTCACAGGCCACTTGACTGAAAGAGAGTGTAAGCAAGAACTTGTAGGCCAGTCCAATGACGTGATAGGCATCAGTGAGGAGGTTGTATTTGGAGAGGATATGATAAACACAAATTGCAAAGTCTTTACAGGAGGTGCAGCTGGTGTTATTCAGTTCCATGTCTTCTCCATCTTCTGTCTCTTCTGCAGCCCGGACAGTGTATGACTCCAAATGTGGCAACTTAAGTCTCTCCCACTGGTTGGCCAGACTACAGAGCTCGGCATTGAGCCTTCCAGATGTTGCTCTTTCATCAAACCTAAGGAGGCATTTACTGAGTTGTTTGAGGGATTCAGATGGAAGCCCCCTATCTCTTAGTGTACCAAAATTCCTTGGGTCCAGGCATGCAAAATCATCATAAAGAGCTCCATTTGCAGAATAGCGAGCGTGAATGCTCTGAGTCACTGTGTCCAAAATGACATTGCTGTTGGGTCCTTCCTCATCTGCACCTCCTGCCACAGCACCCTTTTCAGTGCGGAAAAGGTCCGTTAATTTGGCACATTTAGCTGCCTCTTGTGCCAACATTTTTTTCTTTTTCATTCTTATTTTTTCGGCCCCACCCATTTCTTTCTCTTCTTTCCTTCGTTTCGCCATTTTTACCATCTGTCTCTGTTGCATTCACACAAACTCAAACCTAACCAAGTAAACTCCTTTGATCGGCGCCAATCGGATGTCAGGAAATACGAGGATCAGTCCAAGTTGGGAGGGGCCGCTTGTATCCCCCCTTAAGATTGGAAGTATTGGTTTGGCCCAGTCTGAAACACACACACACACAGACACACAGCTGCGTTCCGCTGCAGCTGAGCGGCCGGCCACAGGCCGGTACGGTAGCGTATCATATAAAATAAATAATAATGATAAAAAATAATAATAAAAAATTTGACCACCGGCCGATTCGGCCTGAAATGGACCGGCCGTTCGGGATTGTTCCCGGTATTCCCGATTGCCAATCCGTCCCTGCTCCCTGCGCCTTTGGGTTGGGGATAGGTCTCTCACTGTCGTTTGTGCTTACAGGCCAAATGGCAGTGCAGAGTACACAACCTTTTGTGAGTATCTGGGAGGGGTGCTGGTAAGTGTTCCGACCGGGGCACTAAGTTGTTCTACTGGGAGACTTCAAGGCTCACGTGGGCAGCAACAGTGACACCGGGAGGGGCTTGATTGGGAGGAACAGTCCCCCTGATCTGAACTCGAGCAGTGTTCTGTTATCGGACTTCTGTGCTAGTCACAGTTTGTCCATAAAAACACCATGTTCAAGCATAAGGGTGTTCACTGGTACACATGGCACCAGGACACCGACCGTGTGTCTTGGACACTCGAGTGAGGTGAGGGGCAGAGCAGTCAACTTATCCGCGTCTCCGATGGCGGTGGTGGAAGCTGGACAGACGCGGCAGACCCAAACGTGTTGTAAGGGTCTGTTAGGAACTTTTGTCCGAGTGCCCTGTCAGAGAGATCTCAGAGAGAACTCCCACCTCTGGCAGAGCTTCAACCATATCCCGAGGGAGGCTGGAGACATTGAGTCGGAGTTGTGGCTGTAAAGTCTCTGGTGCCAGTCGAGGCGGAAATCCCAGAACCCAGAAGGAGTCCTACCAGGCCTGGTTGGCTTGTGTGACTCATGAGGACGCTGACAGGTACTGGCAGACCAAGCGGGCTGCAGCCCGGGTGGTTGTGGAGGCAAAAACCTGGGAACTTGAGGAGTTCGGTGAGGCCATGGAGAAAGACTATTGGTCGGCCTCAAAGAGATTCTGGCAAACCGTCCGGCGCCTCGTCCTTTGCAGATCTCTTTAATCCCACCGACAATCCCACTGACATTTCATCACCTAAGCTGAAGTCATTAAATTAGTTAAGAAGCTTCTTGGTACCAGGAGTGGACAAAATCTGCACTGAGTACCTCAAGTCTCTGGATGTTGTGGGGCTGTCTTGACACCCTCTGCAACATTGCATGGTGGTTGGAGACAGTACCTCTGGACTGGCAGAGGGGCTGGTGGTCCCTCTTTTAAAGAAGGAGGGTGTGTTCCAACTACAGAGGGATCACACTCCTCAGCCTCCCCGGGAAAGTCTATGCCAGGGTAATGGAGAGGAGAATCCGGCCGATAGTCGGACCTCAGATTCAGGAGGAACAATGCGGTTTGGGGACCACAGGATCTCGTCTCTGCTTTTTGCAGATGATGATGTCCTGTTGGCTCCATCAAACCAGGACCTTCAGCTGCACTGGAATGGTTTGCAGCAGAGGGTCTTGTTCACGAGTGAGGGAAGGAGGGAGCGTGAGGTTGACAGACGATGCAGTGATGTACCGGTCTGTTGTGGTGAAGAAGGAGCTGAGCAGCAAGTCAAAGCTCACGATTTACCGGTCAATCTACGTTCCTAAAGTATAATAAAGTAAATAAAGAAAATTTTAATCCAAAGTAATCTTAACTGTTTTAAACTAATCAGAGACTATTTACCAAACTAGGCATCCCTGCTGTGGTCTTTTCAAGATATCTCATGTATCACACCCGTCTGTGGGAGCAAACCGTGTGTGAAGACAGATTTAAATGCATTAACCTTGTTTTTAACAGTTAGTTTTCCCGATAACTTACTGGCTTCCTGAGTCTCCTCCCGAGTGTTTTCCTGTGTGTGTTTTCCTGTGTGTGGTCAGACTCTGGCTCAAACATAACCCACGGCTGAATCCATGAGGCGCTTTCCATTTTAACAAGTTTAAAATCCAGAAAAAACCAACTGTAGTTTTGTAAGAGCGCAAAAAAGACCAAAAGTGACAAGCGAGAGCAGAAATTGGGCCGCGACAAGAAGTGCTCTGTTCAGTTAAAGGGCCAGCGCCTAAAACCGAGCGTGTCAGAGAGGGTTTTTCAGGGTCCTGTATAAAATAAACATTTAGACATTTTGACTGAAACATTTACCAAACACTTCCCTGGGAGCACAAGGAAATGTGTTATTAATTGAAAAAGGGGCACTCAATCTCTCAAATAAATAAATAAATATGTAATAATAATAAACAAATGACAACAGAATTGAAACTTCTTTTGAAAAAATAAATGAGTAAATAAAAATTATTAAACATTTTACAAAAGAATAAAAAGGAGAAAAAAAGAAATGTTCCCGTTATCGTACATTTCCAGATCAAGTGCAAGGCCGTGAACGTACCACAGTGCGTTCAGGGTAGACTCCGGCACGAAGGAAAGATGCCTTCCAGCTGTCAACCTCCTCCTGAGACTCATTGGCCAACTCCAGCTGACGGTAGTCTTTGTACACGTTTCTAGGGCAACAACCGGATTAGCATCACGCACTATAACCATCTAAAACCTGTTAAAATCCATCTAAATCCTGTTCTAATCCACGCAGAGATGGTTCAGAGCTGGGTCAGACCTGTGCTCGGTGCTGAAGAGGGCAAACACGTGTTTGCTCGACATGAAGCTCTTCTCGATGTCCTTCAGTTTCAGGTTATCGACTGGCAGCATGTACTTTTTCTCTTTCTCCTGCAGAGGGTACAACACAACACCTGGTTTAGACCTGGTTTAGTCCTGGTTTAGTCCTGGTTTAGTCCTGGTTTAGTCCTGGTTTAGACCTGGTTTAGTCCTGGTTTAGTCCTGGTTTAGTCCTGGTTTAGTCCTGGTTTAGTCCTGGTTTAGTCCCGGTTTAGACCCGGTTTAGTCCTGGTTTAGTCCTGTTTTAGACCTGGTTTAGTCCTGGTTTAGTCCTGGTTTAGACCTGGTTAGACCCGGTTTAGTCCCGGTTTAGTCCCGGTTTAGACCCGGTTTAGTCCCGGTTTAGTCCCGGTTTAGACCCGGTTTAGTCCCGGTTTAGTCCCGGTTTAGACCCGGTTTAGTCCTGGTTTAGTCCTGGTTTAGACCTGGTTTAGACCTGGTTTTAGACCTGGTTTAGACCTGGTTTAGTCCTGGTTTAGTCCTGGTTTAGACCTGGTTTAGTCCTGGTTTAGACCTGGTTTAGACCTGGTTTAGACCTGGTTTAGTCCTGGTTTAGACCTGGTTTAGACCTGGTTTAGACCTGGTTTTAGACCTGGTTTAGTCCTGGTTTAGTCCTGGTTTAGTCCTGGTTTAGACCTGGTTTAGACCTGGTTTAGTCCTGGTTTAGTCCTGGTTTAGTCCTGGTTTAGACCTGGTTTAGTCCTGGTTTAGTCCTGGTTTAGTCCTGGTTTAGTCCCGGTTTAGACCCGGTTTAGTCCCGGTTTAGTCTTGGTTTAGTCCTGGTTTAGTCCTGGTTTAGTGCTGGTTTAGACCTGGTTTAGACCTGGTTTAGTCCTGGTTTAGACCTGGTTTAGTCCTGGTTTAGTCCTGGTTTAGTGCTGGTTTAGTGCTGGTTTAGTGCTGGTTTAGACCTGGTTTAGTCCTGGTTTAGACCTGGTTTAGACCTGGTTTAGTCCTGGTTTAGACCTGGTTTAGACCTGGTTTAGACCTGGTTTAGACTTGGTTTAGACTTGGTTTAGTGCTGGTTTAGACCTGGTTTAGACCTGGTTTAGACCTGGTTTAGACCTGGTTTAGACCTGGTTTAGACTTGGTTTAGACTTGGTTTAGACCTGGTTTAGACCTGGTTTAGACCTGGTTTAGTCCTGGTTTAGTCCTGGTTTAGACCTGGTTTAGACCTGGTTTAGACCTGGTTTAGACCTGGTTTAGTCCTGGTTTAGACCTGGTTTAGACCTGGTTTAGACTTGGTTTAGACCTGGTTTAGTCCTGGTTTAGTCCTGGTTTAGTCCTGGTTTAGACCTGGTTTAGTCCTGGTTTAGTCCTGGTTTAGTCCTGGTTTAGACCTGGTTTAGACCTGGTTTAGTCCTGGTTTAGACCTGGTTAAGACCTGGTTAAGACCTGGTTTAGTGCTGGTTTAGTGCTGGTTTAGTCCTGGTTTAGTCCTGGTTTAGTCCTGGTTTAGACCTGGTTTAGTCCTGGTTTAGACCTGGTTTAGACCTGGTTTAGACCTGGTTTAGTCCTGGTTTAGTGCTGGTTTAGTGCTGGTTTAGTCCTGGTTTAGTCCTGGTTTAGACCTGGTTTAGTCCTGGTTTAGACCTGGTTTAGTGCTGGTTTAGTGCTGGTTTAGTGCTGGTTTAGACCTGGTTTAGACCTGGTTTAGTGCTGGTTTAGTGCTGGTTTAGTCCTGGTTTAGTCCTGGTTTAGACCTGGTTTAGTCCTGGTTTAGACCTGGTTTAGACCTGGTTTAGACCTGGTTTAGTCCTGGTTTAGACCTGGTTAAGACCTGGTTTAGACCTGGTTTAGACCTGGTTTAGTCCTGGTTTAGACCTGGTTTAGACCTGGTTTAGTCCTGGTTTAGACCTGGTTTAGACCTGGTTTAGACCTGGTTAAGACCTGGTTTAGACCTGGTTTAGACCTGGTTTAGACCTGGTTTAGTCCTGGTTTAGACCTGGTTTAGTCCTGGTTTAGACCTGGTTTAGACCTGGTTTAGTGCTGGTTTAGTGCTGGTTTAGTCCTGGTTTAGTCCTGGTTTAGTCCTGGTTTAGTCCTGGTTTAGACCTGGTTTAGACCTGGTTTAGTCCTGGTTTAGACCTGGTTTAGACCTGGTTAAGACCTGGTTTAGTCCTGGTTTAGACCTGGTTAAGACCTGGTTTAGACCTGGTTTAGTCCTGGTTTAGACCTGGTTTAGACCTGGTTTAGACCTGGTTAAGACCTGGTTTAGTCCTGGTTTAGTCCTGGTTTAGACCTGGTTTAGACCTGGTTAAGACCTGGTTTAGTCCTGGTTTAGACCTGGTTTAGACGTGGTTTAGACCTGGTTTAGTCCTGGTTTAGACCTGGTTTAGACCTGGTTTAGTCCTGGTTTAGACCTGGTTTAGACCTGGTTTAGACCTGGTTTAGTCCTGGTTTAGTCCTGGTTTAGACCTGGTTTAGACCTGGTTTAGTCCTGGTTTAGACCTGGTTTAGACCTGGTTTAGACCTGGTTAAGACCTGGTTAAGACCTGGTTAAGACCTGGTTTAGTCCTGGTTTAGACCTGGTTAAGACCTGGTTTAGACCTGGTTTAGTCCTGGTTTAGACCTGGTTTAGTCCTGGTTTAGACCTGGTTTAGACCTGGTTAAGACCTGGTTTAGTCCTGGTTTAGTCCTGGTTTAGACCTGGTTTAGACCTGGTTAAGACCTGGTTTAGACCTGGTTTAGTCCTGGTTTAGACCTGGTTTAGACCTGGTTTAGTCCTGGTTTAGACCTGGTTTAGTCCTGGTTTAGACCTGGTTTAGTGCTGGTTTAGTGCTGGTTTAGTCCTGGTTTAGTCCTGGTTTAGTCCTGGTTAAGTCCTGGTTTAGACCTGGTTTAGACCTGGTTTAGTCCTGGTTTAGATCTGGTTTAGACCTGGTTTAGTCCTGGTTTAGACCTGGTTAAGACCATGTTTAGTCCTGGTTTAGACCTGGTTAAGACCTGGTTTAGACCTGGTTTAGTCCTGGTTTAGACCTGGTTTAGACCTGGTTTAGTCCTGGTTTAGACCTGGTTTAGACCTGGTTTAGACCTGGTTAAGACCTGGTTTAGTCCTGGTTTAGTCCTGGTTTAGACCTGGTTTAGACCTGGTTTAGTCCTGGTTTAGACCTGGTTTAGTCCAGGTTTAGACCTGGTTTAGTCCTGCTTTAGACCCGGTTTAAACCTGGTTTAGTCCTGGTTTAGACCTGGTTTAGACCTGGTTTAGTCCTGGTTTAGACCTGGTTTAGTCCTGGTTTAGACCTGGTTTAGTCCTGGTTTAGACCTGGTTTAGTGCTGGTTTAGTGCTGGTTTAGTCCTGGTTTAGTCCTGGTTTAGTCCTGGTTTAGTCCTGGTTTAGACCTGGTTTAGACCTGGTTTAGTCCTGGTTTAGACCTGGTTTAGACCTGGTTTAGTCCTGGTTTAGACCTGGTTAAGACCTGGTTTAGTCCTGGTTTAGACCTGGTTAAGACCTGGTTTAGACCTGGTTTAGTCCTGGTTTAGACCTGGTTTAGACCTGGTTTAGACCTGGTTAAGACCTGGTTTAGTCCTGGTTTAGTCCTGGTTTAGACCTGGTTTAGACCTGGTTTAGTCCTGGTTTAGACCTGGTTTAGTCCTGGTTTAGTCCTGGTTTAGACCTGGTTTAGTCCTGGTTTAGACCTGGTTTAGTCCTGCTTTAGACCTGGTTTAAACCTGGTTTAGTCCTGGTTTAGACCTGGTTTAGACCTGGTTTAGTCCTGGTTTAGACCTGGTTTAGTCCTGCTTTAGACCTGGTTTAAACCTGGTTTAGTCCTGGTTTAGACCTGGTTTAGTCCTGGTTTAGTCCTGGTTTAGACCTGGTTTAGTCCTGGTTTAGACCTGGTTTAGACCTGGTTTAGACCTGGTTTAGTCCTGGTTTAGACCTGGTTAAGACCTGGTTTAGACCTGGTTTAGACCTGGTTTAGTCCTGGTTTAGACCTGGTTTAGACCTGGTTTAGACCTGGTTAAGACCTGGTTTAGACCTGGTTTAGACCTGGTTTAGTCCTGGTTTAGACCTGGTTTAGACCTGGTTTAGTGCTGGTTTAGTGCTGGTTTAGTCCTGGTTTAGTCCTGGTTTAGTCCTGGTTTAGACCTGGTTTAGTCCTGGTTTAGACCTGGTTTAGACCTGGTTTAGACCTGGTTTAGACCTGGTTAAGACCTGGTTAAGACCTGGTTTAGTCCTGGTTTAGACCTGGTTAAGACCTGGTTTAGACCTGGTTTAGTCCTGGTTTAGACCTGGTTAAGACCTGGTTTAGTCCTGGTTTAGACCTGGTTAAGACCTGGTTTAGACCTGGTTTAGTCCTGGTTTAGACCTGGTTTAGACCTGGTTTAGACCTGGTTAAGACCTGGTTTAGTCCTGGTTTAGTCCTGGTTTAGACCTGGTTTAGACCTGGTTTAGTCCTGGTTTAGACCTGGTTTAGTCCTGGTTTAGTCCTGGTTTAGACCTGGTTTAGTCCTGGTTTAGACCTGGTTTAGTCCTGCTTTAGACCTGGTTTAAACCTGGTTTAGTCCTGGTTTAGACCTGGTTTAGACCTGGTTTAGTCCTGGTTTAGACCTGGTTTAGTCCTGCTTTAGACCTGGTTTAAACCTGGTTTAGTCCTGGTTTAGACCTGGTTTAGACCTGGTTTAGTCCTGGTTTAGACCTGGTTTAGTCCTGGTCTTACCTCGTCGTCCTTGTACCAGGACAGTGTTTCTGCCGTCAGAACGAACCAATATTCTTTAGCTCCTCCTTTCATAATCCCAATGTTGTTAATGGTCAGCCAGCCTTTACGGATCACCTGCCAACGAGGACAAAGAGGGTTAGGAGACGAGGAGGAAGAAATTTAGGAGACGAGGAGGAAGAGGGTTAGGAGACGAGGACCAAGAGGGTTAGGAGACGAGGAGGAAGAGATTTAGGAGACGAGGAGGAAGAGGGTTAGGAGACGAGGACAAAGAGGGTTAGGAGACGAGGAGGAAGAGGGTTAGGAGACGAGGAGGAAGAGAGTTAGGAGACGAGGAGGAAGAGGGTTAGGAGACGAGGAGGAAGAGGGTTAGGAGACGAGGAGGAAGAGGTTTAGGCTTAACGTATCACAGGATATTGTTGAAAATCTAGTGGACGTTTTTTTTTTTTTTTTAAAGCCATGTCTTGTTTTGTTATTAGAACTATCTGCTATTGATGACGGTGCTGAAAACGTTGGTTGTAGGTTTGCAAAGCCAACATAAATAGAAACGCAACATAAATAGAAACGCAACTGCCACCATTGTTACTGGTGTGTTTGCCGCTAGCGTTGCTAAGTTAAATTAGACGTATTTTGTCAGACGTGGCTCTATGGTGGCTCTCTAGTCCGTGGGAAAGCAGACCGGTTCTTAATGGGCTCGCAAGTTGAACCAACTATGAACCGGCAATAGCACTAGCTCCGAACTAGCCCCCGGTTCCTGCTGGTAGAAAGATGGTATGAGGGTCTGACAGAATCTCTTCGAGGTCAGAAGTGAGGTGCCAGTCCAGTGCCCTCTCCTTCAGAAAGAGGATGTTCTTGTGTCCTTACATCAGTTCCAGAGTTGGCCCCTGTCTCTCCGTCAGGCCTCAGACCTGGCTCAAGGGGTTTGCCCGGGTTTGCCAGATCAGGTTACAGTATTAAGATCAGTTTTGCTCAATGACAGACACAGATTTGAATATAATATTACTCACTCTTTTGCACATGACACAGGACAACAAGAGACCTTATTTCAATAAATCACAGAAGAGCAACGCAAACTCACCATGATCTCGTCCTGAAGCAACACATTAAAACAAAAAAACACAGAGTGAAGCAAACAGAGCACTTCCTGTTTACAGCCATGACCACTTCCTGTCCAACTCACCTGGTTTCCTGCGGCTTTCTTCTTACTCATCTGATTGCTCTTCTGCTGCGCACTAAAAATAAAAACAGAGTTAGACCAGACTGAACCAAGACTAGACCAGTCATTAATCTAAAGCCTCGTTCCAGGGCAGCGGTTCAGTTCACCTAAAACCAGGACCAGACCAACCTGAACCGTCTGGTGGAAACAGGGCTTGATATTTTTTTGGTCTCACTTTGCGAAGCCGATGAAGTCCTCGTGGTTGGTGTTGACGTAGGCCAGCTCTATGTCAATTAGCAGCAAGATCTGAAGAGAACAGGAGAAAACCAGGTCTAAACCAGGTCTAAACCAGGACTAAACCAGGTCTAAACCAGGACTAAACCAGGTCTAAACCAGGTCTAAACCAGGACTAAACCAGGTCTAAACCAGGTCTAAACCAGGTCTAAACCAGGTCTAAACCAGGTCTAAACCAGGACTAAACCAGGTCTAAACCAGGTCTAAACCAGGTCTAAACCAGGACTAAACCAGGACTAAACCAGGTCTAAACCAGGTCTAAACCAGGTCTAAACCAGGTCTAAACCAGGTCTAAACCAGGACTAAACCAGGTCTAAACCAGGACTAAACCAGGACTAAACCAGGTCTAAACCAGGACTAAACCAGGACTAAACCAGGACTAAACCAGGTCTAAACCAGGACTAAACCAGGTCTAAACCAGGACTAAACCAGGTCTAAACCAGGACTAAACCAGGACTAAAGCCAGGACTAAACCAGGTCTAAACCAGGACTAAACCAGGTCTAAACCAGGTCTAAACCAGGTCTAAACCAGGTCTAAACCAGGACTAAACCAGGTCTAAACCAGGACTAAACAGGACTAAACCGGGTCTAAACCCGGTCTAAACCAGGACTAAACCAGGTCAGAAACCAGGACTAAACCAGGACTAAACCAGGACTAAACCAGGACTAAACCAGGTCTAAACCAGGTCTAAACCAAGGTTAAACCAGGACTAAACCAGGTGCTAGTCTAACCAGGTCTAAACCAGGACTAAACCAGGTCTAAACCAGGAGAAAACCAGGTCTAAACCAGGTCTAAACCAGGACTAAACCAGGACTATGTTGATCTATCAAACCAGGTCAAGACCAACTGTGAGACTCAAAGGACTAAACCAGGTCTGATGTGCTCAGATCTAAACCAGGTCTAAAAGGACTAAACCAGGTCTAAACCAGGTCTAAACCAGACTAAACCAGGTCTAAACCAGGACAACGGACAAAGAGAACTAGTTAGTCTAAACCAGGTCTGACAAGCAGGGTCTAAACCGAAAAAACCAGGTAACTAAACCAGGACTAAACCAGGTCTAAAAGGACAAAAAACATCAGGTCTAAACCAGGTCTCGTCTCAGGTCCTAAACCAGGTAACCAGGATGAAAGGTGGGATCTCTAAAACCAGGTCTAAACCAGGTCTAAACCAGGTCTAAACCAGGACTAAACCAGGTCTAAACCAGGTCTAAACCAGGTCTAAACAGGTCTAAACCAGGACTAAACCGGGACTAAACCAGGTCTGTGGGAATGTGGTCTAGGCAAGTTTGTTTTAAGAACCAGGCACAAACAACAGTGCAGGTCTAAACCATACTAAACGAATATCAAACCAGGTCTAAACAGGTCTAAACCAGGTCTAAACCAGGACTAAACCAGGAGTGTTTGTGCTGGTAAACCAGGTCTAAACCAGGTCTAAACCAGGACTAAACCAGGACTAAACCAGGTCTAAACCAGGTCTAAACCAGGTCTAAACCAGGTCTAAACCAGGACTAAACCAGGACTAAACCAGGTCTAAACCAGGTGAAGAAACCAGGTCTAAACCAGGTACCAGGTCTAAACCAGGTCTAAACCAGACTAAACCAGGACTAAACCAGGTCTAAACCAATAAACAGGCTAACCAGGTCTGATGATAGAGCCTGGAGCTAAAGAGGTCTAAACCAGGACTAGGCTAAACCAGGTCTAAACCAGGTCTACCTATTTCTCCCAACCAGGACTAAACCAGGTCTAAACCAGGTCTAAACCAGGACTAAAACTTCTGGGTCTAAACAGGTCTAAACCAGGACTAAACCAGGTCTAAAGTCTGGACTAAACCAGGACTAAACCAGGTCTAAACCAGGAAGTTGAAAAAGTGTTCATTTGGTCAGGTCTAAACCAGGTCTAAACCAGGTCTAAACCAGGTCTAAACCAATAAGACCAGGTCTAAACCAGGTCTAAACCAACTAAACACAGGTCTAAACGGTCACCAGGATAAAGTCTAAAGTCCAGTCGGTCTAAACCAGGACTAAACCAGGTCTAAAAGGACTAAAAGGTCAAAACCAGGTCTAGCAGGAGACTAAACCAGGTCATAACCAGGTCTAAACCAGGACTAAACCAGGTCTAAACCAGGACTAAACCAGTCTAAAAAAACCAGGTCTAAACCAGGTCAAAACTCAGGACTAAACCAGGTGATCGGACTCTAAACCAGGTCTAAACCAGGTCTAAACCAGGTCAAAACCAGGTCTAAACCAGGACTAAACCGTTGAGGATCTCAGGACTGACTCAGCTCAGGACTAGCAGGTCAAAACCAGGACTAAACCAGGTCAAAACCAGGACTAAACCAGGTCAAAACAGGTCTAAACAGGACTAAACCAGGTCTGGCCAGGACTAAACCAGATAAACCAGTACTAAACCAGGTCTAAACCAGGACTAAACCAGGACTAAACCAGGTCTTAACCAGGTTAAACCAGGTCTTCTAAACCAGGTCTGACTAAACCAGGTCTAAACCAGGTCTAAACTCAGGAAGAAAACCAGGAAGGACTAAACCAGGTCTTAACCAGGTCTAAACCAGGTCTAAACCAGGACTAAACCAGGACTAAACCAGTTTTAAACCAGGTCTAAAGGACTAAAAGGTCAAACCAGGACTAAACCAGGTCTTAACCAGGTCTAAACCAGGTCTAAACCAGGTCTAAACCAGGTCTAAACCAGGACTAAACCAGGTCAAAACCAGGACTAAACCAGGTCTAAAGACAAAACCAGGTCTAAACCAGGTCTAAACCAGGACTAAACCAGGTCTTAACCAGGTCTAAACCAGGTCTAAACCAGGACTAAACCAGTACTAAACCAGGTCTAAACCAGGTCTAAACCAGGTCTAAACCAGGACTAGGTGGTCTAAACCAGGTCTAAACCAGGTCAACCAGGTCTAAACCAGGACTAAACCTGTCTGGACAACTATAAACCAGGTCTAAACCAGGACTAAAACAGGTCTAAACCAGGTCTAAACCAGGTCTAAACCAGGACTAAACCAGGTCTAAACCAGATGACATTACCAGGTCTAAACCAGGATAAACCAGGTCTAAATCAAACTCTTGGGTCTAAACCAGGTCTAAACCAGGTCAACTGGTCCAAAGTGAAGGTCTAAACCAGGACTAAACCAGGTCTAAACCAGGTCCTAAACCAGGTCTAAACCAGGACTAAACCAGGTCTAAACCAGGTCGGTACTAAACCAGGTCTAAACCAGGTCTAAACCAGGTCAAAACCAGGTCTAAACCGGTCTAAACCAGGTCTAAACCAGGACTAAAACAGGTCTAAACCAGGTCAAAACCAGGTCTAAACCGGGTCTAAACCAGGTCTAAACCAGGACTAAAACAGGTCTAAACCAGGTCAAAACCAGGTCTAAACCGGGTCTAAACCAGGACTAAACCAGGTCTAAACCAGGTCAAAACCAGTACTAAACCAGGTCTAAACCAGGTCTAAACCAGGTCAAAACCAGGTCTAAACCGGGTCTAAACCAGGTCTAAACCAGGACTAAACCAGGTCTAAACCAGGTCAAAACCAGGTCTAAACCGGGTCTAAACCAGGTCTAAACCAGGACTAAAACAGGTCTAAACCAGGTCTAAACCAGGTCTAAAACAGGTCTAAACCAGGTCTAAACCAGGTCTAAACCAGGACTAAACCAGGTCTAAACCAGGTCAAAACCAGTACTAAACCAGGTCTAAACCAGGTCTAAACCAGGACTAAACCAGGTCTAAACCAGGTCTAAACCAGGTCTAAACCAGGTCTAAACCAGGTCTAAACCAGGTCTAAACCAGGTCAAAACCAGGTCTAAACCAGGACTAAACAGGGACAGGCTCTAGGTCTCACCTGGTTTTTGGTGCGGCTCTCTCGGTCTCTGATGTGCTGGGTCACAATCCTCTCCATTTCCTCTCGGAGCATCGGGAACTGGGCCAACTGTGAGGGTTCAGAGGGACTGTAGTTACAGCATCTGTTCAGCTCCAGAGCCTCTGATAACTTTACAAACTGTGAAGAAACTGAGACAGACTGTTTTTGTCAGTCATAGTAATTGTATATTATATATTATGCTCTCACTCCAGTTCAAACGCTTATCCACAAACACTTATGACTTCATGTTTTCAGCTGTATCTCCTGTTGGCTCCATGCTCCAAACAAGACAAAGACATCACTTTGCACTACATCTAATCATTGTACAGGGACACTCTCTTCATTAGGGTTACACTGGCTCCTGTTGACGCCCGCATCAAGTTCAAAGCTATGCTCTTGGCCAAGACCACCACTGGCTCCGCCCCCTCATATCTCCACTCACTAATACAGACCTATGTTCCTACCAGATCCCTGCGCTCTGCAAATGAACAACGTCTGGTGGTACCGTCCCAAAAAGGTACAAAATCACTCTCACGTACCTTCTCTGGCTCTGTTCCACATTGGTGGAATGATCTACTGCTGCTACAAGATCAGCAGATTCTGTAGCCATCTTTAAAAAACACCTGAAAACACATCTCTTCCGTCAACACCTGACTGACAAACACTGAGTTCTACTTCCTTTCCATCGATTCCTTTCTTATAAAAAAAAAAAATTATTCTCTTATCCTTAGCATTGTAAACTGCGCTGGGTTTAAACTGACTAGTTTTTTTGTGCACTTATGCTTTTTGTTCCTTGTGTTGTTAAAATTGCTTCCATTGTTTTCCTCACTTGTAAGTCGCTTTGGATAAAAGCGTCTGATAAATCAGGGGTTCACAAACTTTTCAGACCGCGACCTCAATATTAGACTTCTCCCTCTCTCTCTCTCTCTCTCTCTCTCTCTCTCTCTCTCTCTCTCTCTCTCTCTCTCTCTCTCTCTCCCTCTTTCTCTCTCTCCCTCTCTCTCCCTCTTTCTCTCTCTCCCTCTCTCTCCCTCTTTCTCTCTCTCTCGCTCTCTCTCTCTCTCTCTCTCTCTCCCTCTTTCTCTCTCTCCTTCTCTCTCTCTCTCGCTCTCTCTCTCTCTCTCTCCCTCTTTCTCTCTCTCTCTCTCTCTCGCTCTCTCTCTCTCTCTCTCTCTCTCTCTCCTCTCTCTCTCCCTCTTTCTCTCTCTCTCGCTCTCTCTCTCTCTCTCTCTCTCCCTCTTTCTCTCTCTCTCGCTCTCTCCCTCTTTTCTCTCTCTCTCTCCCTCTTTCTCTCTCTCTCGCTCTCTCTCTCTCTCTCTCCTCTCTCTCTCTCTCTCTCTCTCTCTCTCTCTCTCTCCCTCTTTCTCTCTCTCTCTCTCCGTTGAAGCATGGTTGAAAAGCAATGTCTCTCTCTCATTGGTCTCTCTCTCTCTCTCTTATTCTATTATTACTCTCTCTCTCAGAATAAAGTCTCTCTCTCTCTCTGACCTCTGTGAGTTCTTTCTCTCTCATTGACTCTGTCTCTCTCTCTCTCTCTATGTGTGTATATGCCTCTCTCTCTCTAAACCTTTATTTCATCTTTATTTCTCTCTCAATTCAATTCAATATTGCTTTATTGGCATGAATGTAAATTATACAATATTGCCAAAGCTTAGTGTACAAATGTAGAAAAAATAAAATAAATTAAAGCCATAGCGATAAAGAACCCTCGCCTCCCTTGAGACCAGCGAGGGACACATGCACTCGGAGGAGTGCATTTCGTGCTTTAAAGCGTAAACTTCACGGTGAAAGGATTCTGAGGAGTTTTCTAAAACTCTAGTCTTGGCTCTGGAGGGGCCTCCTCTAAAGGAAGGATCCTGGCAATTGGGAAATGGCATTTATTTCCCAAAGGTTGCCTCTTCACAGACTCATTACGACCACAGCCACAAATGTATCAAAAAACAAATTGATAACTTTTTTTTCACACGTGTCTAGATGATACTCACCAAATTTGGAGCTGTTTAGATGAAAAGCCTTTAGCACAAGGGGTGAGATTTAGGTGGTCACGCATTCCACCCAACATAGTAGATTTTCTGTTGAGTTTACGGTATGGCTCTAATAAACTTTTCTGTTTGCCCTAAGGTGTCCTATGGTTGTACCAAGTTTTGTATTTCTACATTGGAAAAATTTACTTTCATTTTCCATAGAACCAATGTATTTTGACTTTTCTAGGGGTCGCCACTGAGTCATTTTTCTTTTTTTTTTTTCGGGGACTTCAAATACATAGATTTTTTCCGGGCTTTAAGTCTGTGACCAATAAAAATGACTTTTAGTTGCACGTTTACTGGGTCAAATTGAAAATCATTTTTCAGAAAAATTAAAAAAAATATAACTCGAGCAAAAACAACAAGGAAAACGCCTGTCTATTTTACACACATGTGTTTAGCTCATTTTGCCCAAGTCTGGTGTCTGTGGAATGAAGCAGCTTTTTTCTGTTGTTTTTTAAAAAAGAGGTTGTATTCTAAGTCGGTTCACATCTTCAATTTAAAATGGCCGCCTTCCCGTGTGTGATAGGGTGTGGTCCCCTTTGGCTTTTTTGTTCATAAGCCCATGGTGGATGTGTGTACCAAGTTTCATTTGCCTACGACAAACTAAAATTTTCACTTCCCATTGACTTTTTCCACATATTTGGGACGTTGCTATGGCAACACATTTATAGATAGGGGGTGGTTGTCATTGGCTTTTATGCTCCTCATGACATAAGAGATGTGTGTACCAAATTTTATGTCTCTATGACAAACTAAATTCTTGGGTCCCATTATAAGTTTGTAGGGGGCGCTGGAGAGCCATTTCTAAAGATAACCCTTTTATTTACATATCTTTGTGTTCAGGTCATGAATGTGCACAAACGCCTTTTTGGGTCCAACTCGATCCGAGAAGGCGTTTGAGAGTTAAGAGACATTTTATTTTCACAAAAATGGCCACCTCGTTACAGGCTTGCCACACCATAGACATATATAAAGGCTAGATGGCTTACCGGCGCTGAGAGCCAATGGGACCCGACGACGTCACCAGCGGCCATCTTAGGACGGACCGCTCGTCCAGTTATAACATTAAAGTCTATTGTGCATGTAGTGCTGAAATAACTATATTTTGCTCAATTTTCAACCGATTTTCAAACGGCTTGGTGTGTCATAAACGTCAGGGATGCGGCTATTTAACTGCATACTTGTGAAAAATTATAGCCACGGAGTTTATTAAGCACAAATCATAGCCACGTTAATAAGGATTGTAATACACCAAACCGTTTGTAAATCCGTCAAGAATTCAGCAAGTTACGAGCATTTTAGTTGGCGTATGTCACTCACCTTCCATCCACAGCAGCAGGGAGCAGCACTATGGCAGCACTGACCTAAGATGGCCGCCAGTGATGATACAGCTGACTCCGCCTTGAGCCATCTAGCCTTTATATATGTCTATGTGCCACACCCATACCCGATAAGATATCAACAACAAAGTCACAACTTTGGTTGGCACACGTGTCTAGATGATACTCACCAAATTTGGGGCCATTTAGATTAAAACACAATGATTTGCATCTTTTGCGCATAAGGTGCTATTTTAGTGGCAGCGTTTCACCCCACATGGCGGACTTCCTGTTGAGTTTAGGGTGTGGCTGTCATAGACTTTTCTGTTTGCCCTGAGGTGTCCTATGGATGTACCAAGTTTCATTTTTCTACGTTGGAAAAAAGTTACTTTCACTTTCCATAGGCCCAATGTATTTTGATTTTGTAGGGGTCGCCACTGAGTCATTTTATGTATTTTTTTTTCGGCGACTTCAAATACATAAATTTTTCGCCGGACTTGAAGGCTGGGACCAATAAAAATTACTTTTCGTTCATGTCCACTGGGTCAAATTTAGGATTATAGGTGGGAAAAAAATAAATAAATAAATAAATAAAACAATAGGCCCTCCCGGTCATCACCGGCTCGGGCCTAATTATAACAAAAAATGAACATCACAGTAATGGAACCGATTATAATAACATCTTATAATATTAAACTAACAAATTATAACTCTCTCTCTCTCTCTCTCTCTCTCTCTCTCTCTCTCTCTCTCTCTCTCTCTCTCTCTCTCTCTCTCTCTCTCTCTCTCTCTCAGTGTAGGAAGAGGAGTTTTTTCGTGTTGGTGAGGGTGTGTGTGCGCGGTGTGTGGTCGCCGGGATGGCGGCTGCTCACGAGCAGGGAACGCCGACTCTGTCACTTCGAAACGGTTGCAGGTGTGTACCTGAGGCCGGGGTGACAGTGGAGGATTTGCTTATGAGTATCGGTCAGAAGATTGGTTTTGAAAACATTGTCTCTGCTTCTCGGATGAATAAAGCGGTTGTCGTGTTCTTAAAATCTGAATTAAAAGTAAATGAGCTGACAGTGAGTGGAATTTGGGTAAAGGAAACTTATGTTCCGGTTACCCCGCTGTCTGCCCCGGCAACTAAAGTAACTGTTTCAAACATTCCGCCGTTCATTTCTAATGAAGCTATTGTGAAAGAGCTAGTGAGATTTGGTAAGATCGCAAGCCCCGTAAAAGCTGTCCCCCTCGGGTGTAAAGACGCTGCTTTAAAACATGTTCTTTCTTTTAGACGACATGTCTACATGTTTCTGAACTCACGGAGCGGACTTTGGAAGTTTCGTTCCGTGTTACTCACGGAGAGAACTCTTTCATGGTGTACGCTAGCACTGAGAGTTTGAAGTGTTTTATTTGCGGTGATTTGGGCCACAAACGTTTCACGTGTCCGCGTAGAGATGAACAGAGCGCGTCTACATCTCGGGAAGAGAACGACATCGAGCCTGAAGTAAATAACACTGAACCTGAGAGAGATGAGGAGCAGGATAGAGGGGCTACAGAGGAGGTGAAAGAGCAGCAGGAGGTGAGTGATTCTGTTGTTAATGCTGGCTGTGTGGAGCAATCTGGAAGTAATCAAGTAACGTTACCTGATAAAGCTGTGAATATAGGTGATGGAAATGATCAGAGTGATTATGATGAAGATGATAATGTACAGAAATGTGGTTCTGAGGAAAATTTGACTGATGAGACAGAGAGTTTATCACAGTATACTGATGACGGGATGAGAGATGAAGAGCAATGGTCTGATGCGTCTAAGGAGGTTGGGAAAGATCTGTATCCATTAGAGCAGATCAATTATTTTCTTGATAAGACAAAAGGAAAAGCGGGTGTTGAAATAAGAGATTACTTCCCGGATGCGGAAAAGTTTATTGCTTCAGTAATGTGGTTTAGGAAAGAAAGCACATGATGAGCTGTCACAACAAAAAAGATTTCGTCTTAAAAATTTTTTAACTGTTGTTAGATCAGGAATAAGGACGGGAAAAGCGAGGGGAAAATCTAAGTAACTTCAATGACTGAACATTTCTCTTTCAATCTGATCTGTTTTTCTTTTCCCTTTCTTATG
>CM044550.2:1703517-1738517 GCA_024416835.2 Perccottus glenii | reverse complement strand
GCAGGGCCTTGGTCTTCCTGCTGGGGTCATCAGGTCTGTAGTGCTTATATTCCTCGACCTCCTTTTCAATCGACAGCAGCTGACTCTGGAGTTTTGAGCGAAAAGCCGGCAGCGTGTCCCGGATGTGGTTTGTCAGTTGCTGCAAAAACAGAGAGGAACCAGTCAGAACCAACCTCTCATGGAACCCCTTAAAAGGTCCTTGAGTAAGTACTTTTGCACCTGGAGCTGGAGCCTTGGGGAGTGTGTATGAGAGATACACCTCCCACTGACAGCCCCCACTGCAGTGATATAAAATCTCATGTTTTGTTTACTTCTTTAAGCAAACGCATTCTGTACCTTTGATATATATCCGTGTGTTTGCTTCATTCTTGCAAGAATTAAACCTGGCCTTTCACTTTTTATAATATAATCTGTCTCCGTGTCTCTCTGGATAATATAAGGATATAGAATTCTTATAACATTTGGTGCCGTGACCTGGATCTCAATATTCGTTGTTTCTCATGCAAAGAGGTGAGCTGACGTGCACGGAAGAAATGCACAAAAAAGCATTTCTTGTAAGTCCCAAGCTGTGCTGTTAAAGCAGTAAAGGGCCAGACCTCCACTCTGTGTGTGTGAACACGATGACGAGATCTGGACTGAAAAAAGAGAAGAGCAGAGAGACGAGAGGACAGAACAGACAGTCTGGCTGCTGAACAACTGGACTATTGGACTGAAAATTCAGGTAAACAGCTGTTTAATTAAATTTTTTGGTGTGTGTGTGATTGTGAATACCAAAGCTTCCGGAAGTAGTAGTTTTTGAAATCTGGCGGATGTTGAGTGAGCTGCATGTAAGTTACATCACCATAGTTGATGTGTTTCCATGAAGTTGGCCAACATAGGAGATTCTTAGACGCTGAAAGATCGAGATTCCTTAAATGGTGAGATCCGCTTTATCGAGACCCTGCCTATATGGTTTATGGTGAGATTAAAAGCCGAAAATGTATGTGTTTTCGATCGAGACCCTACCTGTCAATCTAATGGTGAGATTTTAAACGGGATTTCTGATGTTAATCTGTGTTAAAGATTGTTGTCTTGCTAGATTTTAGTTTGATAGATACCTTATGCTCTGTAAGTCTTTATGGTGTTTCTTGAAACTGACTCGTGCAATTAGTTCATTTGGCCGTGACAAGTGCGAAACTCTATGTGAGATAGAGCACCTGATTACAATAAGGAGTATGAGGTCTAAAGAGCTAGTCTGGGAAGCACAAGAATTTATCTTAGATCAATAATCACGTATCGTAATACGCCACAATCGAACTGCCTTGCATAGCTAGTATTGTTGGTTTTAATGGTGCGTTGGACGCACAGGAAAACTCGAGTATGGACCATTATCGAGATACTTACTAACAACAAAAGTGAGATGAATGAGTCCGAAGTCAATGTGACTAGAAAGGCCTACGTAGAATTGTTCCCTGCAGACGAGAAGTGAGATTTTAAAGCCCACTAGAAGTGAGAGGCTTTTGCTGAAAAAATGTTCACTGCATATTGAAGCAGTGAGAGAGAGAAAAAAAGCCTACACGACGTGAGGGGCTTATACTGAGAATTGTTGACCTAAAGAGTTAAAGATAAAAGGTGTGTGAGAGAGAATAAATGTGTTATGAATGGGCCATTGTTGGATGAAGAATGAGTCTAATGATGTGAATCAGAACAACGGTAATGTTTTTTTGTTTAGAGAAAGTTTGAACAACATGAGAGAGAAAGGTAGCTTCCATAAGCTATTTTTCTAGTTTGAGAAAAAACAGAAGCAGAGAAGAGATTTTGAAAGAAGTACACACATGTACTTCAAAACACTAATCATTTGTATTTTGTTTAAATGTTTTCTGGGAGCCTCTAGGTCTCGGCCTCACTCCGCTCAGACAACAGTGCCCTCTCCAAACTTCCTCTGCACAACCCTTTACATTAAACTAACTTTTTAATGTTGAAAAAAATACTGAGTTATAAATGTCAGTGACAGAGACAGTCTGAACTGAACTGATGTGTTTAAATAAAGTTTATGATACTTAATTATGAAAACTGTTTGACCTTCTGACAGGTCTGTTGATACGAATAAAGTCCACATTTGAGTTTTATTGAATCTATGAAACATGATTTGGTAAACTAAACGATTTAATTAATGAGATTGAATATGATTTTTGAAAAGAAAAACTTAAAGTTTAAGTAATTTGGAAAACTGAAATGAAGATAGTTCAAATTAAATAATAATCATTAGGGATGCACCGAAATGAAATTCTTGGCCGAAGCCGAATAATAATGAAATGCTTGGCCGAAGGCCGAATACCGAATACCAAGCGCGTGTTTCACATTTTTCCATTTATTTTGCCAATTTTTTCAACATTACAATAATTAAATAGTAAAAATTTGCTTTTTACTATTTTGTGTTGTTTTTCAGATAAATCAAATAACAACAATAAAATTTCAAAATATTTATTTAACTAACAATGAGCAATACATTTGTTATGGTATTTATTAATCTTCCTTAATGTAAGATAATAAAAAAATATTTAGTTCATGTTAGTATGAGTGCATTCACAATTTTAACAAATAGGCCTACCACTTTTGATACTTTTTAATTCAAAAATTACAAATGTGATACTTAATTTTAATACTGTATTAGTAAATGTTAACATTAAGATTAATAAATGCTTTTAATAAGGGGTTTAGTTAATGTTATAAAATAGAAACTACTTATAAAGTGTTACCATAATCCAAAATATAACTAAAATCTTAAATTAATTTACCATACAAGTAGCCTACCTTGGGAAAGGTTGGGAAAGCAGCATGTCAGACAGCGAGACTGTGCGCGGCTCTACGTATTTTGGCCCTTTAGGCTTGCCATACGGCTCATGTGTAGTACGAGCCCGTTTACTCTCTGCGCTGTTTTCATCTCCTGTGCACCACCTGACCGTCTCCATTACCTAGCGGCTTTCCCAAATCCAACTCGGCCTGGATTATTTCTCATGTGCGCATCTTTTTCCCCACATCCAAGTAATGATCTTTATATCCTGGATCAAGCACAGTCGCGATGCTGTACAGGGGTTCTGAGTCCGCCTGACTAAATCGTGTGCTGACAGCTTCTAAGAGCGCACTTTTAGTTGTTTTAACTCCGTGGTCTGTTTCACTTGAAGTACGTTTTTGCAGATGCACCCCCTCTGGACAATTCAGCAGAACAATGTCTGCAAACGGACGTTTTTGCCTCTTTCTCTGACACTTTAAAGTGCTTACACACTGCTGACATGTTTGCTGCATAAAGCCCGCGCCTCTCACTCTACGCGGGTTATTTGATTGCTTCATTAAAAACGTCATTGTTCGGCAAAATTTATTCGGCCTTTTTACTTATTCGGCTGAACACCGAAAGTGCTTTTTGGCTATTTTCGTCCGAATAATTTCGGCTGCCGAACATTCGGTGCATCCCTAATAATCATCATCATTAATCATACAATAAAGATTTAAACTGTAATGTAAATTAGTAATCTGGTTTTGATGATTAAAAACATATCTATATGTTAAAAAAAAGTTCAAAATGTTAAAACGATCTTAAAGGTTTATTTTTGAAAAATTGAGAGTTAATGAGAAATAATTAGTGCTGGGACTCGATTAAAAAAATAATCTAATTAATTAGAGGCTTTGTAATTAATTAATCGAAATTAATTGCATATAAATATTTGACCTGAGAACAGTGAGAAGTAATTTTTCACATGGATTTTTAGTATACCATTGAATAATGACTGAATACATAAGCTTAAACAACATATTGTTTATTTATTTCAGTCCAGCAGACCAGTGCAATGTTTGCCATTAAGTGTAGCAGTGTAGTTACCCTGGTCCTGATCATCTGGTGGAGTGTGGGTTGAGTGTGGGTCCTTGTAACTTTACTCGGAGTCGGGCTAACGTCCACGCTAACTCCTATGTGTTTTGCGTTGAGGTGATATTTGAGGCTCGATGTGCTGCGGTGATACGCAAATTCCTTGTTGCATAGCTTGAACACAACCATGCTCTTGTCGACGCTTTTCCCATCCACAGGGCCAAACAAAGCGGTCGCGTCAGCTTCTTCATGTTGACTGTGGTCGGAAGTCAAGAACGCTAGTGCTCCAATATAATCGGACCGTCGAAACTCATTCATTGAAAAACGTTCCGTGGTCAAAAATAAGTGTGGTTAAAATTATGTTATTTATTTTTTGCGTTTGCGTTTAACGCGTTAATCCTATTTAACGGCATTAAAGTCCCGGCCCTAGAAATAAGTAAATGAAAAGATATTTGTTAAACTAACAAGGTGAATTGTTAAAGAAAAAAGGTTGAGATAATTGAATGAACAGTAATGATAATTACTGATTGCAATTTTGGTGAATTTGAATAAATAAAGAGAGACATGTTATTTTGATTTTACACTTGATTTAAGTTTCTGTTTAAGGGCTTTTATGGTTTCGTTTGACGAAAACCTAGGAGGCACTTTCTATGGGTCTATAATGTCAGAGAATGTTCTGATTTGTTAGTTTGTTCTTTATTTGGATGGAAGCCAACTACAACAAGTATACCAGTTCAGAAAAGGAGTTTTGACAATTAATATAGCCACCACCAGTAAGAGCTAATATTAACATAGTTCTTTGAACTTATATCATCTTGGTTTACACCTGTGAAGGGAAGCACACCTGTGAGCAGGGCTAGTGACGTGAGTCACATGACTTCCTGTGACATCACTCTGAACTTGACAAACGTAGAGATCAGGGACAGGTGCAGTGCAAAGCAGAAGTCTGGAGGTTTTGTGAAAGTAAGACCATTAGACAAGCGTTGCCTGCTGACCGGAAACATGCGTCCTTAAAGGATCCTCGTTTTATTTGTGTTCACATACAATGTGACGGAGAACATCGTGAGTGGAAACTCACACTTTAGGAGCCAAACAGCAGCTCCCTCAGGTTCATTTGAGAGCCCCATTTACATCGACGACTGAGGTGTACTTCGAAGGTGTCCTTCATAAATATAAGGCTAAAATTAAATTAGCATTATGGTTTGAATTTTTACCATTTGGGACAATTTATGAAAATGTGGATTCAATTAAGTAAATTTATAAACAACTGTTATGGGAATTGTATGTGTTTTCATTTAGTGTCTATGTTTTAGTTTTAGATATGATTCTTCTGTCTGCTCCATGCTATGACAAACAGGCCATCACGACCTGGGTCGCAGACTGCGTAGGAGTGAACATCCTCCGCCTCCTTAACACTGTGTACTGCTGGGTATAAAACGACATGTATTGGTTTACTTCTTTAAGCAAACGCATTCTGTACCTTTGATATACCTGTCTTTGCTTCTCCTTGCAAGGAATAAAACCCTTTAGCTTTTTATAATATAATCTGTCTCCGTGTCTCTCTGGATAATTTAAGGATATAGAATTCTTATAACAACAACAAAGGTTTATGAATTGTACGAGAGATGCTGTAACTGTTAATTAAAACTGGAAATGAGAGAAAACTGGTCCAAGGACTGGACAGAACAAAATAGCACTGAGCATGCTTTTAGCTGAAAAGGGAGGATCTACATTTACATTTACATTTAGTCATTTAGCAGACGCTTTTATCCAAAGAGACTTACAAGTGAGGATAACAATGGAAGCAATTTTAACAACACAAAGCATACGCTTTGTGTTGTTAAAACAACGCATTAAGTGCACAAAAAACTAGTCAGTTTAAACCAAGCACAGTATACAAAGCTAAAGATAAGAGAATTTCTCTTGGCCTGGAAATCTTGGCCGGAATCACAAGCAGTTCTGTTTTTGCAAGGTTCAGCTGCAGGTGATGGTCCTTCATCCAAAGTGAGATGTCACTCAGACATGCCGAGACGCGAACAGAGACCGTCGGATCGTCAGGTTGAAATGACAGGTGGAGTTGAGTGTCATCTGCAGCAGTGATAGGAAAAGCCATGCTTCTGGATGACAGAGCCAAGGGATGTCATGTATATGGAAAAGAGTAACTGTCCAAGCACTGAGCCCTGTGGCACCCCTGTATTAAGATGTTGGGACTCGGAGACCTCGTTTCTCCAGGATACTCTGAATGACCAATCCGAGAGGTAAGACTTGAACCATTGCAACGCCATTCCAGAGACGCCCTGAGAGAGGACAGGAGGATGTGATGATTAACAGTGTCAAAAGCAGCAGACAGATCCAGTAAGATGAGTACAGATGACTTGGATGTTGCCTTTGACAGTCTCAGAGCTTCGATGACTGAGAGCAAGGCAGTTTCGGTGGAATGACCGCTCTTGAACCCAGACTGGTTCTGGTCCAGGAGGTTGTTCCGTGTGAGAAAGGATGAGAGCTGAGTAAACACAACTCGCTCCAGAGCTTTGGCAATGAAGGGAAGGAGGGAAACCGGTCTGTAGTTTTCTAGCAGTGTAGGGTTAAGAGTGGGTTTCTTCAGTAGTGGTGTGATGCGGGCCTCTTTGAAAGCTGTGGGGAAGGACCCAGTGGAGAGAGATGAGTTGATGATGTAGGTGAGAGCAGGCACGACAGATGGAGAGATGGCCTGAAGGAGATGTGTGGGGATGGGATCCAGCGGGCAGGTAGTAGGGTGGTTAGAACTAATGACCTTGGAAACATCTTCAGTTAGAGAAGGAAGTGAGCAAACACATATCAGGGGTCTGAATGAGCTCGACAGGTGGTGGAGCAGAGAACTGACTGCTGATGGTGGTCGTTTTCTTTATAAAGAAAGACACGAAATCATCAGCTGTTAAATCCGATGAAGGTGGGGGGGCAGGTGGACAAAGGAGGGCAGAAAAGATTTTAAAGAGAGTGCACGAGTCAGGTGAGTTGATTAACCTAGAATGGTAGTAGACAGTTTTTGCAGAGGTGACATCAGCGGAGAAAGTAGAGAGGAGAGACTGGTAGATACAGAGGTTAGTAGGATCTTTTGACTTGCGCCATTTTCTCTCAGCTGACCGGAGGCTGGCGTGGTGCTCGCGTAGAACATCGGATAACCAGGGGGCAGACGAGGATGTACGGGCTGGTCTAGATGTAAGAGGGCATAAGTTGTCCAAGCAGGATGTAAGCGTGGAGCACAGAGTGTCATTGGCGTTGTTTGTGTTTAAAGAGAGAGCTCCTCAGAAGAGGGAGCAGAAGAGACAGCAGAGGAAAAACGGGAGGGACTGAGTGTACGCAGGTTGCGTCGGAAAGTGACCAGCGGTATTGCAGTGTCTGGAGAAGTTAGGTCAAGGTCGAGAGTAATGAAGAAATGATCAGAAGTGTGCAGTGGTGTGACCTGAGTGTGGCGAGTGGAGCAGTATCTTATGTAGATAAGATCTAGTTGGTTACCAGACTTGTGGGTTGCCGATGTGGAAACCTGCTTGAGGTCAAATGATGCAGTTAGGTTAATGAAGTTAGCAGCCTGTGGCTTTTCAAGGTGGATGTTGAAGTCTCCTAATACCACCAGAGGGTACCATCCTCAGGAAGGATGAAAGAAGCGCATCCAACTCCTCCAAGAAATGTCCAAGCGGACCTGGGGCCGATAGATAACTACAAAATGACTTTTAACAGGGTGGGTGATGGTAACAGCATGGAACTCGAAGGAGCTGTTGTCACACAAGGGTGATAGCTGTTTAAACTTCCAGTCGGTAGGAATAAGTAGTCCGGTCCCTCCGCTCCTTCCAGTGAAGCGAGGACTGTGGGAGAAAGTGTGATTATGGGAGAGTCCTCTGGTTTGATCCATGTTTCTGTAAGTGCTACAACTGAAAGACCAGAATGTTGAACAAAAGCTGTAATGAAATCAGATTTGTAAAATCCTGTGTTAATTTAAATATTAAAGTGAAGTGACCCACCTGGTCTTGTACTCACCTGGTTCTGGACTCACCTGGTTCAGCACTTTCTGCAGGTAGGCGGTGCCCATTCGATCAGCCAGGTGCCTGTAGGAGGGGTGAGAGAGGAAGAACTTCCTTTCGGCCTGAAGTGCCGCCGTGATGTCCTTTTTACCGTCGATGTCCTTCTGAGAGCGGTTCACCACGCCAATGTACCCTGAATGCACCACGAGACACAACAATGTAAACAGATGGACCCTGAATGCACCGTGAGACAGGTCTAAACCAGGTCTGACCTCTGCGCAGTGGTAGGAGTTTATTTTCTAAAATGTCTCTGGCGTCAGTTCCTTCGTCCATAAGATCAAGTTTAGTGATGACTCCTATAGTCCTCAGCCCTGTAGGAGAGAAGGAAGGAAGGGCCGGAAGGAAGAGAGAAGGAAGGGAAGAGAGGGGGAAGAGATTAAGATGTTGTTCAGGGGCGCCTCAGTGGATCACCTGGAAAGTGCACTGTGCGAGAGAGACCAGGGTTCATATCATTCCCTCTTTGTTGTCTTAGCCTGTTTTCTGTTTTGGTCAGGTTTTACCAGGTCTGGGTCTGGTTTTATCAGGTCCAGGTCAGGTTTTACCAGGACTTACCCTGCGGGTCCACTTCCTTGGCGATCTTGAGTGCGTCGGAGTTGGCCAGGTCGGAGTTGGCGGGGGACACTGCCAACAGCAGACAGTTGTCTTTAGTAACAAACTGCAGCAGCATGTCTTTGATCTGCTGCTCGATGTCGGCCGGCTGGTCTCCCACCGGGACTTTAGTCATCCCCGGCAAGTCCACCAGAGTCAGGTTCAGGACTAGACCAGGAGAGACCAGAGTTAGACCAGAGTCAGGTTCAGGACTAGACCAGGAGAGACCAGAGTTAGACCAGAGTCAGGTTCAGGACTAGACCAGGAGAGACCAGAGTTAGACCAGAGTCAGGTTCAGGACTAGACCAGGAGAGACCAGAGTTAGACCAGAGTTAGACCAGGGTCAGGTTCAGGACTAGACCAGGAGAGACCAGAGTTAGACCAGGGTCAGGTTCAGGACTAGACCAGGAGAGACCAGAGTTAGACCAGAGTCAGGTTCAGGACTAGACCAGGAGAGACCAGAGTTAGACCAGAGTTAGACCAGGGTCAGGTTCAGGACTAGACCAGGAGAGACCAGAGTTAGACCAGGGTCAGGTTCAGGACTAGACCAGGAGAGACCAGAGTTAGACCAGAGTCAGGTTCAGGACTAGACCAGGAGAGACCAGAGTTAGACCAGGGTCAGGTTCAGGACTAGACCAGGAGAGACCAGAGTTAGACCAGAGTCAGGTTCAGGACTAGACCAGGAGAGACCAGAGTTAGACCAGAGTCAGGTTCAGGACTAGACCAGGAGAGACCAGAGTTAGACCAGGGTCAGGTTCAGGACTAGACCAGGAGAGACCAGAGTTAGACCAGAGTCAGGTTCAGGACTAGACCAGAGACCAGAGTTAGACCAGAGTTAGACCAGGGTCAGGTTCAGGACTAGACCAGGAGAGACCAGAGTTAGACCAGAGTTAGACCAGAGTCAGGTTCAGGACTAGACCAGAAGAGACCAGAGTTAGACCAGAGTCAGGTTCAGGACTAGACCAGGAGAGACCAGAGTTAGACCAGAGTCAGGTTCAGGACTAGACCAGGAGAGACCAGAGTTAGACCAGAGTCAGGTTCAGGACTAGACCAGGAGAGACCAGAGTTAGACCAGAGTTAGACCAGGGTCAGGTTCAGGACTAGACCAGGAGAGACCAGAGTTAGACCAGAGTCAGGTTCAGGACTAGACCAGGAGAGACCAGAGTTAGACCAGAGTTAGACCAGGGTCAGGTTCAGGACTAGACCAGGAGAGACCAGAGTTAGACCAGAGTCAGGTTCAGGACTAGACCAGGAGAGACCAGAGTTAGACCAGGGTCAGGTTCAGGACTAGACCAGGAGAGACCAGAGTTAGACCAGGGCCAGGTTCAGGACTAGACCAGGAGAGACCAGAGTTAGACCAGGGTCAGGTTCAGGACTAGACCAGGAGAGACCAGAGTTAGACCAGAGTCAGGTTCAGGACTAGACCAGGAGAGACCAGAGTTAGACCAGGGTCAGGTTCAGGACTAGACCAGGAGAGACCAGAGTTAGACCAGAGTTAGACCAGAGTCAGGTTCAGGACTAGACCAGGAGAGACCAGAGTTAGACCAGAGTTAGACCAGAGTCAGGTTCAGGACTAGACCAGGAGAGACCAGAGTTAGACCAGAGTTAGACCAGAGTCAGGTTCAGGACTAGACCAGGAGAGACCAGAGTTAGACCAGAGTTAGACCAGAGTCAGGTTCAGGACTAGACCAGGAGAGACCAGAGTTAGACCAGAGTTAGACCAGAGTCAGGTTCAGGACTAGACCAGGAGAGACCAGAGTTAGACCAGAGTCAGACCAGAGTCAGGTTCAGGACTAGACCAGAAGAGACCAGAGTTAGACCAGAGTTAGACCAGAGTCAGGTTCAGGACTAGACCAGAAGAGACCAGAGTTAGACCAGAGTCAGACCAGAGTCAGGTTCAGGACTAGACCAGAAGAGACCAGAGTTAGACCAGAGTTAGACCAGAGTCAGGTTCAGGACTAGACCAGGAGAGACCAGAGTTAGACCAGGGTCAGGTTCAGGACTAGACCAGGAGAGACCAGAGTTAGACCAGAGTTAGACCAGAGTCAGGTTCAGGACTAGACCAGGAGAGACCAGAGTTAGACCAGAGTTAGACCAGAGTCAGGTTCAGGACTAGACCAGGAGAGACCAGAGTTAGACCAGAGTTAGACCAGAGTCAGGTTCAGGACTAGACCAGGAGAGACCAGAGTTAGACCAGGGTCAGGTTCAGGACTAGACCAGGAGAGACCAGAGTTAGACCAGAGTTAGACCAGAGTTAGACCAGAGTTAGACCAGAGTCAGGTTCAGGACTAGACCAGGAGAGACCAGAGTTAGACCAGAGTCAGGTTCAGGACTAGACCAGGAGAGACCAGAGTTAGACCAGGGTCAGGTTCAGGACTAGACCAGGAGAGACCAGAGTTAGACCAGAGTCAGGTTCAGGACTAGACCAGGAGAGACCAGAGTTAGACCAGAGTCAGGTTCAGGACTAGACCAGGAGAGACCAGAGTTAGACCAGAGTCAGGTTCAGGACTAGACCAGGAGAGACCAGAGATGGACAGGGTTAGACTAGGGTCAGGTCTCACAGACTGAAGACCCTGGATGTTTGTGATGAGTAAATATTCCGTGAGTGACCCCTGTCTGTGAAGGTTCTCAGTCATCCAGGTCATCTTCAAAAAAAAGGTTGAAGTAAAAGCATCTGGACTCAGTTTTCAAGGTGAAGATGTTTCATCATCTGGTAGGTCTCCTCCCTCTAGAGATAAGCTCAGCTCTCGTACAGTTGATCTCAGAATTGATAAAGTCTCTCGGAATTAGAGACGAAACATCTTCACCTTGAAAACTGAGTCCTAATGCTTTTAGTTCAACCTTTTTTTTGTGAGTGACCCCTGGTTGTCAGTCAGCCTTCCAGGTCTCAAACCCTTTCAGACACCAGCCAGTCTAGACCTGCCCCCTTCTGGACCTGCCTAAACACTTCCTCTGCGCTCTGTGGCAGACTCCATATGTTGTGGGTCCAAGTCTGAGACGCGGCACGAGGAGACGGTGCAGCTCAGTCCAAACTCCAGACTTATTTTGTGTTTGGCTTTGATTACAGCTGATTTATTTCCAGGAGCAGCTCGCCCCATGGCCTTATTTATGCAGTAAGTTGAAAGACAAAACTGGAGAGACAGGTTGATAGAATTGAACTACCAACCAGGACACATTGCCACTTTCATACTGTTATGAGGAGACCCTGTGGACCCAACATCAGTATGCATGCCACATACCACACAGGGCTAAAAGGATTTCTGACTGTCTACAATGCATTTATTCTGCATTAATCTATTCTGATCCAATCCCATATCTGCATCTTTTTTTGATCAGAGTCTGGTCATGAAAAGAAAATCATGACCTGCTGAACGTATTTCAGAAACATATTGCAAACAGGACACTCTGATGACTGTGTGAACTCATTGTTATGGTCCGGGTTCAGTCCTGGTTCACACCTGGTCCAGTGCCGGTCTTGTCAGGTCTTACCGTTTGGGGAGTAGACCCTCAGGTTGATGGGGACGGGGCTGATGCCTTTGTTGGCTCCAGTGACTCGGTCAGTCTCAGCCTCAATCTCCAGACGCACTTCATCGAAGTCAATGAACTTCTTTCCTTTACAGTGAAGGAACTCCGCGTACTCTGCAGCAGAACAGGTTCAGGTAAAATACCCACACATTTTTATGAAAATTTAGGCACATTTTATTTCTTATATTGGAACAGAACCTGTGGGGAAGTTGATAAGCTGCAGCACCAGGGGGCGCCGAGTCACAATCCCAGATCCACGAGGAAGAAAGTCTCTAAACACAAGAAGAAGATCAGAGAGGAGTGGGGGTGGGGCAACATGGGGCGAGACTTAACAGCTGAACCAATCAGAAACCAGACCTGAGCCATAACAGGTGTAGGTCTGACAGAACAGACAGGTGTAATACAGGTGTAGGTCTGACAGAACAGACAGGTGTAATACAGGTGTAGGTCTGACAGAACAAACAGGTGTAATACAGGTCTGACAGAACAGACAGGTGTAGTACAGATGTAGGTCTGACAGAACAGACAGGTGTAATACAGGTGTAGGTCTGACAGAACAGACAGGTGTAGTACAGATGTAGGTCTGACAGAACAGACAGGTGTAATACAGGTGTAGGTCTGACAGAACAGACAGGTGTGTAATACAGGTGTAGGTCTGACAGAACAGACAGGTGTGTAATACAGGTGTAGGTCTGACAGAACAGACAGGTGTGTAATACAGATGTAGGTCTGACAGAACAGACAGGTGTAATACAGGTGTAGGTCTGACAGAACAGACAGGTGTGTAATACAGGTGTAGGTCTGACAGAACAGACAGGTGTGTAATACAGGTGTAGGTCTGACAGAACAGACAGGTGTAATACAGGTGTAGGTCTGACAGAACAGACAGGTGTGTAATACAGGTGTAGGTCTGACAGAACAGACAGGTGTAATACAGGTGTAGGTCTGACAGAACAGA
Organism: Perccottus glenii; assembly: GCA_024416835.2. Lineage (NCBI taxonomy): Eukaryota > Metazoa > Chordata > Actinopteri > Gobiiformes > Odontobutidae > Perccottus > Perccottus glenii. Next base: position 1,725,547 of record CM044550.2, on the reverse strand, counting down.
CAGGTGTAATACAGGTGTAGGTCTGACAGAACAGACAGGTGTAATACAGGTGTAGGTCTGACAGAACAGACAGGTATAATACAGATGTAGGTCTGACAGAACAGACAGGTGTAATACAGGTGTAGGTCTGACAGAACAGACAGGTGTGTAATACAGGTGTAGGTCTGACAGAACAGACAGGTGTAATACAGGTGTAGGTCTGACAGAACAGACAGGTGTAATACAGGTGTAGGTCTGACAGAACAGACAGGTGTGTAATACAGGTGTAGGTCTGACAGAACAGACAGGTGTAATACAGGTGTAGGTCTGACAGAACAGACAGGTGTAATACAGGTGTAGGTCTGACAGAACAGACAGGTGTAATACAGATGTAGGTCTGACAGAACAGACAGGTGTAATACAGGTGTAGGTCTGACAGAACAGACAGGTGTAATACAGATGTAGGTCTGACAGAACAGACAGGTGTAATACAGGTGTAGGTCTGACAGAACAGACAGGTGTAATACAGGTGTAGGTCTGACAGAACAGACAGGTGTGTAATACAGGTGTAGGTCTGACAGAACAGACAGGTGTGTAATACAGGTGTAGGTCTGACAGAACAGACAGGTGTAATACAGGTGTAGGTCTGACAGAACAGACAGGTGTAATACAGGTGTAGGTCTGACAGAACAGACAGGTGTAATACAGGTGTAGGTCTGACAGAACAGACAGGTGTGTAATACAGGTGTAGGTCTGACAGAACAGACAGGTGTGTAATACAGGTGTAGGTCTGACAGAACAGACAGGTGTAATACAGGTGTAGGTCTGACAGAACAGACAGGTGTAATACAGGTGTAGGTCTGACAGAACAGACAGGTGTAATACAGGTGTAGGTCTGACAGAACAGACAGGTGTAATACAGGTGTAGGTCTGACAGAACAGACAGGTGTAATACAGGTGTAGGTCTGACAGAACAGACAGGTGTGTAATACAGGTGTAGGTCTGACAGAACAGACAGGTGTGTAATACAGGTGTAGGTCTGACAGAACAGACAGGTGTAATACAGGTGTAGGTCTGACAGAACAGACAGGTGTGTAATACAGGTGTAGGTCTGACAGAACAGACAGGTGTAATACAGGTGTAGGTCTGACAGAACAGACAGGTGTAATACAGGTGTAGGTCTGACAGAACAGACAGGTGTAATACAGGTGTAGGTCTGACAGAACAGACAGGTGTGTAATACAGGTGTAGGTCTGACAGAACAGACAGGTGTAATACAGATGTAGGTCTGACAGAACAGACAGGTGTAATACAGGTGTAGGTCTGACAGAACAGACAGGTGTGTAATACAGATGTAGGTCTGACAGAACAGACAGGTGTAATACAGGTGTAGGTCTGACAGAACAGACAGGTGTAATACAGGTGTAGGTCTGACAGAACAGACAGGTGTAATACAGGTGTAGGTCTGACAGAACAGACAGGTGTGTAATACAGGTGTAGGTCTGACAGAACAGACAGGTGTAATACAGATGTAGGTCTGACAGAACAGACAGGTGTAATACAGGTGTAGGTCTGACAGAACAGACAGGTGTGTAATACAGGTGTAGGTCTGACAGAACAGACAGGTGTAATACAGATGTAGGTCTGACAGAACAGACAGGTGTAGTACTCACCTTCCCACGAAGTTTTCGAGCACGGAGCTCTTTCCCGCGCTCTGACCGCCCACCACCGCAATCTGAGGTAGGTCCAGGGCCGCGCACTCTCCCACGGCCGCGAACGCGTCCTGCAGCTGGTTCACGAGCGGGATCAGGTCCTCCATTCCGCGGTTCCCCATGGCTCCGGACTCCGGCAGTCAATCCACCAGGAAGTAATCAAGCGGGCCACACACAGCAGGGAGACACCGGGGAGACACCGGGGACACACCGGAGCAATCGAAAGGACTCACTGATGCATCCCCGTCTGCAGACACCAGGGACCAGGGCCGGGTCTGAACCGGGACTAGACTAGGACTTAACCGGCACTAAACCGGGGATAGATCCAATATGTATGAGGATGATGAGGATGAGTAGGTGACCTTCAGCCGCGAGCCTCTCTTAACTCACGACACGCGAGCACTCCACTTCCGGTACCCAGGCCCTTTCACAGTAAAAAACTGAAGAAATGCACAGAACACAGTGAGCTTTTATAATTTATTTTATTCTTATATTATTTCGCAGCAGAGTAAATAAATGGGTAAACAGAAAAAAATCCATGTTAAATCAATAACTAATATGTAAAGTGATTAGTCATAATCCGTCACAGTTTCTGATACATTTAATACAGAGTGATGAAGAGAATGGCCCAGAGTCTGAGGGTTTAGCTTCAGACCATGGGCGTAGGTTTGGTCTCAGCTTTGGTGGGGACCTCCCCCTCCCCGATTTCTTTTGTTCCAGACAGTTAGCAATACAGAATATCACAATACAGAAGTGAATCTACTTCATCTCATTATGTTGTATCCTTACCCCGATGTACCCTCCTGTATACTGTCCCTACAGAGCTAGTATAACTGTATAATCTATACTTTATTTATATTTAATAATTTGCTATTAATCCATAGTAGTATATCTCATCATAGAATCACTTTAAGACCTTCTCTTTAAGACGATCTATCACTTTAAGACCTCACCTGAAGCCCTGAAGGTCCAGCTACTTCTTCCTCAACAAGCTTTATGACATCTTCGCAAGATGTCTGAGTTTCCTATATGTAATTAAATGAACTAATAAATAAAATACACACGTATCATAGTATCACACATCATGTTTATATTTCAGAGCCATTTTTAAATATGAAGGGGACATGGTTTTGTGGATTAATGTGTTGAAATTTATGTTAATCTATGTGTTAAGTTTGTCTGTATGAGACTAGCAGTAAGCTAGATCAACATTAGAATAAAATACAGATCATATTCTAACATTTTATTATTGTTGAACTATATAACATTGATTAGTGACTGGTCAGAGCTGGCCGCTCGCTGCTAGAGCTAGCACAAAAGTAGTCCCGGCCGCGCGTGTAGCCTGTCAGATATCCCGCCGCCAATCAAATGACGGCGTTTCTTGTACTGTCGTCGTCCAGGCCTGGAATCGATCCAAATCGCAGTTCAAAGGAGCTTGCTAAATATTGGTGGGGACAAATTTGCCATCTCAATATATTGATAGGGACTAGTACCTAGCGTCCCCCCCTAAACCTACACCCATGCTTCAGACAAAACAGAAAGAGAGCCTGTTATAATAATTTTTATTATTATAATTGTTTATATTGTTTATAGTCAGTGGGTGCTCATAGTTCTCTACAGGTCATTTCAAATCATGTCATGTCCTCCATGTTAGTCCAAGCATGGTGTAGACATAACTAGAGACATGGGTTGCCAGAGGACTTCTGCTCCTGGAGCTGGGGCCTTGGGGGGTATGAGATACACCTCCCTCTGACAGCCCCCACTGCAGATATAAAGATATAAAATCTCATGTTTTGTCTACTTCTTTAAGCAAACGCACTCTGTACCTTTGATACGTGTGTTTGCTTCATTCTTGCAAGAATAAAACCTGGCCTTTCGCTTTTTATAATATAATCTGTCTCCGTGTCTCTCTGGATAATATAAGGATATAGAATTCTTATAACAGAGCCATAAAATCAATTTAAAAAAAGGAGGAAGCCTGTGTAAAGTAAACAAACAGAATCAGTGAAAAATGAATAAATCTGTTGCTGTGTTTACTGTATGTGTGCCTTGTCTTTTTAAACTCTGACGTTTGTGTCAGCAACTCTTTTTCTGTTTGGCCCTGTTCTAAATCAGAATGAAAGTTACAGAAGAAGGCCCTTCGTCTGTGGAGCTGTCCAGGGCATAACAAAGAAAAGGTTTTCAACAAAGGTATCTGGACGTAGGTTTTGAGGTGACTCTTGTAAATAGCCGGCAGATGAGGTCTCCTCCGTTCAGGAAGGGCTTTTCCATTTGAATAAAGATGGCTTCCTTTACTCCTCCACCACGATTGGCTGTGTTGATACAAGAGGACGTACCAAAGTGTACGGGGCACCCCCACCTCAAAGAAAGCGGGGCGGCAGTAGCTCAGTGGGTAGAGCGGCCGTCCTTCGACCGGGGTGCTGAAGGGGTAGTGCTGAGGAGGTAGTACTGAGGAGGTAGTGCTGAAGGGGTAGTGCTGAGGGGGTAGTGCTGAAGGGGTAGTGCTGAGGAGGTAGTGCTGAGGAGGTAGTGCTGAGGAGGTAGTGCTGAAGGGGTAGTGCTGAGGAGGTAGTGCTGAAGGGGTAGTGCTGAAGGGGTAGTGCTGAGGAGGTAGTGCTGAAGGGGTAGTACTGAGGAGGTAGTGCTGAAGGGGTAGTGCTGAAGGGGTAGTACTGAGGAGGTAGTGCTGAAGGGGTAGTGCTGAGGAGGTAGTGCTGAGGAGGTAGTACTGAGGAGGTAGTGCTGAGGAGGTAGTTCTGAAGGGGTAGTGCTGAGGAGGTAGTGCTGAGGAGGTAGTGCTGAGGAGGTAGTGCTGAGGAGGTAGTGCTGAGGAGGTAGTGCTGAAGGGGTAGTGCTGAGGAGGTAGTGCTGAAGGGGTAGTGCTGAAGGGGTAGTGCTGAGGAGGTAGTGCTGAAGGGGTAGTGCTGAGGAGGTAGTGCTGAGGAGGTAGTGCTGAGGAGGTAGTGCTGAAGGGGTAGTGCTGAGGAGGTAGTGCTGAGGAGGTAGTGCTGAAGAGGAGGTAGTGCTGAAGGGGTAGTGCTGAGGAGGTAGTGCTGAAGGGGTAGTTCTGAGGAGGTAGTGCTGAAGGGGTAGTGCTGAGGAGGTAGTGCTGAGGAGGTAGTGCTGAGGAGGTAGTGCTGAAGGGGTAGTTCTGAGGAGGTAGTGCTGAAGGGGTAGTGCTGAGGAGGTAGTGCTGAGGAGGTAGTGCTGAAGGGGTAGTGCTGAGGAGGTAGTGCTGAGGAGGTAGTGCTGAGGGGTAGTGCTGAGGAGGTAGTGCTGAAGGGGTAGTGCTGAGGAGGTAGTGCTGAAGGGGTAGTTCTGAGGAGGTAGTGCTGAAGGGGTAGTGCTGAGGAGGTAGTGCTGAAGGGGTAGTGCTGAGGAGGTAGTGCTGAAGGGGTAGTGCTGAGGAGGTAGTGCTGAAGGGGTAGTTCTGAGGAGGTAGTGCTGAGGAGGTAGTGCTGAAGGGGTAGTGCTGAGGAGGTAGTGCTGAAGGGGTAGTGCTGAAGGGGTAGTGCTGAGGAGGTAGTACTGAGGAGGTAGTACTGAGGAGGTAGTGCTGAGGAGGTAGTGCTGAAGGGGTAGTGCTGAGGAGGTAGTGCTGAGGAGGTAGTGCTGAAGGGGTAGTGCTGAGGAGGTAGTGCTGAGGAGGTAGTGCTGAGGAGGTAGTGCTGAAGGGTAGTGCTGAGGAGGTGGGTGCTGAGGAGGTAGTGCTGAAGGGTAGTGCTGAGGAGGTAGTGCTGAAGGGGTAGTGCTGAGGAGGTAGTGCTGAGGAGGTAGTGCTGAGGGGGTAGTGCTGAGGAGGTAGTGCTGAAGGGGTAGTGCTGAGGAGGTAGTGCTGAAGGGGTAGTGCTGAGGAGGTAGTGCTGAAGGGGTAGTGCTGAGGAGGTAGTGCTGAAGGGGTAGTTCTGAGGAGGTAGTGCTGAGGAGGTAGTGCTGAGGGGGTAGTTCTGAGGAGGTAGTGCTGAGGAGGTAGTGCTGAAGGGGTAGTTCTGAGGAGGTAGTGCTGAGGAGGTAGTGCTGAGGGGGTAGTTCTGAGGAGGTAGTGCTGAGGAGGTAGTGCTGAGGGGGTAGTTCTGAGGAGGTAGTGCTGAAGGGGTAGTGCTGAGGAGGTAGTGCTGAGGAGGTAGTTCTGAGGAGGTAGTGCTGAGGAGGTAGTGCTGAGGGGGTAGTGCTGAGGAGGTAGTGCTAAAGGGGTAGTGCTGAGGAGGTAGTGCTGAGGAGGTAGTGCTGAGGGGGTAGTGCTGAGGAGGTAGTGCTAAAGGGGTAGTGCTGAGGAGGTAGTGCTGAGGAGGTAGTGCTGAGGAGGTAGTGCTGAGGAGGTAGTGCTGAGGAGGTAGTGCTAAAGGGGTAGTGCTGAGGAGGTAGTGCTGAGGGGTAGTGCTGAGGTAGTGCTGAGGAGGTAGTGCTGAGGAGGTAGTGCTGAGGGGAGTGCTGAGGAGGTAGTGCTAAAGGGGTAGTGCTGAGGAGGTAGTGCTGAGGAGGTAGTGCTGAGGAGGTAGTGCTGAGGAGGTAGTGCTGAGGGGGTAGTGCTGAGGAGGTAGTGCTGAGGAGGTAGTGCTGAGGGGGTAGTGCTGAGGAGGTAGTGCTGAGGGGGTAGTGCTGAGGAGGTAGTGCTAAAGGGGTAGTGCTGAGGAGGTAGTGCTGAGGAGGTAGTGCTGAGGGGGTAGTGCTGAGGAGGTAGTGCTGAGGAGGTAGTGCTGAGGAGGTAGTGCTGAGGAGGTAGTGCTGAGGTAGTGCTGAGGAGGTAGTGCTGAGGAGGTAGTGCTGAAGGGGTAGTGCTGAGGAGGTAGTGCTGAGGAGGTAGTGCTGAAGGGGTAGTGCTGAGGAGGTAGTGCTGAGAGGGTAGTTCTGAGGGGGTAGTGCTGAAGGGGTAGTGCTGAGGAGGTAGTGCTGAGGGGGTAGTTCTGAGGAGGTAGTGCTGAAGGGGTAGTGCTGAGGAGGTAGTGCTGAGGAGGTAGTGCTGAAGGGGTAGTGCTGAAGGGGTAGTGCTGAGGAGGTAGTGCTGAGGAGGTAGTGCTGAGGAGGTAGTGCTGAGGAGGTAGTTCTGAGGAGGTAGTGCTGAGGAGGTAGTGCTGAAGGGGGTAGTGCTGAGGAGGTAGTGCTGAGGGGTAGTGCTGAGGAGGTAGTGCTGAAGGGGGTAGTGCTGAGGAGGTAGTGCTGAGGGGTAGTGCTGAGGAGGTAGTGCTGAGGAGGTAGTGCTGAAGGGGTAGTGCTGAGGAGGTAGTGCTGAGGAGGTAGTGCTGAGGGGGTAGTGCTGAGGAGGTAGTGCTGAGGGGGTAGTTCTGAGGAGGTAGTGCTGAGGAGGTAGTGCTGAGGAGGTAGTGCTGAGGGGGTAGTTCTGAGGAGGTAGTTCTGAGGAGGTAGTTCTGAGGGGGTAGTGCTGAGGAGGTAGTGCTGAGGAGGTAGTTCTGAGGAGGTAGTGCTGAAGGGGTAGTACTGAGGAGGTAGTGCTGAAGGGGTAGTGCTGAGGAGGTAGTGCTGAGGAGGTAGTGCTGAAGGGGTAGTGCTGAAGGGGTAGTGCTGAGGAGGTAGTGCTGAGGAGGTAGTGCTGAGGGGGTAGTGCTGAGGAGGTAGTGCTGAGGGGTAGTGCTGAGGAGGTAGTGCTGAGGAGGTAGTGCTGAAGGGGTAGTGCTGAGGAGGTAGTGCTGAGGAGGTAGTGCTGAGGAGGTAGTGCTGAGGAGGTAGTGCTGAAGGGGTAGTGCTGAGGAGGTAGTGCTGAGGAGGTAGTGCTGAGGAGGTAGTTCTGAGGAGGTAGTTCTGAGGGGGTAGTGCTGAGGAGGTAGTGCTGAGGAGGTAGTTCTGAGGAGGTAGTGCTGAGGAGGTAGTGCTGAAGGGGTAGTGCTGAGGAGGTAGTGCTGAGGAGGTAGTTCTGAGGAGGTAGTGCTGAGGAGGTAGTGCTGAGGAGGTAGTGCTGAGGAGGTAGTGCTGAAGGGGTAGTTCTGAGGAGGTAGTGCTGAGGAGGTAGTGCTGAAGGGGTAGTGCTGAGGGGGTAGTGCTGAGGAGGTAGTGCTGAGGGGGTAGTTCTGAGGAGGTAGTGCTGAGGAGGTAGTTCTGAGGAGGTAGTGCTGAGGAGGTAGTGCTGAGGAGGTAGTGCTGAGGAGGTAGTGCTGAAGGGGTAGTGCTGAGGGGGTAGTGCTGAAGGGGTAGTGCTGAGGAGGTAGTGCTGAGGGGGTAGTGCTGAAGGGGTAGTGCTGAGGAGGTAGTTCTGAGGAGGTAGTGCTGAGGAGGTAGTGCTGAGGAGGTAGTGCTGAAGGGGTAGTGCTGAGGAGGTAGTTCTGAGGAGGTAGTGCTGAGGAGGTAGTGCTGAAGGGGTAGTACTGAGGAGGTAGTGCTGAGGAGGTAGTGCTGAGGAGGTAGTGCTGAAGGGGTAGTACTGAGGAGGTAGTGCTGAAGGGGTAGTGCTGAGGGGGTAGTGCTGAAGGGGTAGTGCTGAGGAGGTAGTTCTGAGGAGGTAGTGCTGAGGAGGTAGTGCTGAGGAGGTAGTGCTGAAGGGGTAGTGCTGAGGAGGTAGTGCTGAGGAGGTAGTGCTGAGGAGGTAGTGCTGAGGGGGTAGTGCTGAGGAGGTAGTGCTGAGGAGGTAGTGCTGAGGGGGTAGTGCTGAGGAGGTAGTGCTGAGGAGGTAGTTCTGAGGAGGTAGTGCTGAGGAGGTAGTGCTGAGGAGGTAGTGCTGAGGAGGTAGTTCTGAGGAGGTAGTGCTGAGGAGGTAGTTCTGAGGAGGTAGTGCTGAGGGGGTAGTGCTGAGGAGGTAGTGCTGAGGAGGTAGTGCTGAGGAGGTAGTGCTGAGGAGGTAGTGCTGAGGAAGGGTGTAGGAAATCTGTGTGACCTCTGACCCTGAGTCACAGCTTGGCCCTAACTTTACTTAGCACTGCCATGACTCTTAGGCGGTCTTCTAAAACAAGATTTGAACAGGTTTTAGTTGGATTTGAACAGGTTTTAGTTGGATTTGAACAGGTTTTAGAGGGATTTGAACAGGTTTTAGTTGGATTTGTACAGGTTTTAGTTGGATTTGAACATGTTTTAGATGGATTTGAACAGGTTTTAGTTGGATTTGAACAGGTTTTAGATGGATTTGAACAGGTTTTAGAGGGATTTGAACAGGTTTTAGATGGATATGAACAGGTTACAGATGGATTTGAACAGGTTTTAGTTGGATTTGAACAGGTTTTAGATGGATTTGAACAGGTTTCAGATGGATTTGAACAGGTTTTAGTTGGATCTAGGTTTAATTTGGATTTGAACAAGCTTTAGAGGGATTTGAAAAGGTTTTATGTGGATTTGAACAGGTTTTAGATGGATTTGAACAGGTCTTAGATGGATTTGAACAGGTTTTAGTTGGATTTGAACAGGTTTTACTTGGATTTGAACAGGTTTTAGTTGGATTTGAACAGGTTTTACTTGGATTTGAACAGGTTTTAGTTGGATTTGAACAGGTTTTAGTTGGATTTGAACAGGTTTTACTTGGATTTGAACAGGTTTTAGTTGGATTTGAACAGGTTTTAGTTGGATTTGAACAGGTTTTAGTTGGATTTGAACAGGTTTTAGTTGGATTTGAACAGGTTTTAGATGGATTTTAACAGGTTTTAGTTGGATTTGAACAGGTTTTATGTGGATTTGAACAGGTTTTAGTTGAATTTAAACAGGTTTCAAATGGATTTGAACAGGTTTTAGATGGATTTGAACAGGTTTTAGGTGGATTTGAACAGGTTTTATGTGGATTTGAACAGGTTTTAGATGAATTTGAACAGGTTTTAGTTGGATTTGAACAGGTTTTAGATGGATTTGAACAGGTTTTAGATGGATTTGAACAGGTCTTAGATGAATTTGAACAGGTTTTAGATGAATTTGAACAGGTTTTAGGTGGATTTGAACAGGTTTTAGGTGGATTTGAACAGGTTTTAGGTGGATTTGAACAGGTTTCAGGTGGATTTGAACAGGTTTTAGGTGGATTTGAACAGGTTTTAGGTGGATTTGAACAGGTTTTAGATGGTTTCAGGCGGACTCAGTAAATCCTGATGACCGCGGCATGTTTCTTGTCGGAACCAAAACAGTGAAGGACAAACAGGAAGTGACGCCTAAAGCCACCGATAAAATCTTCCACGGTCCATTAAAGTTCAGTCTGAGACAAACGCCGCCGTATCAGACGAAGTCAAAGATGTACCGGCGCTAAACGGGTCCGGACCCGGTTCTGACGCCCGTTTAAGCGAACTGACCCGTTTTAGCGCGGGAACACGCCGCATGTGCAAACGACACAGCTCCGTGCAGCGGCGGACAGCAGGAGGAACAGGCGGGTTTAGAGGTGGATAACGGGGCTGTGGAGGCTCCGCGGACACTGACTGAGTCTAGGAGCAGAGCAGAGAGGGTTTGACCGGAAAATAGACGAAAAAAGAAAGAAACGAGCGGGAAAGGTAAGAAAACCCCCGCCATGACGTCACTGACAGAGCAATTCTAATGTTTAAATAAAAAAGGTCAAAGTTGTGATTCCACTACTTTTAATAAACTTTAATCTACACAGTAATAAACGTTTTGCCACAGGTTCAGCTAATTTTAACAAAAATGTCTTCCTTCACCTCTCTCAAACCATCTGGCCTCTCTGGACAAAAGTGGGACATGTCTGTCCTCAAAGGACTGTCCTCTCTCTTTGAGGTGGAGGTGGACTGCAGACTCAGGTCCTCCAGGATTGGCTCTTCTGTGCTCATACATCCTCTTGTGAAGCTGTTGTTTTGTTTCTCCGACATAACTGTCCCTGCACTCTTCACTGAACTGTATAAACTACATTACTCTGTTTGTGGGGGTCTCGTCTTTAGGATGGACCATGTTTCTGACACAGAGTGTTCCCAGGTTTAAAGTGGACTGGAATGTTGTGTTTGTAGAAAATCCTTTTAAGTTTTTCAGATAAACCAGACACATAAGGGATAGTTCCTGTCTGTTTGGTTTCTGTGTCCTCTTGGTTTTGTTGAAAGTCCATCTGGAGTATCCACAGTCTCTCAGAGCTTTACGGATGTGTTGTTCTTCTTTCCGTTGACCTTCTGAGGTTGTGGACACCTCTTGTGCTCTGTGCTGAAGAGTCCTGATGACTCCTGCTCGTGCTGCAGAGGCTGGTGAGAATCAAACAGTAAATATTGATCTGTGTTGGCTTCATATAAACTTCTACTTGGAGAGTCCTGTCCTCACAAATAACCACTGCACAGTCTAAGAAAGCCAGGCGGTTGTCTATGGCATCTTCACAGGTGAACTTGATGTTCTTGTCCACTGTGTTGATGTGTTCTGTGAAGGATTCTACTTCCTGGGTTCTGATTTTGACCCACGTGTCATCAACAAATCTGAACCAGTGACTGGACACTGCACCTGGGAAAGAGACCAGAGCTCTGTTCTCTACTTCCTCCATGAACAGGTGAGACACAATCAGAGACAGGTGACCCATGGCACAGCAGCTGAAGAACTGAGACTCAAGATACCCCCCAGCACTGATTCAGCCACCTACAATGTAGTCAAACACCTGGCCACCATTTTGGCTCCATTGGTAGGCCACTCACAACACCACATCATCAACTCAAAAATGGCTTCCTTCACGCCCCTCTCAAGAGCCCCACAAACAGAGTAATGTAGTTTATACAGTTCAGTGAAGAGTGCAGTGACAGTTATGTTGGAGAAACGAAACAACAGCTTCACAAGAGGATGTATGAGCACAGAAGAGCCAATCCTGGAGGACCTGAGTCTACAGTCCACCTCCACCTCAAAGAGAGAGGACAGTCCTTTGAGGACAGACATGTCCCACTTTTGTCCAGAGAGGACAGATGGTTTAAGAGAGGTGGACCTCTTTGAACCAGAACAGTTTGACTCTAGAACAACAACAACACCTGAATGGAACAGTGTCACTAACGACTCTCCTGAGACTTAATGACTCTCACATCAGGAGTCACTCTGTCCTTTCAGAGCCAACGACTATGAGACCAGAACAGCCTGGTCCAATCAGGTTTAGTTTCAGGTCAAGCCCCTCCCTCTAGAGATAAAGCTCAGCTCTTTTACAGTGGATCTCAGAATTGATAAAGTCTCACCTTAAAAACTATGTCAAGGTGCTTTTGCTTTAGCCTTTTCTTTTTGATATTTGATCTATAAATTGTAAGGGGTGAGATGTAATAAGTTCAAGTTTTTAGATGGATTTGAACAGGTTTCAGTTGGATCTGAACAGGTTTCAGTTGGATCTGAACAGGTTTCATTTGGATCTGAACAGGTTTCAGTTGGATCTGAACAGGTTTCATTTGGATCTGAACAGGTTTCAGTTGGATCTGAACAGGTTTCAGTTGGATCTGAACAGGTTTTAGTTGGATCTGAACAGGTTTCAGTTGGATCTGAACAGGTTTCAGTTGGATCTGAACAGGTTTCATTTGGATCTGAACAGGTTTCAGTTGGATCTGAACAGGTTTCATTTGGATCTGAACAGGTTTCAGTTGGATCTGAACAGGTTTCATTTGGATCTGAACAGGTTTCAGTTGGATCTGAACAGGTTTCAGTTGGATCTGAACAGGTTTTAGTTGGATCTGAACAGGTTTTAGTTGGATCTGAACAGGTTTTAGTTGGATTTGTTCCTGTTACAGATGGATGAGTCTCTGGATGAACAGAGGAGACGTCTTCAGAGGGAGGTGCAATTGTTGGAGCAGAATCTGTCCAGGTCTGATCTACAGCTGTTAAGCTCTGACTCAGGTAACTCCTCTTCTTCCCCCTTTTCCTCCTCTTCCTCCTCCTCCTTTTCCTTCTCCTCTTTACCCTTTTCCTCCTCTTCCTCCTCCTCCTTTTCCTTCTCCTCTTTACCCTTTTCCTCCTCTTCCTCCTCCTCCTTTTCCTTCTCCTCTTTACCCTTTTCCTCCTCTTCCTCCTCCTCCTTTTCCTTCTCCTCTTTACCCTTTTCCTCCTCTTCCTCCTCCTCCTTTTCCTTCTCCTCTTTACCCTTTTCCTCCTCTTCCTCCTCCTCCTTTTCCTTCTCCTCTTCCTCCTCTGTGGCGACCCTTGGATGGAAATGACTCACTTGTGTCTGGTTCTGATCCAGACGAGTCCAGCTCTGGAGACTCTGAGCAGGACCAGAACCAGACCAGTCCACAGTCAGGACTTTTGGCCCAGAGAGACCTCATCCAGAGACAAATCCAGGACCTGGAGAAGACTCTAGGACCAACCACCACCAACGAAGACCTGTCAGGTACCAGTCTGTAGACCCGGTTTAGACCTGTTTAGGCTTGGTTTAGACCTTTTTTAGTCCTGGTTTAGACCTGGTTTAGACCTTGTTTAGACCTGGTTTAGACCTGGTTTAGGCTTGGTTTAGACCTTTTTTAGTCCTGGTTTAGACCTGGTTTAGACCTTGTTTAGACCTGGTTTAGACCTGGTTTAGGCTTGGTTTAGACCTTTTTTAGTCCTGGTTTAGACCTTGTTTAGACCTGGTTTAGACCTGGTTTAGGCTTGGTTTAGACCTTTTTTAGTCCTGGTTTAGACCTTTTTTAGTCCTGGTTTAGACCTGGTTTAGACCTTGTTTAGTCCTGGTTTAGACCTGGTTTAGACCTTGTTTAGACCTGGTTTAGACCTGGTTTAGACCTTGTTTAGACCTGGTTTAGACCTGGTTTAGACCTGGTTTAGGCTTGGTTTAGACCTTTTTTAGTCCTGGTTTAGTCCTGGTTTAGACCTGGTTTAGACCTTGTTTAGTCCTGGTTTAGACCTGGTTTAGGCTTGGTTTAGACCTTTTTTAGTCCTGGTTTAGACCTGGTTTAGACCTTGTTTAGTCCTGGTTTAGACCTGGTTTAGACCTGGTTTAGGCTTGGTTTAGACCTGGTTTAGACCTGGTTTAGTCCTGGTTTAGTCCTGGTTTAGTCCTGGTTTAGACCTGGTTTAGACCTTGTTTAGTCCTGGTTTAGACCTGGTTTAAACCTGGTTTAGACCCGGTTTAGTCCTAGTTTAAACCTGGTTTAGACCTAGTTTAGACCCGGTTTAGACCTGTTTAGACCTGGTTTAGACCCGGTTTAGGCCTGGTTTAGGCCTGGTTTAGTCCCAGTTTAGACCCGGTTTAGACCTGGTTTAGACCCGGTTTAGTCCTAGTTTAGACCCGGTTTAGACCTGGTTTAGACCCGGTTTAGTCCTAGTTTAGACCCGGTTTAGACCTGGTTTAGACCCGGTTTAGACCCGGTTTAGTCCTAGTTTAGACCCGGTTTAGTCCTAGTTTAGACCCGGTTTAGACCTGGTTTAGACCTGGTTTAGACCCGGTTTAGTCCTAGTTTAGACCCGGTTTAGTCCTAGTTTAGACCCGGTTTAGACCTGGTTTAGACCCGGTTTAGTCCTAGTTTAGACCCGGTTTAGACCTGGTTTAGACCTGGTTTAGACCCGGTTTAGTCCTAGTTTAGACCCGGTTTAGTCCTAGTTTAGACCCGGTTTAGACCTGGTTTAGACCCGGTTTAGACCCGGTTTAGACCTGTTTAGACCCGGTTTAGACCTGTTTAGACCCGGTTTAGACCTGTTTAGACCCGGTTTAGACCTGTTTAGACCTGGTTTAGTACTGGTTTAGACCCGGTTTAGACCTGTTTAGACCTGGTATAGACCCGGTTTAGACCTGTTTAGACCTGGTTTAGACCCGGTTTAGACCCTGTTTAGACCTGGTTTAGACCCGGTTTAGACCCTGTTTAGACCTGTTTAGACCTGGTTTAGACCCTGTTTAGACCTGGTTTAGACCCGGTTTAGACCCGGTTTAGATCTGTTTAGACCTGGTTTAGACCCGGTTTAGACCTGGTATAGACCCGGTTTAGACCTGGTTTAGACCCGGTTAAACCTGTTTAGACCTGGTATAGACCCGGTTTAGACCTGTTTAGACCTGGTTTAGACCTGTTTAGACCTGGTTTAGACCCGGTTTAGACCTGGTTTAGACCCGGTTAAACCTGTTTAGACCTGGTATAGACCCGGTTTAGACCTGTTTAGACCTGTTTAGACCCGGTTTAGACCCTGTTTAGACCTGTTTAGACCTGGTTTAGACCTGGTTTAGACCTGGTATAGACCCGGTTTAGACCTGTTTAGACCCGGTTTAGACCTGTTTAGACCTGGTATAGACCCGGTTTAGACCTGGTATAGACCCGGTTTAGACCTGGTATAGACCCGGTTTAGACCTGTTTAGACCTGGTTTAGACCCTGTTTAGACCCGGTTAAACCTGTTTAGACCTGGTATAGACCCAGTTTAGACCTGGTTTAGACCTGTTTAGACCCGGTTTAGACCTGTTTAGACCTGGTTTAGACCTGTTTAGACCTGGTTTAGACCTGTTTAGACCCTGTTTAGACCTGTTTAGACCTGGTTTAGACCTGTTTAGACCCGGTTTAGACCTGGTTTAGACCCGGTTTAGACCTGTTTAGACCCGGTTTAGACCGGTTTAGACCTGTTTAGACCCGGTTTAGACCTGTTTAGACCCGGTTTAGACCTGTTTAGACCTGGTTTAGACCTGGTTTAGACCTGGTTTAGACCTGGTTTAGACCTGTTTAGACCTGGTTTAGACCTGGTTTAGACCTGTTTAGTCCTGGTTTAGACCTGTTTAGACCCGGTTTAGACCTGTTTAGACCCGGTTTAGACCTGTTTAGACCCGGTTTAGACCTGTTTAGACCCGGTTTAGACCTGTTTAGACCCGGTTTAGACCCTGTTTAGACCCGGTTTAGACCTGTTTAGACCCGGTTTAGACCCGGTTTAGACCCGGTTTAGACCTGTTTTAGACCTGGTTTAGTCCTGGTTTAGACCTGTTTAGACCTGTTTAGACCTGGGTTAGACCTGGTTTAGACCTGTTTAGACCTGTTTAGACCTGGGTTAGACCTGGTTTAGACCTAGTTTAGACCTGTTTAGTCCTGGTTTAGACCCGGTTTAGACCTGGTTTAGACCCGGTTTAGACCTAGTTTAGACCCGGTTTAGACCTGTTTAGACCTGGTTTAGACCTGGTTTAGACCTAGTTTAGACCTGTTTAGTTCTGGTTTAGACCTGTTTAGACCCGGTTTAGACCTGTTTAGACCTGGTTTAGACCTGGTTTAGACCTGTTTAGACCCGGTTTAGACCTGTTTAGTCCTGGTTTAGACCCGGTTTAGACCCGGTTTAGACCTGGTTT
This sequence comes from Perccottus glenii, assembly GCA_024416835.2. Taxonomy (NCBI): domain Eukaryota; kingdom Metazoa; phylum Chordata; class Actinopteri; order Gobiiformes; family Odontobutidae; genus Perccottus; species Perccottus glenii. The sequence continues at coordinate 1,709,748 of CM044550.2, read as the reverse complement.
AGACCTGTTTAGACCTGGTTTAGTCCTAGTTTAGATCTGTTTAGACCTGGTTTAGACCCGGTTTAGACCTGTTTAGACCTGTTTAGACCTGTTTTAGACCTGGTTTAGACCTAGTTTAGACCTGTTTAGACCTGGTTTAGACCTGGTTTAGACCTGTTTAAACCCGGTTTAGTCCTAGTTTAGACCTGGTTTAGACCTGTTTAGACCTGGTTTAGACCTGTTTAGACCTGTTTAGACCCGGTTTAGACCTGGTTTAGACCTGTTTAGACCTGGTTTAGACCTGTTTAGACCCGGTTTAGACCTGGTTTAGACCCGGTTTAGACCTGGTTTAGACCTGGTTTAGACCTGGTTTAGACCCGGTTTAGTCCTAGTTTAGACCCGGTTTAGACCTGTTTAGACCCGGTTTAGACCTGTTTAGACCTGTTTAGACCTGTTTAGACCTGTTTAGACCCGGTTTAGACCTGTTTAGACCCGGTTTAGACCTGGTTTAGACCTGGTTTAGACCTGTTTAGACCCGGTTTAGACCTGTTTAGACCGGTTTAGACCTGTTTAGACCTGTTTAGACCTGGTTTAGACCTGGTTTAGACCTGGTTTAGACCTGGTTTAGACCCGGTTTAGTCCTAGTTTAGACCCGGTTTAGACCTGTTTAGACCCGGTTTAGACCTGTTTAGACCGGTTTAGACCTGTTTAGACCTGTTTAGACCTGTTTAGACCTGTTTAGACCCGGTTTAGACCTGTTTAGACCCGGTTTAGACCTGGTTTAGACCTGTTTAGACCTGTTTAGACCCGGTTTAGACCCGGTTTAGACCTGTTTAGACCTGGTTTAGACCTGTTTAGACCCGGTTTAGACCCGGTTTAGACCCGGTTTAGACCCGGTTTAGTCCTGGTTTAGACCTGTTTAGACCCGGTTTAGACCCGGTTTAGACCCGGTTTAGACCCGGTTTAGACCCGGTTTAGTCCTGGTTTAGACCTGTTTAGACCGGTTTAGACCGGTTTAGACCGGTTTAGACCGGTTTAGACCCGGTTTAGACCCAGTTTAGACCTGTTTAGACCCGGTTTAGACCCGGTTTAGACCTGTTTAGACCCGGTTTAGACCTGGTTTAGACCCTGTTTAGACCTGTTTAGACCTGGTTTAGACCTGTTTAGACCCGGTTTAGACCTGGTTTAGACCTGTTTAGACCTGGTTTAGACCTGTTTAGACCTGGTTTAGACCCGGTTTAGACCTGTTTAGACCCGGTTTAGACCTGGTTTAGACCTGTTTAGACCGGTTTAGACCTGTTTAGACCCGGTTTAGTCCTGGTTTAGACCTGTTTAGACCTGGTTTAGACCTGGTTTAGACCTGGTTTAGACCCGGTTTAGACCTGGTTTAGACCTGTTTAGACCTGGTTTAGACCCGGTTTAGACCCGGTTTAGACCTGTTTAGACCTGGTTTAGACCTGTTTAGACCTGGTTTAGACCCGGTTTAGACCCGGTTTAGACCTGGTTTAGACCCTGTTTAGACCTGTTTAGACCTGGTTTAGACCTGTTTAGACCCGGTTTAGACCTGGTTTAGACCTGTTTAGACCTGTTTAGACCCGGTTTAGACCTGGTTTAGACCTGTTTAGACCCGGTTTAGACCTGGTTTAGACCTGTTTAGACCTGTTTAGACCTGGTTTAGACCTGTTTAGACCTGTTTAGACCCGGTTTAGACCTGGTTTAGACCCTGTTTAGACCTGTTTAGACCTGGTTTAGACCTGTTTAGACCTGGTTTAGACCTGTTTAGACCTGTTTAGACCTGGTTTAGACCTGTTTAGACCTGGTTTAGACCCGGTTTAGACCTGGTTTAGACCCGGTTTAGACCTGTTTAGACCTGGTTTAGACCTGTTTAAACCCGGTTTAGACCTAGTTTAGACCTAGTTTAGACCTAGTTTAGACCTGTTTAGACCTAGTTTAGCCCGGTTTAGACCCGGTTTAGACCCGGTTTAGACCTGGTTTAGTCCTAGTTTAGCCCGGTTTAGACCCGGTTTAGACCCGGTTTAGACCTGGTTTAGTCCTAGTTTAGACCTAGTTTAGACCTAGTTTAGACCTGTTTAGACCTAGTTTAGACCCGGTTTAGACCCGGTTTAGACCCGGTTTAGACCTGGTTTAGTCCTCATTATTTCCTGTTTTTCAGATGAAGAGGAAAGCAGCAGTGATGAGGTCAGTTCTGAGTTCATCTCGGGTTAGTTACTGTAACCAGATTAATTTTAACCAGATTATTCCCTGTGTCTCAGAGCGACCTGGGGCTGCCTCCTACGGTCGAGTCCTGCCTCCAGATGAACTTGGTTTATCAGCAGGTCATCCAGGAAACTCTGGACCAGCTGGTCTCACTGTTGCAGCAGAACCAGAACCAGCAGGTCAGAACCCACCAGAACCAGCAGCACCTGACACCTGTACGCATTTAGCATAGCATGCACACATTTTCACGTCACAGAACGCCGGTACAATCTGTTGCTCTAAAGGTACAAAAAGCAGCTGGTCACGCTGTTGCTTTGCTTTCCGCTGTCTTACTAATATAATCATTTTTTATTTAATTGTCGTCTTCTGAGGAATATAATTGTATGGGTTACTTCATAGTCAATGTGTTTCTATAACCTTTTATGATCAAGTTTGGGAAGATGTCCATTTGCAAAACGAAGGGGTGCAACATCAATGTGGTACTCAGAAATATTTCCCCGGGTTGCCAGGTCTGCAGCAAACCTTTAATGGTTTTCTTCTGGATCTGTCTCTGAGTTGACTCCAGGCTCAGAGTCAATAATCTGTCACACTTGAATTTCTTCATAATCTTCTATAATTACCTGCCTTGGCAGCTGTAACTTGAAAGAACCATTTGTTGTGATGAATGAAGTCTTTATTTCAAACATAAAATTAAAACGGAGAGAAATGAAACATTGAAAATACAAAGTTCAAAAAGGAGCAGTGCTCATTTGTTCAAACTTTTAAACATTTGTTTTTCCATTTGATTATTTTTACTTTTGACTGCCTCTGTGCACACGTCTACACAAACCATATACCACTTTTAAAGATCATTTACAAAACTAAGCTTCCATTTGTTTAGTTCAGTTCTTCGTCAGACTGGCCCTCATTTATAGGTGCATACGGCGAAACATTGGGTGTACGACACAATCTTCAGTATTTTTCAATCTGAACTAGGCTTGGGCGGTATCCAAATTTTAATACCGTCAAACCTCCTCCCTATTTTACCTCGTTATACGGTATTACCGTGAATAATTAAAAAAAATATGACGTAAGGCTCAGACAGCGTCACCAAACTGTTGGCTTGTGCCTAAACTGTTCAGAATCTGAATACCAAACACTAATACTGAAACAATAACAAAATAACATGCACAACAATATAAACAACTTTTATTAGCAACAAATAGCAGTTTATAAAAAGTGCAAATACAAGAGTCAAACAGAATTAAATGAACATAAACATCCAGAACAGTTTAGTAGTTTTTTAGAGTGTGGGACCTCTCATAAAGCACAGCACACAGCCCTCACTTTTGTTACGATCGCTGCTTTGATTAGCGCATTCTCACTGACTATGTTTACCCCTGCCTCTCCCTCCTCGACTGGGTAAAGTGTCAGGATGACCAACACGTATTTGTCCCAAAGAGCTGTCAATAGAAGCCGCATTATTCCCGACACCCCGTCACTACGCGGCCACTGCAGTACACCCGCCCCGGCTTCTATCACCTGTGCTAAAGGTAAAGCTGCAGGTGCTAAAGGTAAAGCAGCAGGTGCTAAAGGTAAAGCTGCAGGTGCTAAAGGTAAAGCTGCAGGTGCTAAAGGTAAAGCTGCAGGTGCTAAAGGTAAAGCTGCAGGTGCTAAAGGTAAAGCAGCAGGTGCTAAAGGTAAAGCTGCAGGTGCTAAAGGTAAAGCAGCAGGTGCTAAAGGTAAAGCAGCAGGTGCTAAAGGTAAAGCTGCAGGTGCTACGTGCTCACGGCTTCCCTTCTCAACCTCCCTTCACTACCGCGGCCAGAGCGACTAGTTTCCTCCCGTTTCTTTCACTGATGTTTGGCAAAATGTGGGAAAAACAGCGTGTGCTTTATGAGAGACGCTGAGAAAGGCACGAGCAGCGGCGCCACTGTCTAAGTTACACACGCACTCACTCTCGCTCATTCTCACTTTCACTCGGCTGAAAAGACTCTAAAGGTAGATGTTCTCCCTCAGAATCAGAGTCAGCCATTACTATTACCAAAACTTCATCACAGGTGTATTTTTTATTTGTCATTTTCATGTTTATCAGCTCGCGTGTAGAGAATGAGGCTTCTATTGAGCCGGTCCTGACACTCCCACTGAGACGCGTCTTTGAGGTTTTCTTCTACAATTGTTTTTAATGGCAACACAAGGGTGTCTGACATCTGGTGGAAGGGAGTGGAAGCATAATTTAGCACATAAACCGGAAGTAGCGGCTGTTTTTTCCTGTTAAGTTGCTTGTGCGACTTTGGCGCTTAAATATGACGGTATTGAAACTGATACCGTTGCTATCTTTAGATACCGTGGTATACGATATTACCGTAATACCGCCCAAGCCTAGTTTGAACGTAGGTGTACGCTGTGATCCCAGGTCAGGTCAACGCACTGGTACTTATATACTGAATATATTTCTAGTAACAATAGTTTAGTATTTTATATTACAGTTGTGTCTGTCACTGTTACAGGTGTGTGTGTGTGTGTGTGTGTGTGTGTCGGTGTTACAGGTGTGTGTGTGTGTGTCGGTGTTACAGGTGTGTGTGTGTGTGTGTGTGTGTGTGTGTGTCGGTGTTACAGGTGTGTGTGTGTGTGTGTCGGTGTTACAGGTGTGTGTGTGTGTGTCGGTGTTACAGGTGTGTGTGTGTGTGTCAGTGTTACAGGTGTGTGTGTGTGTCGTGTTACAGGTGTGTGTGTGTGTGTGTGTGTGTGTTACAGGTGTGTGTGTCAGTGTTACAGGTGTGTTTGTGTCGGTGTGTGTGTGTGTGTGTGTTACAGGTGTGTGTGTGTGTGTGTGTGTGTGTGTGTGTGTGTGTCGGTGTTACAGGTGTGTGTGTGTGTGTGTGTGTGTGTCGGTGTTACAGGTGTGTGTGTGTGTCGGTGTTACAGGTGTGTGTGTGTGTGTGTGTGTGTCGGTGTTACAGGTGTGTGTGTGTGTGTCGGTGTTACAGGTGTGTGTGTGTGTCGGTGTTACAGGTGTGTGTGTGTGTCAGTGTTACAGGTGTGTGTGTGTGTGTGTGTGTGTGTGTGTGTTACAGGTGTGTGTGTGTCAGTGTTACAGGTGTGTGTGTCAGTGTTACAGGTGTGTGTGTGTCGGTGTGTGTGTGTGTCGGTGTTACAGGTGTGTGTGTGTGTGTGTGTGTCGGTGTTACAGGTGTGTGTGTGTCAGTGTTACAGGTGTGTGTGTGTGTGTGTGTCAGTGTTACAGGTGTGTGTGTGTGTCGGTGTTACAGGTGTGTGTGTGTGTGTGTGTGTCGGTGTTACAGGTGTGTGTGTGTGTGTCGGTGTTACAGGTGTGTGTGTGTGTGTGTGTGTGTGTGTCGGTGTTACAGGTGTGTGTGTGTGTGTGTCGGTGTTAAGGTGTGTGTGTGTGTGTCGGTGTTACAGGTGTGTGTGTGTGTCGGTGTTACAGGTGTGTGTCGGTGTTACAGGTGTGTGTGTGTGTGTCGGTGTTACAGGTGTGTGTGTGTGTCGGTGTTACAGGTGTGTGTGTCGGTGTTACAGGTGTGTGTGTGTGTGTGTGTGTGTGTTACAGGTGTGTGTGTGTGTGTGTGTGTGTGTGTCGGTGTTACAGGTGTGTGTGTGTGTGTGTGTGTGTGTGTGTCAGTGTTACAGGTGTGTGTGTGTGTGTGTGTCAGTATTACAGGTGTGTGTGTGTCAGTGTTACAGGTGTGTGTGTGTCAGTATTACAGGTGTGTGTTGTGTCAGTATTACAGGTGTGTGTGTGTGTGTGTGTGTGTGTGTGTGTGTGTGTGTGTGTGTGTCAGTGTTACAGGTGTGTGTGTGTGTGTGTATGTGTGTGTGTTTCAGTGTTACAGGTGTGTGTGTGTGTGTGTGTTGTGTCAGTGTTACAGGTGTGTTTGTGTTAGTGTTACAGGTGTGTGTGTGTGTGTGTGTGTGTCAGTATTACAGGTGTGTGTTGTGTGTGTGTGTGTGTGTGTGTCAGTGTTACAGGTGTGTGTGTGTGTGTGTGTGTGTGTGTGTGTGTGTGTCAGTGTTACAGGTGTGTGTGTGTGT